>CM035165.1:46569409-47169409 GCA_020205615.1 Panax quinquefolius
GATCTAGATTCGGTTCCGTGATGGACATTTTTCAAATATGGCGACTTGTAAATTATTCTGCGATGTCTCAAATTCCTTAGATGGTTTCCATACCCACGAGGAAGTCGGCATTATTTTTATATATTAATTTCATACGGATGCCTCGCATTCGTCAAATAAAATCAATCCAAATTGATCACTTAATAAAAATGGGAGTGTAAAAGGTCTCAATTCTATTGAGCATCGTGGTTTGAAAACCTCTTTATAAAACATCAACGCCATATCTTGCTAAAACCTAAATTTTTACATAAATTCAAATCCTGTATATAGGTTCGAACGAGGCCTCGCACAACTTTCATATAACAAAGACATCACCCACACACACACACACACACACACTCGGATAATAGTTTCTTGAAAAGAGACTCACACCGTAATAACACGGATGTCTGGGTGCCTAACACCTTCCCCGCATAACCAAGTCCCCTGGACCCTAAACGAATCTCGATTTCACGAATTCAGATATCAATGTCACATCACTCGGGTCAATGTGCAAACCTTTTATCGGTTATGTTGGTACAACCATTTAAAAACCAATGGCGACTCTTAATCAGTTCCATCGTCGACATCATACATGTCGGACCTTTTTCACTTGTTTTTCAAACAAATCTCACCTAAAATGAGAACACCAAAGAACAAGTAACGGAAAGGGACATCCAAAAATCCCAACGTCGACAGGTGGTGACTCTGCTGGGGACACCAGTAAGAGGACTTAAGCCACTATTGTAATCTTTTCAAAACTATTATCTGCTTTTGTGTGGATGTTGCATTTACATTGGAAGAATGTGTACGAATGCATGTCTTGTTTGAACTTAGTGCTTCACATCATATCTGCGTGTGATGTTAGTGCTTCGCACTATAAACTGCTTATGATATTAGTGCTTTGTACATCTCATCATTTCATACGGTGAGATGCGATGTATGTGAATGTATGTTGTGTGGTCCCTCCACCAGGAGGCTATCCCGTCGGTGTTTGATTACTGGACTCTTGAGAAGACTAATTCTCCGAGGCTCAGGAAAGGCACCACCCAAATTCGCTCTAGTTGAAAGACCAGATTAACTTCCCGTCCAAGTAGATTGCGATGATTTGGGAACCTTTATGCCAAAAAGCATGAGAGTAACCTAAGATAGGTCACCTTTGATAAACCTAAAACGGAGGAAAGTCTCTTCATGCTCTCATTTCAATTACTTGTAAACACAATTACTTGTAATTTCATTCCATATCTCTCTCAATGTAATGAGAAATATGAAGCAATGTGTCCACTTACATGCTACAAACAACTGACACCCATTTTGCAGGATAAAATTCTTAAAATGGACACATCACATAGCATGTTATTATACACCTTCCTAAGGACTAAACTATGCCGGTTTTCATAGGGAATCAATCGGACCTACTACCCAAATAAAGTCAAAAAGGCAAAGAAGTTTGACACCAATCATGTCATCATCCCACCAAACCGAACTTAATCCAGCTTTCAAAGAAAGAATTCGACAGAATAAGCAAACAAATCACAGATTTGGCTGTTCTATTAAAAGAATTACACCAGTCTACACAGGGTCAGAAAATACCCGTACATACTGAGCCCTCCACACAAGGGGGAGACCCAATAATTACCATACTGGAACCACAGTTTGATACGACCAACAAAACTCATGATGTTGCCCATCCCACTGGAGATCCAGACAATGGTGACATCAAAAAGAAAGTCCTCCAAATGGAAGAGACCTTTCGTGCTATCAAAGGAATTGGAACACACGGGAGTGTTTCATATGTTGATCTATGTATTTTTCCTGGTGTTCACTATCCAAAAAAAATTAAAACTCCTGACTTTGAAAAATATGACGGGTTAGGGGATCCTTACACACATCTAAAAGTATTTATTGGAGAACTTGGATCCTATGCAAAGGATGAAAAGCTCAGAATGTAATTATTCCAAAAGAGTTTAATCTGAGAAGCACGTTAAGTGGTACACAAAGATTAGACAACTCTAAAATCCATAGTCGGGAAGAGCTAGCACATGCCTTCCTCACTCAATACTGCTTTTCAAACTCGGATGGCTCTCGATCGGATCAAATTACCAAGATCAAAAATAGTCTAATGAGTCATTCGTTCGGAGAGTATGCTCAAAGGTGGAGACGCTCGTGGTACGCCCAAGTTAGTCCTGCCAAGACGTAATCGAAATGGTCATAACATTCATAGACATACAAGAAGCTCCTTCTATGAGAGAGAGTTTTAGCCAAGCATCGCAAACCGCTCTCTGAAATGGTTAAACATAGGGAGATGGCTGAAATGGGATTAAAGTCGTGAAAGATTCAAGACCTAGCCGCACTCAAACTCATTGTTGATCACATCCAACTGAAATTATGGGAACAACCCTGAGGGTCCATAAAAGAAAGAGGAAGATGTTTGCACGATACTACAGGCAAAAAAGGCAATCAAAACATGCATATTCAAAGGAGAAACTACACTCCTTTCCAAAGACAATCTGCAAACCTTCCAAAGTACTAAAAGGTGGAGAAGTCAAACGCCATCGAAAGTGTTTACACCCTTAGGGGATACCCTCGAGAACATTTTAAATCTTCCCACAACATAGAAGAAAATTACGATCTTCTTCCACCACCACCCTAATGGACGGGGTTTCAATGTCGCTAGAAATGTGCTTATCATGCCGGACACACGGACATGATACTCGGGATTGTTGGGCCTGAAAACACAAGATCCGTGGACCTGATAGACAACGGGAGATCGTAGTCACCAAACCCGATCAGCCTCATGTACAAGACAACCCTCTTCCTCAACACAAAGAAGAAGAGGTCAACGTGATTAATTGGAGCAGTGGACAGAATTCCAACTTAAGCTGTGAATCTTCCCAGACCCTCAAAGACGGTGTGACAGATGGGATTATGCCAAGTTCCAATTCATAATGGAACGAAAGATCAAAGCACTTGGTAGACAAATTAAGCAATTGGCGGAACTGATGACTTATCAGCATCAAGTGACTCGGCAATTAATCAGCCAGGAGCATGCCAGTCTCCTTCCTATTGTCATGAATATTCCCTCGTCACTTTCAGAAAATGAAATCTTCGGAAGACAAAGTGACGAAGAGAGCAAATGCCAAAGTCTGGCGATTTCGCCAACAAAAGGGAATTCACCTATTTGGGCCAACCCATGGAGGAAATCCTTCACATGTCAATCAATAAAGGAAAGATCAACTCCTTCTACCCCAATCAACCCCCCCGACGGGACGGTACAACTTTGAGGGAGTGTGCCAATACCACTCCCAGTCTCGCGATCACAACACAGAAGAATGTTGGGCACTCCGCCACCTTATTAAATATCTAATCGACAAGCAGGTGTATCAAGCTTGGCGGATAACGACACGGTGTTACGTGCAAGTGAGAATGCAGGCCCTACTAAGTAGAAAAGTGTGGTAGCAGTTATATCCACTAAAGTTGAAGGGATTAATACTTTACTCATAACACCGATAATTCAACTCAAAGGAGGAAACAATCCTTTGAAAGTGGCCATCCAGAGCCAATCAACTTGCCGTGCGAGCACAATATCCTATTGTTAGCTTTAGCAAGCGAAGGTTCCGTGGAATTATGGAGAAGGTGAAGGATCCACCTCACATACAACTCGCCTGCGATGTCGAAGGAAAATCCAATCGTATCTTCCCCATCGGGTGATGAACCCCACCACCAAATCAAAGGGAAAATACCCATGGAGAAGGTTGAAAAATTCCTCCGCTACTGTGGTCATAATGAAGCTACGGTAGTTTTAAGCTTGAAAGAAGCTCCACAACAAATATCAATTTTGGACTTGGTCCTAACCTCTGAGAATCACCGGAAGGTCTTGCTAAAGGTTCTAGAAGAAGCCTATCTCCCGACATCAGTGGATACGGAAAAGTTTCAACATATGGTTAATCACATTTTCAACAACAATGTGATATCCTTCACTGATGATGACATACCATCCGAAGGGACCGGTCATTGCAAACCGTTACACATAGAGGTCTTATCCTCCGGATACATGGTAGCAGGAGTCTTAATAGATGGAGGTTCCTCTCTGAATATCTGCCCATATGCTACCTTGGTGAAGATGAAAATCAATCTCAACAGAATTCGGAATAGCCATACTATCATCAAAGCTTTTGATGGAGCCCGTCGTAACTCGGTCGGAGTAATCGAGCTGCCAATCAAAATTGGTCCTCACACCTTCTGCGTATCTTTCCATGTTCTCAAGATAGATTCGGGATACAACCTGCTCTTGGGACGACCATGGATTCATATGGTTGGGGCAGTCCCCTCCACTCTTCACCAACAATTAAAATACATCATCAATAATAGCCTGGTCACAGTCAACGCTGAACCAGAGATTCCTCAGCACGGGGACATGCCGTTCATCAATGCCAATACAGACATAGAACTAGTCAGTTTTCATGCTTTAGAAATAAGCAACACCCAATACCACGCAATTAGAGCACCATTGCATTCAACCTAAGATCTCTGAGGTGATTTCAAATGCACTCAAGAAATGATGTCATTAGGTCATAAACCGGGACAAGGGTTGGGTAAAATTGATAGGTATCAAATACCCTATTCACTTAACCAAGCAAAGTGGAACAGCTAGACTAGGCTATTCTTCTAGCTCTAGTCACAGGAATCCTCATAAGCATCAGCAGATTCCTTTAGCTTCAACCCTGTGGCGTTTGGCTTCGCCTTCAAACTCTGAGTCCGCACAACCTCCAGTAAAGGTGCCAGCCAATGTAATGGCTATGTTATTTCCCAAGCCGGTACCGGTGAAGGAGAAAGAAATCGTTGTTCCAAATCCCGCAGTGGAGGAAGAGGAACGAAGAATCAAACAAGACGTCATACGAGTGATGTCCGGTATACGCATCATCGTTCATGATGAACATACTAACAGATACACCCCAGAAGATGATTGCCCTAACGTATTGGCCATCATTCGGGACAGGGAGGATGATGACAATCCCTCCATCACTGTGGTCCACCCGGACTTTACCCTTGCTAATTGGGACAGCATTCCTTGCTTTGGTCGACGAGGGTAAAGCGGCGAAAACTCTTTCGCCATGTAGATATAATAACTGCTTACTTTTCTCGTGCATGGTATTAGCGCTTTATTTTGCCAAGATATGCTAACATTGTGTATGATCAACGATTTCATATATACTAAGTGAAAGCATATTTTGTTTCGGGACTCGAATTTAGATGTGCCTTTAATGCCGACACGATGCCTCTCCTACACAAGGATTGTACCTTTGATGTAGAGATGAATTCAGCCTTGATGGATATCCAGGATGACATTGAGGTGCCTCCAGAATTCAAGAATGGGTCAAAGACAAACCCAAATCCAACCTTGATCAAACAACTTTTTCAATCTTGGAACCTTAGAAAGCCCTAAGTTAATCCAGTTTGTTCGGACCTTTACCCAAACCAACGAAATTATATGGTTACGCTATTAACCCAATTCCAGGATGTGTTTGCATGGTCTCATGAAGACATGGTGGGTTTGTCCACTGACATTGTCCTTCATCGCCTTCCCATTAAAGAGGGATTTAAGCCAGTCAAGAAAAAACTCAGGCGACTGAAACCTGAGTGGAGTTTAAAGGTGAAAGAAGAAATTGTGAAATAATTTCAGGCTGACATCATCATGGTGTCTACATATCCTGAGTGGATATCCAACATTGTACCTGTGCCTAAAACCGGAGGAAAGGTGCGAGTTTGCGTGGATTACCGGGACTTGAATAAAGCTTGCTTAAAAGATAGCTTTCCCGTGCCATTTATCCTCATTCTCGTTGACAATCTCGCTAGCATCGACGACATATACTCCTTTTGCTTTGATTGCTTTCATGGGTACCATCGGATCATGGTTGCCAAGGAAGATCGTGAGAAACCGCTTTCATCACTCCTTTGGGAACTTTCTGCTATAGACAGTTGTCATTCGGCCTCATCAATGCCGGAGCCACCTATTAACCAGATATAATGGCTCTTTTCCATGACCTAATGCACAAAGAGATCGATATCTACGTGGATGACATCATTGTCAAATCCCGAAAGGAGGATGACCATATAGACCATCTTAGAAAGTTGTTCAACGGGTTGCGTAAGTACAACTTGATGTTGAATTAATTCAATGCGCCTTTGGCGTTAAATCGAGCAAGTTGCTAGGATTTCTAATCGACCACAAAGGGATCGAAATGGATCCTACCAAAATCCAAGCCATCAACGAAATGCCCATTCCTCGATTGCGAGAAGGAAATACGGGGACTTTTGGAAAGAATCAACTTCATCAAGAGGTTTATCTCCCAACTCACGCCAACCTCCGTGAGCCAATCTTCAAGTTATTAAGGAAGAACTCCTCCATGAAATGGAATGATGAGTGCGAAATGCCTTCCTTACAATCAAGAAACAAATTAGTCAAAGCTCCCATCTTGGTACCACGCAGGATGATGTTTCCCTGTTCATGTACCCGTCTGTAAGTAACAATGCCATGGGTCAGTATCTTTGGAGACGGAAGAAGAGCGATAGAGGCCAAGAACGAGCTATCTATTACCTCAAAGAAAGGTTCAAAGAAGAGTGAACACAAGTACACTCGATCGAAAAGACGTGTTGTGCTTTAGCATGGGCTTCCATGAGGTTACAGCATTACCTCCATGGTAACACAACCCATCTCATATCCCACGTGGATCCTCTCAAGTACGTGTTCAACAAACCGATGTTAAATTGATGGCTGTCCAGATGGCAGTTGATCCTACAACAATTTGACATCGTATATGTGACTCAAAAGTCCATCAAAGGTCAAGGAATCGTGGATCAACTGGCCGCCGTACCTTCAGGAGATTTTAAACCCTTGGAGACATATTTCCCCGATGAAGGAGTAATGACAGTACAGCAACACCATCAGTATGATACGCGCCAATCATAGAGGATGTATTTTGATGGAGTCATTAATATGGAAGGTTCTGGAGCCGGAGCGCTTCTAATATCCGATCACGGGGCGGTATCCCATCGCCACAAATTACACGCTTTATCGGCACCAACAATATAGCCGAGTATGAAGGTCGTCTTATGGGGCTAAAACTTGCCCGCTCGATGAGCATCATCGGTAGGTTAGTCATCCCTGGAGATTCGGAGTTGATAATCAGGCAATCCACCGGAATCTATCAAACCAAGGAACTACATTTGCTGCCTTACCATCGGAAGGTTTTGAAGATGGCTTTGGAGTTCAAAGAAATCTCTTTTCTACACATTCCTCATAATAGGAATAACTTTGCGGACGCATTAGCAACTTTGGCCTCCTTGATTCGCATATAAGATAAGGAACACTTGCTGAGCATCGCGATCTCCCTGTACAAGGCCCCAGCCTATGGGAATTACGTTGGAGAAGTATCGGATGAGCTACCTCCCATCCAACATCCTTGGTATCATCATATCAAGGAATATCTACGAGATGGATCTACACCCGCTGAGGCGAGCCTGACTGAGAAAAGGCGGATCCATCGACTTGCCATGAAGTTCTACCTGAGTGGAGATGCGCTCTACAAAAGAGATGCAGGACTAGGTCTCCTCAGATGTCTAGAAAAAGATCAAGCCCAAAGGTTTATGGATGAAATCCATGGCGGAGTCTGTGGCCCCCATATGAGTGGCCCCCTCCTTATCAAGAAGGTCCTCGTGATGTGACATTATCAAGCATCTCTTAAAGCTGATTGCAACAATCACGTCAAAAGATGCTATCAGTGCCAGATTCATGGGAATGCTATACACGCCCCTCCACGGGAGCTCCACAATATGAGTTCGCCTTGGCCCTTCTCAATGTGGGGAATGGACGTTATCAGTCCCATTGAGCCTAAAGCCAGTAATGGTCACTGATTTATCTTCACCATGATCGACTACTTCACCAAGTGGGTAGAAGAAGCCTCCTTCCCCAAGGTCACTAAAGAAGTCATCATTGCCTTCATCAGAAATAATGTCGTTTCTCGACACGGACAACCGTAGGTTATTGTGTCGACAATGCCAAAACCTCAACAACAAAATGATGGAGAAATTATGCGATGAAATTCCACATCAAACATCTTAACTCACATCTATCGCCTCAAGATGAATGGTGCTTGATGAAGCGCTAACAAAAAACATCAAGAAGATTATGCAAAGATGTCCGCCAACCATAAAGATTGGCCCGACATGTTGCCTCTTACTATGTTAGCCTCTGTAACTTCAATGCGTGCTTTAACCGGGCAACCCCTACGCTTTAACCTATAGGATGGAAGCAAGACTCACTATAGAAGTTGAGATGGAATCTCTCAGAGTATTGATCGACGCTCAGTTGGATGAAGACCAATGGGTACAAGATAGGTATCACCAATTGTCTCTAATAGACAAAAGGCGAACCGCGGCTATCTTCCATGGTCATTATACCAAAAAAGGATCGCCAGATCCTATAACAAAAAAGTCCCATATGGTAGTTTAAATAACATGACTTGGTTTTGAAGAAGATTCTTGACAACCAAGATCGGGCTAGAGGAAAATCCGCTCCTAACTGGGAAGGCCCATTTATTGTCAAAGAAGTAATGACAAGAGGCGCTCTCAGATTATAAGAAATAGACGGCGATGAATTTCCATAACTCATCAACTCGCATAATCGTGAAACGGTATTATGTCCGGTAACCAAAGAAACACCACAGTGCATCATCATCAGATCACCAATCATTCCGGTTCTTTAACCCTTTACCACATATAACTTATCTACACTTAGCCCCTCAGGGAAACGTACTCTTCAAGCCAGCAGCCTGGCTTTCTCCTTAGCGCCATACAACTTAGGTCATCCCACCGCTGATTGAACCTCTTATGCTTATAGTTTGGCTACCCATTTCGATCAAACTTTTCACCTACGCTTTATCCTCAACCTAGATTAAACTTTCTTTTCCCCACTTCGACTGACCGCACAAGGATTACGCTTTTCTTCTCGCCTTGAGGGGCGAACTACGTCGACTTGATCTCCTCTTCAATAGGTCTCACCCCCTACCAAAACACAAACCATTGTCAACAAGTATTGGGATTCTCTTTCAATCCATTACATTTCATTCGGCTTCAGACCAAAGGGATGGAATTAACTGAACTCCTCCCAAATAGGAGATTCGGCGACCATCTAAGTTGCGGTCATACCTCGAAGAGCAGAACTAAACCATAAGAGATTGAATTAACTAGGCTTCTCCTGAATAGAAATCTCATGCGACCATCTGTGGTGCGGTTAATCTTAGAGAGGAAAGCCACACTCCTCTCCACATTTCCATCCAGAAGCAAGTCCCAAGACACCAAAGATGGTAGGGATACATTGATCGATGATCCATTCTGAACTATCCAGAGACATCTCAATGTCCATCCACCAAGGAAGAATTCAGAATACATCAAGATCACAAGCCCTGAAGCAGCGGGCAAAATATCAAACAAATAGCAAGGCATATCTAAAAGGGAAGTGATCCAAAATATATTTCCTCGTTATATATAATGTTGTTTGATATATATACAATGTGAACAAAGATACATGACAAAATGGATAAGCTAGTCATGCGGTAAATACAAGCTCATCTACTTAATCAGTGGTACATGCGAGCTAGCAAGACCAACATGGCATCCCTCTCGGATGAAGGAGGTAAAGTCAGTAGTCTCCTGGATAAGAATATCCACACGACCCAACAGATCCAGAGTAGCCATCCGCATGATGACCATATATGCTCATCGATATAAGCGCTCATCTCTCGCGATCATACCAAGGTAGTAAGGGACCTCATTGCGATATCTCGTGATGATGAAACATCCCGGCGATATATAGCACTATCCCGCTCAACTATCACTGCATCTCTGTCTGATCTACCCTCATCACGCTCAGCGACGGTGGCATCTCTACGAGCCAATGCCTCGTCTCTCTCTAATAGGGTGGCGTCCCTCACATCAAGAGCAGTCGACATCATAGATCGAATCTGATCTCTCCCAAAGGTCATCAGATGAAGACTCTGCTCTAAGTACTGTGCCGAGTGCTGAATCACAAAAGTACTGGTACTAGGAGAATCCGGAAGAAATGGTGGCAACCCAGCAGCGGTATCCTCCTCGATGTAGGTATAAATGTCCTCTATAAGCTCTACATCGTATTACTTTCGCTCTCCAGATCTTCGCAAATATCGCTGCGCACTAGATAAAACCTCCGTCTCCATCCATACGGAGTACTCTATAGAATAACCGGGACCACTAGCAGGAAAAGCAGCTAGCTCACGCTGATCCCAGCAAGCGTATACACGAGATCGGTCATCGGCTGAGAGGTATCGAGAAGCTGAACGCTGGCCTGCTGCCCCCTCGAAAGTATGAAAATCCTGGAACTAGTCGAACTGCAACATCACGGCCAATGGGTGATAAGTAGTCATGCCCCTCAAGCCAGCCAAAGGGAGGAAATCCATGCCCAGAGCATGAGTAATGAAGCTGTATGGTGAGCAAAGCCCCGAGCATAGCAATATGCTAAATGGATCTCTGATATCTGCCAAAAATGCAGACCAGGACTGAGCATCTGTACACTCCGATGGCTGAAAGGAGTATGACATAGCCACATCATGGGAAAAGCAATACCCATGCCGTCTAAGGGAACTAACCGGTCGCAAGTGTGACACAAACCACACATACAGCATGACCGGACTCCCAATAAACACGCCTGACGGGTAAGTACTATATTAGGATGTTGATCGCAGGGTCTCTGCCACGATCATAGGTACGATGGTACGACCCTCCCTGAGAGCTTTCACGGCCATGATAACGCCTATATCAATCTCATCCATATACCACAGCATATACACGTATGACAGTACACATAGCATCAGTACATCAACTCTAGCCAAACGCCAATGATCCTCCGACACGGTGAAATCCCCAGAATGTCATGAGTAGCTATCCTCCACACCAAATCTGTGATACATAAAATGCTGAGAGATCACATGGCCAGATGTCAGCTCATCCTGCACTACTCTGCGCCTCAATCCTGTGAGAGTCATGAATTGTCTACCATGTCTCCCAAAGCCATGTGCACGTGAGGTCTGCATCTAAAGGAAGCATCGTCAAACGCGTATACTCCTCCGTAGTAGGAGTCAACTCATGGGTGCCAAAATGGAATACCTGCCTATCCAATAGCCAATGCTCTATCATCCCATCCACGATTCCTGCAGGAACCTGAAATATCAAAAGGGTCATAGTATCTCGCAAAGAAGAAGATCTACAAATACACCCATTCGGGTGGTGACATGCTATCGTACCACGATCGCATACCCAATGCCACCACCGACGGTGGGGTATGATCTATATCTGGCTAACCGTCAAGAAGACATCCTGTAAGGACCGTGTCATAAGACCATCCAGGGGTCAATGCCTAATATCTCTGGACATACATACATATGCGTAACATGATACATGCATAACAGATAATGGATGGCAATATGATATAGGGAATAAAAAATGGTGCATACATTCCTAAATATATCGTCAACTAATAAATCAGCTCTATACAGCTACAAATACATGAAAATGGGGCACAAACGCCCTACTACTAACAGAGGCCTATCAAAAGATATAGCGAGAATGGGGAACAGCCACCCAATATCTAACAAAGGCCTATCAAAAGATATAACAAGAATACACATCAGAAGAAGACCAGGGTCTCGATGACCACATCCTCAATCCTGTCCACCTGATGTAACTCCTCCTGAGTCACTGGATCTCTATCAACAGGGATGTTAGGCCTATAAAGAGGAGGATCTGCGCCAACAAAACCAAATGGGTCGTCTGAGGGACCAGCACCTGAGCTGGAATGAACAAATGACTCTGCCTCTGCTGGATCTCTACCCAAATGCCGAATAAATACATGTGTCTGGTCCAACTACCGGGTCAAACTATCAATCTGGGTCAGATGAGTCGGAGCTCGGACACAAGCTACCCAATCCGTCATCATCAAAGATCCTGGAACCATGTCCCCCATAAATCGTGGTGGCACGGATCGGGCCCCAATAGTGCAAGGGAGCCACCAACGCTGGAATATCTCCTGAGTACATGGACCCTCGGATAATTCAAAACCGTCAACTCCCAACAATGGAATATCAGTGACGGGTGATCGCGGATATAGGCTAATGACGCCTGACAGGAGGCAAGATCGGTATACGAATCTCCCCTGTGGTGCTCCTAATAACATGTTCTCCTAAATAGAGCTCCCAGCCTCCATCTGTGAAGAGAGGAAATCTCCATGTAGAAATCAAATACTCTACTCCAGTAGGGTGTCCATCCTCAAAACCGATGGTCAAATGATCCCCTGAGTATGGAAGCCATGTGATGGCGTCATTACCACAAGAACTCCAACAAGATACTGGCGGTGGTGAAGCCCTCGACATCTGAGGGACCTCTGGCAAAATAGAATGGTGCCATCGTCGTCCTCGTGGATAGGTATCTAAGCCTAACACACTCATGGGACGCAAACATGGAAGCCTCTCATAGGCCCAAAACTGCCAACACAATAGCAAAATATCTGCTATCAGTAAACGCTCTTAACCTGTGAATGGAAAAAGACAAGAGAAATACTCACCAGCAGAAACGAGTAAAATCCTAGCCAAGCCTCGGTCAAACCATGTGAGCGCAGACGCATGCCCCGGAGGAAATAGGCAAAGGTGTAAGAGCCTCAGTCATACTCTCCTATACGGTCCACATCGCGTGTGGCGCTGACCAAAACGAAAGATACCGTGGAAGAGTTATCTGCTATGAAGCAGCCTCGAATGATCATCAGGAACACTCATCGCAGAACGCGATTCCTAATCCTGACATCATCAGGCATGGGTTCACTCAATAGCCCACTCATAACATTTACGCTCAAAGGACCTGAACGGACAGTCCTGTCTTTGAGCGCCTCCGTCGGAACTCCTAATAAGGATCTGACGGCAGTAGGGGTAATATTTGCCGTATAAGGCACTGGCTCCCCTCCAAACTCTATACCTGTGATAAATTACCAATCCATAGGCGTCATCATCACCTCGCAATCCAAATAGATGGAGGACCGAACCCGATGAAACCATCACTCAGACAATGCCCTGAGGTAACCCCAGGGACAACGACGGGGAAGGATGGAGAAAAATGCCCTAAATCCCCACTCATGCACTACTACTCTATAGTCAGGATGAAGCGCCTAGTACATGGATTAGATGCTAAACCAGTTTCCCCGAGGCTGTGTAAAACCTGGAACCTGCATGAAATGCAGATCAACATCAGAACCCTTTAAATCCTCATCAATAGGAAAGAAGGAAGATAAAGTCTAACGTCATACCTCGTTAGCATGCAAATACATCGATGGGTGTTCACCCAAATCACCCAAAGAATTCGGGTTCACCACCGGATGCTCTAAGCTCCTCGCAAGGGATATATGCAAAGCAGAGCGGGATCCTCAATATCCACCTCCTCGCCCTCGACGTCCCGAACATCTACCCGGACAGACGTAATCACAGCCTTTCCACCAACCGGCAAGGTCGTTCGATGTAATCTGGATGAGGCACTTTAGAAGCCCTCCGCCGCACACCGTAAAGCGGTCCCCATAGAATCTGCTTTCGCAGATCCAGATCCATAAAATCTGGACAAAAAGTCTCCAAATCACCTCAGAAAGGGTGTGGTATTTTCTTACCTGGAGCTTTCTAAAATGCATTATATGACTATATGCATGCATGCATTTACTTTAACATATAATAGAGTTAGAATGCATGACTACCCAATGCCTACATTTGGAAAAATTTCGTCATAGTCCCCTTTGAAAATAGGACTATCCACATGCACACAGGCATGTCTAGGTGGCCATTCGGTAGTACACCTGTCCCAAAGTCATATACCTAATATATGCATTAAAAATCAAAATTATCATGCATAAGGACAACCTCAATTCTAGGAGTATTTTGCCTTTCTACCTTTTGCTCATTGGACCTCAAATAGGATAAAAAAATAGCAGAAAAAGGTGCCAATTGACCGCCTCGTAAGTCAAATTTTTCACATCATTATGTTCAAAGATGGTTTAATACTAACATTTACTATGTTGAATGTTTTTATCAAGTCATTTGTGCATACATAATCACTACTATGTGTTTAGATGCATTTCGTGCAATATCTCACAATCTAAGGGATGTAAACCGAAAAAATACATGCATACGCTACTGTGATAATGTAGAACACTTGTACGGTGATGAAATTTGCGTAAAGCACCCCGAACTCAAAGAGATCCAAGATGGCTCACGGTTTTTCTAAAGTGAAACAAGTTGAAAGTGACTTGTGAAATGAAGCCTGCTGGGATTTATCATCCACGACGCTCGTCAGCAGCTCACTCATGCACTACCGCAGCAGTGCACTGCGGCTCCTCTATGTGGGTCCCACCCTTCTACCGGCCTAGTTCGAGTTGAAACGGAGTTCTTACGGCTAGAAAAGGTCAAATCGAATAAAATGCCACGCGATTGAAAGCAAAACAAAGATACAATCCGGTCTTCTCATACGAGACTTTGAATCAGACATCACTCATCAGGTAGTCGCTCAACACAAGGTATACTCACGTCGATGACCTGAGTTGTCACAAATCACATACGGCAATACCTTATACAGGTCCGATGTCGCCGACTCCAGGTCGTTACCCTACGTGTGTCCCCGACGGGGGTTACAACGTGAGTCCCCGACGGGGGTTACAATGTAGATCCCCGGTGGGGGTTACAACATGTTCATCCATTGACAATTCTATCAACGAAGCTCAAGCAGCCTTGACATTATTTCAGCCGATGGCAGGTAAACCCATCGAAGCGTTGAGAACCGTTTGGTAGTTGCATACGTACTCATGTGTCCCCAGTAGATCCCCGACGGGGGTTACAATGTATATCTCCGGCGGGAGTAGCAACGCATTCTCAGCCGATGACTCTAATGTCAACGAAGGTCAAGCAACCTTGACGTCATTTCAGCCGATAGCATTTAAACATATCAGAGCTATAGAGCTGTTTGAGGTTCTCATACCCAGCTGCTCATATTCCCCAGCGGATCCCCGGCGGGGGTCACAACGCAATGCTCCGTTGATCTACATGTCAGCGAAGGTCAAGCAACCTTGACGATCTCCTAACAGAGTTTTAGTCATTGATTCACACGTCAGTGAAGGTCAAGCAACCTTGACAGTATATCCCACAGGATGTTTCAGCCGTTGATTCACACGTCAACGAAGGTCGTGCATCCCCGACAAAGATTTGTTGTTGGCGATAAATCCAATGTAATCGTGACATATTCTTGCGATACTAACCAGGAGAGGTCAGTATTATCAAAGAGGATAGATGATGGAATATGTTATACACATCCTCAAACAGATCAAGCTTTATCCCCACAGATCTCTTACACATAAGAGATACACCTTCAGGATCAAGTCGTTATCAAGAACACAGGAATTTGGTGATAACTCCAACATCAACATCCTAACAGATTCTGCCAGCACATCGATCTTGTCAAGATTGCCAATCCCCAAATAAGCAACAGGAGCCAAAGAATCATCCCCAAAGATATTGGGCCACAACCCCGCATACACATGCATCATACATTTGCATCATGTTGCTATCCATAGTACCATGTTTATCTTGTTGCGTTTCAAGTGTCTAGGATTCTTTATCCTACCCATGCATCGCCATGCCTGAGTATGATAAAGAGGGGCATCTGTAGACACTCAAAATTTTCTCAGACTATCATTACTTAACATTGCAGGAGGACAGATTCGCCTTTTAAGATAGAACCCCGAAGATAATCCAAATCCATACCGGATACTACCGGAGTTCAAAGATCAACCCCAGATCACACTGGAGCAATAGCCCAAACCCTGATATAACCTCGAGACCAGCAGACACAATACCGAACACACACCGGAGAAGATCGATTAATCTCTTGAGATAACCCCGAGGTATCGGCCTTAGTCCCAACCATGGAATAGCCACCAACCTTGGTGATAACCCCAAGGAATGCGCTTTGAGAGATAACCCCGAAATGCTTGTTTCAAATGCCATCAACTTCAATCTTGGCACTCACAACGAGATACACTGTACCAACCCGGCAATAACATTGGGAAGACAAGCACACCTCAAAGATGACAATGAGGACCTTCAACAATTGCAAAGTTATTCAATCTCAAATAAGTCTCGAGCAACGCTCATTTATCGCCCCAATCCGGCGATAACACCGGTGAGGGGCAACATCGTCATGTCGTCCAACACGATGCCACATCACGTCTCTATGCAACGATGTCCCACAAGGCTAGCTAATCCCAAGTGACTATTGTGCGGGGTAACGGATGATAGTTGAAGCTTGAAGACCGGAGGGCATCGTCCCATCTTCAAAGACTTCGTACAAATTCTAATCCTATGCCATCGTACAACTCTCGACAACGGCGGTCTGAAATAGGTCCTGAATACCTCAAAACGGATGCCCAGATTGCACTTCTCAAAATTCGAGTGGACATTACAGTGCCTGAGTGCACGTACTTCGAGATGACCCGACCTGACAAACCCGGGCCGACCCGACCCGCCTCTTGTACACCTGCGGCTCATATTGCCTATAAATAGAGGGCTTTGGGTGCTGATTTTTAAGAGAAAATAGATGGGGAAACCCTGCACAATTTGCTCTGCACTCGCCATACAGTGTATTTTCTCACTTTCAAACACCTGTGAGCTCATATATAGCCTCTTTTGTACCCACAAAAGCCCAGTGTTTACCCACTCTAAAGATATAGAAGCCTTTTTTAGCAATCAAATACAAAGCCTTCTCACACACTTTAGAGTCTTTCTCTTCATCTTTGCACACACCCTTCTACACGCTGAGAGTCGTGTTGTTTGCTTTGCTTTTGCCTGACTTTGGTCCGTGGTTTCATTCCAATCAGAGATATATATATATATATATATATATATATATATACTTATATATATTGACTAACATTATCGAGTTATGCCTCGGTTGAGCCTGAGACTTGATTCGAGCGCTTACTTGCTTTTCTATATATATATTTATATATATGAATCTGTGTCGAACTTTGTTCGATGAGCCTGTACTTCATCCGAGCGTTTATTGCTTTAATATATATATATATATATATATATATATATATATATATATATATAACATTTATATATATTAACTATGTGTCGGACTCTGTTCGATGAGCCTGGATTTTATATCCGGTGCGTTTACTCGCTTTTATATATATATACTTATATATATGAACTGTGGTCGAACTCTGTTCGATGAGCCTGGATTTTACATCCGGTGCATTTACTGCTTTTATATATATATATATATATATATATATATATATATATATATTCATCCTGCCTGGAGTTCTCTTCGTGGCAGTTGATCGCTTTACAGCTTTATTTACGTTTTGTCCCGCCTGGAGTTTCCTCCGTGGCGGTTGATAGCTTTTAACAGCTTTATTTACATTTCTGATCCCCCATGGAGGTGCTTCATGGTTGGTGATTTGTCAGTATATATATATTTACCGCTTTTATATTTATACCTGCTTATTGCTTTTATACAAATTGCAACATTCTGTGCGCCTAGGAATCATGTGATCACAGATTCATCCCGTTGGATCTAGATTCGGTTCCCGTGATGGACATTTTTCAGTTGTAAGCAGCTTGTAAATTATTCTGCAATGTCTGAATTTCCTCAGATGGTTTCCATACCCACGAGGAAGTCGGCATTATTTTTATATATTATTTTCATACGGATGCCTCGTATCCGTCAAATAAAATCAATCCAAATGATCACTTAATAAAAATGGGAGTGTAAAAGGTCTCAATTCCTATTAAGCATCGTGGTTTGAAAAATCTCTTTATAAAACATCACCGCCATATCTTGATAAAACCAATTTTTACATAAATTCAAACTCGTGTATATATAGTTCAACGAGGCCTCACACAACTTTCATATAACAAAGACATCATTGACCCACACACACACACACACACACTCGATAATAGTTTCTTGAAAAGAGGCGGTCACCGTGGTAACACGGATGTCTGGGGTGCCTAACACCTTCCCCATAACCAAGTCCCCTGACCCTAAACGAATCTCGGCCACGACCAGATATCGTTGTCACATCACTGGGTCAATGTGCAAACCTTTATCACTTGTGTTGGTACAACCATTTAAAAACCAATGGCGACTCTTAATAGTCCATCGTCGACATCATACATGTCGGACCTTTTTCACTTGTTTTTTCAAACAAATCTCACCTAAAATGAGAACACCAAAGAACAAGTAACGGAAAGGGACATCCAAAAATCCCGACGTCGACAGTAAATACTAGAGGCACCAAACTTGGGCTAAGACCTCATAACATGTGGGTAAGATACGTGTTAACAGTTATACATGCTAAGAACCAAGATGAAACCGTAAAAATACTCAACTTTAGTCTGCTGTGGGATCTACAAGTAGCAATTGCATACTTCAGCAAAGCGATGATGCTCGATTTTTTTTAACTTTGATCTGAACCTTAAAGCATATGTGCAATGATTGTCTAAAGCTATAATACTTAACATAGATGATGTTTAAGCATGAGATCGTGTAATGGTTATATAAAACACAGAGTTGTTAAATTTTATTAAAGTTTGTAAAATGTAAGAACGATGTAGATCGCGTATCTATGAACTTTAAATATGTGTCGAACACATAGCGAGTCAAGTGTTTGAATGATATATATGAATGTTGATGTAAGTATGAGTTGTTAAGGTATACCTATACATACTTAGCTATTCTAAGAGCATGATGAGAAATTGAAAGGTATGTTTTACAAACCTAGTTAGGAAACAATGTAACGTTACTATTATATTAAGAATAGAAGATAGTAGATAGTAGATTTTATGATCTACTTGACTCTTCTAATGGGTTGCTTATTTCTGC
This sequence comes from Panax quinquefolius, assembly GCA_020205615.1. Classification (NCBI taxonomy): domain Eukaryota; kingdom Viridiplantae; phylum Streptophyta; class Magnoliopsida; order Apiales; family Araliaceae; genus Panax; species Panax quinquefolius. The sequence continues at coordinate 46,588,436 of CM035165.1, forward strand.
TGCAGTTGTTGATCTAAAACTTGTTGTCTATTGTATTTTATCAGTTGTTATACTGTTAAAGTATAACAGTATAACAACTGATATTTCTGCATAAAGGATAATTTATTATGCATTATCTTAGTCATAATATTTCTTAATGGGCTAGTTGAGCTCACCCTTTCTTTCATTGTTCTCTTCAGGAAATGAGAATATAGCTGGGACGAGTCGGGGAATGGAGTGATGGTCCAGGATAAATGGCTTTAGTAGTCCTCACTATTCTACGGAATAATGTGATAATAATTGTAACGAGGACACCATTGAGTGTGGATATTGTCTAGATGACAATATTTTTGTTTAAACTCTCAACTATGTTTTGTCGTATTTTACACGACTGTTGTATAATTAAGTTGTATTTGAATTTTGTGCCATGTATTTGGTGACTCAAGATGAGTGATGTAAACCTGTTTTGGGGGCGTCACAATAAGGACATATTTATTTTATGTGGATATAAATGAAGGAATTAATGCTGGGGTGTTTTATTAGTATTTTTTCAGAATGGAGGTATTAAAAATAATATGCATGTGAATTTCATTCATTTTTTGTTTGGAATTTGGAAATACTTTCCTTTACAAAGTTGTAGAGAATTAAAGTTCTTATGAAATGGACATAGAAATTGACATGTCTTGAAGATCTAAGCTCTATCTTCTCTCCTTTGGTTTGGAGTTGTTCCTAACCTGCAAACAAGAAACCAAAATTGTAACTCTGTGACGCAGTGAACTTTATCCAGTTGACATTCTTGTGTCACTTTCACATGCATTCGTGTTGTCTTTTCTTTTTTCTTTTCTAGTTTTCTCAAGTTCTTTCCCCCCATAATGCGGTGTGACTCCACTCTTCTCTGTTCTCTAATGGACTGGGCATACGTAGTTCAATTTGCGCAAATCAACTATAGTTTATGCGAGCAATATAAATGGCAATTTTTCACCATTTTATTATCATGTTGATTCGTTTTTTAACATAGAAAGCTACATCTAGCATACTCTAGACAAGAATAAAAAAAATGTGCCTCAATGGATGTAATGCATACCTCTATATTACCAACATCCTCCATTGGTTGCCTGCAATTGTCTGATATATTCCCAACACTCTGCAAACTAAAATTTAATTGCTATATCTAGGTTTAAATATTGAGAAAGACTTCTCATAACATAATGGTAAAGAAGTAGAAGAAAATAACCAAAGAATATCGTAATATGAAATACATTCGTGAGAACGATTACTACGATCATTCATGGTCATAGAATCCCGATCGCACGATTTTTAAATCCAAGGTTCATTAAGCGCATAACATCAGATGTAGATGCTACTAGTACAAGATTTGCATCTGGTACATTTATTCCATTCTGCGAACTATTACGAATGTCTAATGTGTTCAAGAGTTAAAAAAAACAAAGTGTTTGAATTAGACTAGTATGCAAGAGATGATGATACGCTGCTACTACCAGTGCTAAATAATAAATATGTAGTTTTTAACCATTTAGCGCTAAACAGATGAACAAAATGAAAACAAGGCAAAACATAAGAATTAATTAATTAACAAAAGAATAGACATCTTAACAGGAAAGACAATATTAAGAGCGATGTGGGCCTATTTAAAATAAGCATGTGTGGGGACGTAAAGATTTTAAATTATGAATGACTTGACTGGATAAACCTTGGTATTATCATGGGTTACCAAATTTCCATATGTTATTTTTCATATGCTTGGAAGGTTCTAATTTAACAATTTATTTTACCAACAAATCATTAGATTGGAAAAGCACTTCTCAAATCGTGAATGTCACAACATGTTTATGTTTGAGATTCCTGCTCTACATAAATACTAACCAATGAAAAAATGGGCAACTGCATTCTGCCAGGTGTAACAGCTTGAATGAGTATTCACAACAATATCTCACAAGAACTAAATCATAACCAATCCAAAAGCTTTTCTGCTCACCTGTCTGCAAGAATCAGATCTTGACTTCTTACTTTACTCACAAACTAAACCTGTTTACCACAAGCATAATTTTATTGCTAACTTAATATCTTAACCCAAAACTATTGTACATCAGTTAGCACATCATGAAAAATCTGAACCACTTAATAATACCAACATTTCAATCCACGAGCACTTGTAGACAAAAGCCAAAACCATGTCTTGCCACTTAGTTTACAACGATTGAATTCCAGATAAAACAAATTCAAAGGAACATAATCAAAATGTAGCATCCGAATTTGTACCAAAGATTCGATTCTTAAGCTCATCATCAACGTAAACATAATTGATATACTTACCTAAGATTAAGGCTCTGCTAGCATTACTTGTACCACATCAGATTTGAACACGTAAAATTTTTGGAGTGAAAATTTAACTAATGCGCTTTTAAAAAATGAAAATCAGAACTCCACAAAAATACCAACCATTTAGAGCCTTAATACCAATTACCGTAAGAGAGGTAAATTTGAGCGACTTCAAATTTCACCTACCACACGATATGATAGGTGTACTAAGTAGTAAATCAAATCAATCGACAACTAGAAATATTAAGCATACATATTATCTCAAATTCTCACCAAATTTATCCAAGGTATCTTATGCTACATTTCATGTTTGAAAATCAAAATGAAATTACAAACTATAACTCTAAAAATCCACAAATATCATTTCAAATTTTATTAATTATCAAATTTAGAAGCATACCAAACACCGGGCGCTCTACCCCAAGCCAACAGCATGAGACGCCACCCGATCCAAACCCCAACCACGAACTTCTACTCAGACCAGGACTCCTCACTTGAGCCACGTAATCTGAATTATCGATCAATCACTGTTTTGAGATGGGCTCAAATGCGTTAAAAGACGACAGAGCGGCGACGAGAGGAGAGATGAGGAAATGAGGGTGGGAAGTGAGGAGAGAGTGAAGGAATTGGGGCTGAGAAAGTGCCTGAGAGAGCTGAGAGAGAGAAAGGGTGAAGATATTATTTGTGGGAAATTGAGTGGGAGGGTTTTATGTTAAAAAAACCTCTATACCAACAATTCCGTGTCGACCATCGCTATAGATACCCTATAGCGACCGTTCCGTGCCGACCTTCGCTATAGCTCGTCGCTATATATCAAATTTCTAGTAGTGGTTGGAATTATTAGTGTTAGTGAAAATTGACATTTATTTCGATATTAATTGATGTCTAGAAGTTATACTGACCAGTCGGGTAATTAATCGGATAAACGAGCAATTAATTCCTATTAATTCACTTGATTATAACTATTTGTTCACATGTGTGTACTATTGATTCACATTCTTGTACTATTAGGGGAGTTGGTGGAAGATTAATAATACTTGAATGACTAAGTTAAAAATGGAGGTATAGATGGAGGTACTATACTGTAATTCGTATTCTCACATGTCTAGAACTATTGATTCATATGATTTACTATTGATTCACATGATTTACTATTAGGGATGTGGTGTAAGTTTGATAATACTTGCAGGACTAAATTAAAAATAAAAGAAAAGAGGGAGGTATTATACTGTAATATTCTGAGCCCCAAAACGTGTAATTATTGAAACTATATTTTCCTATAAATAGAAGCTCATTCCTTCATTATTTTTCACCAATTCACTAAGTCTCACAAGAGAAATTATTATAGAGAGAAATTATAGAGAGAAAGAAAAAGAGAAGTCTGCTACCTCTCTATTCCAGTATCCAGTTTCTTCTAAGGTAAGGGATATTATTCTTTCGTATTCATGAATAGAGTTATTTTCTTTCAATACTCGTAAGGGTTGTTATTCCATTCTTTATTATTATGTTGGAATAATCTGTCCATGTGAAGTACCGCATACATGGTAAAATTATTCTATTTTTCCATTCTTTATTATTATGTTGGAATAACCTGTCTATCGCATGCCTGGTGAATTCTGTTATTATTCCATTCTTTATTATTCTGTTAGAATATCATGTCTGTGCGGATTACGCATGACTTGGTTCCATTTTTTATTATTCTGTTGGAATATCTTATCTGTGTAGATTACGCATGATCTGGTTCCATTCTGTATTATTCTATTGGAATAACATGTCTATGTGGATTACCGCATGCATGGTGAATGATTCTTCGTATTCATTCTTTATTAAATTATGGAAATGATCTGTCTACTTGGATTACCGCATTGCAGGTGAAAATCCATTTACAGTTTCGTATATTCTATTTACTCGTATGAGATATCATATCTTTTGTACTCGTCATGAAATATCATTTTCTTTGGTATTTTTTTTCTTTTACGAGTTACTATTCACGGGTTACTATTCACCCGGTTACTATTCACTCTGGTATTATTCACTCGGGTATTCAGGGCACTTTTTGTGTCAGAGTACTATTCACGAGTTACTATTCATGCTTTACTATTCACGAGTTACTATTCACCTGATTACTAATCACTCTAGTATCATTCACTCGGGTATTCGGGACACTTTTTGTGTCGGGGTACTATTCACAGGGTACTATTCCCGAAGTACTATTCATGAGGTAATATTCACCCGAAAAATATATTTCTTTTCTGTCCAAATTATTTTTGGTACATGAATATTATTCTTGAATTTTACTCCACAAAGCAGTATCATGTTGATAATTTGGACGTTATTGATTTCTAGATAAATTAAATTATAAATCTTTAAAATTTATCCTTGAACTTGTTTTATTGAATTATTATGTCATTGTAATCATCCTCGTGTTTATATTGTGATGAAAGTCATCTTTGGCTTACGTCCATAGATGGACTTGGTATGATTATGACCAGGGATTATTCGGTATAATCATGACCGTAATGTAATGAATGATGTGGTAAAAGTCCTCAATGGCACATAGTTCATCAATGGACAGCTTGTTGAATGATTATGACCAAGGATTATTCGATTGTAATCATGACCATTGATGATTATATGAATATCCTCGCCGTGTGAAGTGCGGGATGATTCGATGATGTGGTTTATTTATTGTCGAGTCTCGAAATATAAAGTTGATGAAGAACTTTTTAAATCATAGAAGATAGTAAATTTTATGCTCTACTTGACTCTTCTAATGGATTGCTTATTTTCGCTGCAGTTGTTGATCTAAAACTTGTTGTCTATTGTATTCAATCAGTTGTTATACTGTTAAAGGCTAAGGATAATTTATTCTGCATTATCTTAGTCATAATATTTCTTACTAGGCTAGTTGAGCTCACCCTTTCTTTCATTTTTCTCTTTAAGAAATGAGAATATAGTTGGGACGAGTCAGGGAATGGAGTGATGGTCCAGGATAAATGACTTTAGTAGTCCTCACTAATCTACGGAATAATGCGATAATTATTATAATGAGGACACCATTGAGTGTGGATATTATCTAGATGACAATATTCTTGTTTAAACTCTCAACTATGTTTTGTCGTATTTTACACGACCGTTGTATAATTAAGTTGTATTTAAATTTTGTACGATGTATTTGGCGACTCAAGATGGGTGATGTATACCTGTTTTGGGGGTGTCACAATAAGAACATATTTATTTTATGTGGATATAAATGAAGGAATTAATGTTGGGGTGTTTTATTAGGAGGTATTAAAAATAATATGTATGTGGATTTCAGTAATTTTCTGTTTGGAATTTGGAAATACTTTCCTTTACAAAGTTGTAGAGAATTAAATTTCCTATGAAATGGACATAGAATTAGTATTTTTCTGATAAAAGGGCTATTTATTATGAATTATTGAAGTTGTTGATTATTGTTTAAATTTAAAACATTTTGGAAATTTGCTATAATGGGTGGGCCATACTTTTGGTTGGTGAGAAATGTGCTGAAATTTTATTTCAAAAGTGGTGTGCGTGAATAGTAGCAGGTAAAGTCATCCGGTAGTAGGTTAGTCTGCTTTGGCGTTCTAGCATTTTCCTATAAATAGGGTGCTTAGTTAGAATTGAAAATCACACCATAATCATAAGTTTTCTCTCTCTATAATATCGAGCGTATTTTTGTGAGTATTTAGATACTTTGAGAGTTGCTATTCAGTGCAAGTTTCCTTCGGTGTTATATCTGATATTCAGTCAGAAGTACTATTCTTTTGAGGTAAGGGATAGTAAGGGATATTATTTTCTTCATAAATGATGTTATCTCTTTCAATATTATTATACCGGAATATTGGCATGAATTTTATTATGAAATTTTTACATTTTTATGTCAAGGTTACTATTCATGTATACAATACTATTCACGTATACGACACTATTTACGAATACGGTACAATTCACGAGTACTATTTATGAAGTATAATTTTTCTTGCGGAATTTTTACCTTTTCGTGTCAGGGTTACTATTCACGAGTTACTATTCAGGAGTTACTATTCACTAGTTACTATTCATGGGGTACTATTCATGACAAAATTGGTTTCTTTTTCTGACCAAATTATCGTTGATTTATGAATCTTACTCTTGAAATTAAATCCATATTTTGATTATATTGGTTTTATTATCATATATAACATTTTTATAATTCTGGTGATGAAATTTCTCTTTTATTTGAGTGTAAAGGTGGGTAGATTATTGGTATGATCGTGACTATGGGTTCTCTTTGGCCAGTAGTGCAAAGTTGAATTGTTGACTGGTATGATCATAACCATTGAATTTACAATTTAATATCTTTAGCTTAAGTGCAAAGGTGAATTGATCAACATGGTTATAATTATTGTTTATATAAATTTTGAAATGATTATATATTTTTTTGAGATATTTATATCTTTGGCATATAGTGCAAAGATGACATGTTGTTGAATATCTTTGGACTGTAGTGTAAAGATGACCTGTTATTGAATATCTTTGGCTTGTAGTGCAAAGATGACATGTTGTTGAATAACTTTGGCCCATTGTGCAAAGATATGAACTGTTGATGAATATCTTTGGCCCATAGTGCAAAGATGAATTTATTAGTATGATTATGAACATGAACTATGATTTGGTATAACCATGATCTTTGATGCTTCAGGTAAAGACATGTGATGAAAATTATCTTCGTCATGGGTGCGAAGAGGAATTTAGAACCACAATTATGATTATGAGTTATTCAAATGATTGTGGACCGAAACTGTTGACTATTGTTACAGGGATAAAATATTGATGGTAGACTTTTAACATGGAGACGATAATAGACTTTATGGTTTATTTGACTCTTCTAATGGATTGTTCATTCCGCTGCAACTATGGTTGAAAAGTTTTATCATTTACCATATGTTCTAAATCTCTGATTTATTACTGACGAAGGCTATTGATAATGTAATTATCTTTAGTAATGATATTCTTTACTAGACTATTTGTGTTCACCCTTTTGCTTCACAATTCCTTTCAGGTAATAAGAGTGTAGCTGGGTCGAGCGGGGGTAATAAGGGAATAGAACGGTGGTCTATAGCTGTTGAGGTTTTCCCTAAAATAGTATAGAAATAATTTTATTGAGAATTTCAGATAAGTGTGTCATATTTTATATGTCATTTAACCATTAATTTTGGTGAACCGAATAGGGTGAGGTGAAACCAACTTTGAAAGGGTGTTTTGCCACTATCACACAAGATGTCTAATGACATACGACTTCGGGTTATCATAAGACAAGGTTGTACACATCCACTTGTTGATTATATCTATGAGCACTACCTATATAATCTTGGAGTTTGGTTGAAATATAATTCTCAATTGAAGACAATGGAGCTATTTATATGGCAAAAGAAGACTCACCATTGAAAAGAACAAGATAGTAATCTTCTCATTTTTTTTTTGGGTCTATTGGGCCAACCATGGATAATTCTTAAGTCATATGATATCTATTATAACTTAGATGCATGGCCTCCCATGTACGAAGGTTTCCTTGAGCATTTTCCAAAGATTTTAATTTCTAAAACAGTTATTGATTGTACATTTATGTAAGGTACCATTGTAAGGTGATGTGGTTGAGGCACCATGAGAGTTACATATATTTGTATTAAAACTCACAGCATATGTGTTGTCGTATTTTGCACGACAATTGTATGAATGAAGTTTGTATTTGGAAATTATGTTGAGTGTATTTCGTGGCGACCCAGAATGGGTTGGGTGGATTGGACCGTTTTTTGGGGGCGTTACAATTGCAGTAAAAGTTGAGAAGGTTGATGAGCCAACCACTAACAAATGGAAAGGAAAGATGAACAAGTGTTGAAGACTTGTAAATCTATTAACATTTATGTTTTTAGACTTGGTTTAATTATGTGATGTAATTATTTAATTTTATACATTTGATGAATGTTAAAGGTTAGATGACCTGGGATTTTATTGGTTTAAGTTATGTAACCCTTTAATGGGAAGATTTATTGTTTAAATTTTATTAAAATTTGGGTAGTTAGAAATGAATGTTTAGATAGTGAACATCAAATCCTGTGGGAATGAAGTACCCAGATTTGGGGGTATCACACAACCACTTTGGTATGATGTAGTATGACAAAGTCACAAAATGACGGAATCCTGGAATTGACTATAAATACATTGCGGAATCATGACGTCATAAAATAATTTTTAGAATTTTAAAGATAAATTATTGCTAACTGAATTTGGCTAGACATATGTTTCGATGGATATTCGAATTATTGGTATGAGTCCAAGTTATTTGATTCAGCTAAACAAATGTTTATGAAATTCAAAGTATTTTTTGAGAGCTTATGCCGAACCAAATTGTTTTAGTACGGAATCTTATGATAAGTCTGAGGTGAACAACCCTGAAAATTGGGATATACTAATTGTATAACATATTCCAATCTAAGAATACCTATAGTCATTCCGATTACTAAGGTACAATAGACTAATCATCTAAAGTACCCGCACCAGTAGTTTGCCTTCTTTGTGATTGTAAACATACCTAGTAGAAAATATTTTAGAGGTAGAGTACCTTTCTTTCATAATTGAAAGAGGTAGCAGGTAGAAGTACCTATAAACCTCATAGTTCAAGATTTTTATGACTCCTCAGAGAGATATGAAAAATTTTCTTGAATAAAACTTTTTACATTATTTATACTGCTTCACAGTTATTGAACAATTGTAAAGACTCATGAATGTTTAGAAGATGTAAACTCCTAGTGAGTAGTTATTGTGAAATGTGATGATAGAATAGAAATCCTCAAAGGAGGAAATTGTAAAAATTAAGTTAAAAATCTAGTTTTGATCAATAGAATAAATCCTCATGGAAGGAGATAACATGTCATCGTTAATTCAGGATGAAATCTTATGTGATTAAATAAAGGTTATCAAGACAACCTAGTTTTGGTGAATAAAAGGAACAGTGATTAGTAAGCTGTAATTTTGAGGACAAAATTCTTAGAATAAGGGGTAAATGTGATAACCCAAATTTTTGGGTAATATTAAAATAAGAATTAAATAAAGAAAATTCGTATTAGATGATATGTTATGTGATATTGTACTACACAAAGGAATATGTGACATGCAGTATGTGAAGTTGTGTATAATAAATATATTAGAATTATATATTTGGTATATGTAAGCAAAAGTGTAGGAGTAAATTATTAAAGGAAATTGATTTAAGAAAATTAAAATAATTTATAATATTAAATTATTTTAATGTGGTAAATTGGTTGGCATTAAATATACTTCATGTATAACCACTATTTTATTGAAGATATCATATATTACATTATTGAGTGTAATATATGCATGTATTTAATGTGGTAAATATATTAATATATTTACTAAAGTTAAATAAATTTTGAAGACAATTTATAGAAATGAAAGAAAATAATTGGATATAAGATATTATGTTATAAGGATAATGGTATAATATTTAATATTATACCAAATGATATAACGTAAAAACATGAGATGAGATTCAATATGTAAATATGTATATTGATATCAAATAGTTAGTAAATTAAATTCATATTTGAATACATGATTGAATATAATAAATTATATATTTAATAAATAAATAAATTGTTTGAAAACAATTTACTTGAGATAAGGAGAAAATTAAATTTAATTATACAATATAAATTGTATAATTTAAATAAGTTATTTAAATTAGGTATGAGAATTAAATAACCTAAACGATTATCTTTATGTAGTGGTTCTAATATTTTAATTATATACTAGTGATCTAATCTAAGAGATTGTGGATCATGTCTCCACTTACTAAATTAATTTGTGTGAATATGTGAGTAAATAAATATGAATATTATGTATTTGTTTATTATATAAATAAATAAAAGAAAACTAATATAACCTAATTATATATTAGGAATGAAAAATTGAATAACTTAAAGGTTATGGTATGGGAGAATAATGGTATTTAAAATATATACCAATTCTAAGATATTTATTTTATACATCTCAATTAATTATTTTATAACCTAATTAAAGCAAGTCTAACTTGGGTTAAGAAATCAAATGTACATGAGTAAGGATAATAATTATAATTAAGTGCATGACAACCTTAATTAAATGATTAGGATTGGATAAAATTAAAATTATTGGAATATGATAATTTTCAAAGCCCAATGAATTAATTAGAAAGCCCAACACTAAATTAAGTGGTATAAGCTAAGTTTATTTGTTAAGGAACATGTGGGAGAATAATAATATTAAAAATTATATTAATTTAAGAGATATATATTTTACTATCTCAATTTATTAATTTTATAACTTAATTAAAGCAATTTTAATTGGGTTATAAAATTTAATGTACAAGAGTAATAATTTAAATTCTAAATGTATGTAACGGAAAACACTAATTAAATATTTAGGGTAGGATAAGATGTAAAAGAATTGGACCTAATCTAATTTACAAGGCCCAAACAATTGTTAATTGAAAGCCCAGGAGATTAAGGAACTAGCCCAAACTTAGCCAAATTTAAATCTAATTTGCAAAGTCCAAAATTGGTCAAATGGGTGGGAGAAGAAGTTAAAAAAATATATTTTGAGAAAATAAGGCCACATGGCCGGTTAAAATGGAGGAAAAAAAAGATAAGAATAAAAGAAGGATAAGGAAAGAGAAAAGGAAAAAGAAGAAAGGGAAGAAGAAAGAGAAAGAGGAAGAGAGAATGCAAAAGAAAAAGAAAAAGAAAGAGGAGAAGGTGGCAGCCATGGAGGGAGAAGAAGATTAGGGGCGGTAGCCCCATAAGAGAGAGAGAGAAGAGGAGAAAGAAGAGTGACCATAGAAAGGAAGAAGAGAAGAAAGAAGATTTGGAGAAAAAGGTATTACTTTAAACACTACAAGAAATCACACAAAAAATGGCCTTAAAATTTGTCACATAAAATTCATTTTTCGTCACTAAAACATTTGGTGACGAATGTTAATCGTCACAGTGACCGTCACCGTATGAGCATGGTATTAGGTATATTTGACAATATTTGATGTCGTCACTAAATGTTTTAACTTATGGCGACGATCTACACCATTGTCACTATAATTAATTACTTTTAGTGACGTTAATAGCGTCACTATTTGAATGAAACTTTCGTCACTCTATATTATATTTTGTCATCAAAACTTGGTGCATTAAATGACAAAAATCGTTTTTCGTCATTAAATGATATTGTTTTAGTGACGAAAATATGTTACTCTATTTAAATCATCTAATTTTAATGACGAAAATATTGTCATATTTATGATTATTCTTTCGTCATGTTATTGTGTTTATCGTCACAAAAAATAAGAAAATAAATGACGAAAAAACAAATCGTCACCTAAAAATATATTTAACATGACAATTATGTCGTTGTCATTTCATATTTTAAATAATATTACAAAATAATTTATCACTAAAGAGCTATTTTTTGGGACACATTTTTTAATGTCACTAATTGAATACTTATGGTGACGATACATCTCGTCACAAAAAGAGTTACTAATAGTGACAAAATTAGTTGTTGTGACTAAATGAATATATAACAGTGATGGTATAGTTTGTCACCAAAGAGCTAATTTCTATGACATATTTTTCTCTGTCACTAATTGAATACTTATGGTGACAATAGAACTCGTCACATAAAGAGCTATTAATAGTTACAAAATAAAAAATCATCACTAAATGATATATAATAGTGACGGCATAACTTGTCACAAAATAGTTAATATTAGTGACAAGATCAATTGTCATAACTAAATGAATTTATAATGACAATACTATTAATTCTAAAGAGTTAATATTATTCGTTATTAAATTATAATTTTCATTGATCAAGAAATTGAACTATCTGAAACCTCTCTCCATCATTTGCCCCCAAGATGCTCTCTAAAACTGGAGCCAATTCAGCCTTATCAGCAATAATGAATTTCCTGTAATTGCCATCCTCCTGCATACATATCAACAAGATACCAATAGCTGCAATCCTTTCATCTTTCCACTCAGCTTCCAAGCTGGACACAATATTTCCAATCACTTTTTTTGAAATTAAACTACTCATAACTCTAGATATTGTGTTTCCCTCAACACAACAGCCATACAGTTTCACAAGATTAGGATGCTGCAATGCAGATATCATGCCTATTTCATTGACAAATTCACGGGTTCTTTGTTTAGACTTTGATGAAAGTTGCTTCACTGCAATTATTGTTCCGTCTGCTAAAAACCCCTACAAGGGGGAACAACAAAAAACCAACTTTTTAATAAAAAAAACATATATATCATAGGAAGATTCGATCATTTATTATGCAATCAAATATTGAAAAGAAGTAATGAGAAACAACTATTTTACTTGAGAACCAAAAGCCAATGTCCTGAGTTTATTACACTGGTTTAAATATTTAGTCTCTTAAAGATTTGGATGACACCTATCCTTGAAATTTGCATTAAATTTCAGAAAGAAAGGTGAGAAAAACAAATGATGAGTCCTTCTACAGGACCTTTTCAATTAAAGAACTAAGGGGAGATAAATATCTTATGTAAAAATAGTCATTACCCTAGGAATCATGTTAAACCACAAATGGTTAAAGATCCTACTAAACTAATAAACAATACTTTATAGTGACAACACAATCTTGTAACCCATATTCTTGATGATACTTAGTTCTATTAATGAGTAAATGTTAACTTCGCAGAAAAAAATATTACCTTGTATACTGAACCAAAACCACCTTCCCCAAGCTTGTATGTTGGATCAAAGTTCTTCGTCACAGCTTTAATCTGTCTCAATGTAAATGGTCCAATTTGTAGGTCTAGACCTTTAAGCTCTACACAATATGTGTAGCTATGGAAAGTTAGTGTACCATGTTTAGATAACATGATATGAACACATTGTTGAAATAACAAAAATAACATAAGAAATTAAAAATATTTCATGTTTACAATTTGTTGCAACTTTTTAAAACTACTCTAAAGCTAACTAAATTAAAACTTAAAACCAATATGATGAACTTAGAATAAATATTTTCTCAAGAGTTCTCGTTGACTCCTTTATAAAAAACAAGATGCTAATGAAAACTGCTTCTGAAATAGGAAGAGTTGGAGAATAAATAGGTACTCAATCCGGAGGACTGCCATTTCAGACTCCTTCAATATTTCTGACATACAAAGGTTCTTGATTGCAAGTCGCAGCTCGCCAACAGTGCCATCCATAGTAGCTTGGCTTATGACACTGTCAAGGGAAGCCAAAGGCATGTTAGACCTAAAATTTGGTTCACTTTCTTGGTATTGATTCTCTGACTAGATTAGATCTAAACTGGGATTCTGTTCTCTCCAGCTTGCAATCAAACGTTTGAGCACATAATTTGTCTTAGGCAGTTGAGTGCCATTTAGCTTCTGTCGTGTAATGGGGCAAGTGGAGTTTCCCCTATCAATCCATTCTTGGATTGCTTTTTGTTCATAAGTATGTCTTGTCTCAAGAGTCACTGGATCATCAAATATGTTCCTTGTTATGGGACAGACAAAATCCTTAGGAGCTGCATGCTTTCCTCCACCAGGCGGGTTTTCGCTATCTGCCATGACAGGATCTGGAGAACTGGTGATAGGAAAAAAATAATTGATGATTAAATGGAACAGAAACCAAAAATAGACAAAATGCTGGTTGAATCTCAAATATATTTGGTTCTCATATACAAAAAGGAAAAGAGTTGACAAAGGCTAAATAATCAAAAGCCCATATGCACATATAAATATATTACATATGTGGTTTATATAGGAGTTCCAATAATTTAGTGAATCCATTAATAACATCATTGACACAAAAAAACAAGAGAATTTATTTAAAAAGCTGTGAAGTGAAGACATAATCTTTATTAAGAAATATAGCAAAGTCAATGTTTTGGTAATTAAATTCAAAAAAATTATTTTCTTTCTTTTATGCTCCCTCCATCCCAAAGTGAAAGTCGAATGTGATATTTCAACTTTTCTATGCATATAATACTGAACAAAATCACCTATAAATATAAAATAAAACAAGCATGGTTCTGCTAATTAAATGAATAGAACAAACAAGAACAATATGTACGGACATTAGCTTCATTAATAGACAAGTTGAGAAGTGCAGTGACTGCATTTTCCTGTATTTTTGCGTCTAGTGAATGGAGTAGATTAACCAACAAGGCAATGGCCTCATAGTTCGCAATTACAATCCGATTATCCATGTTATGTCTTGCAAGTACCCGAATTTCAGTTGTAGCATTTCTTTGTTCTTCAAGTGGAGTGCTCTTTAATTCCTCAACCAGATTCTGAATTTGGGTTTCAACCCCAGAAGGAATAGCCCTTATTTCAGTAGCAGAAGAAGACACAATTCTAGGAACAAACCTATCAAAAGTCTGATGCCAGATTGCCTGGGTTTGAGATCTTGTCCCAAATCGAGGCGAGAACTCAGACTCTCTCTGTGAGGAAGACAAGTTAGTAGCAGACTGTGGCTATGATGTAAGCTCCCCTAAAGCATCACTAGTATATACATTTATTTTGATTATTGTAAATCACAACTTGAATCTATGTTTCTAAACTAAAAAACTTTGGATTTACTTGTGGATGAGGGTTTTATGTTTAGTTATACCCATATTGGGTGTTGATTTGTTTGGAAATAAAAAGAAAGGAAAAATATTTTTTTCTAGTTTATAAAACCCTAACTTTTATGTACTTTGGATGTCCACCATTTTTAATCTACACCTTCGTTTTACGATTAGTCAAAGAGGGGTGCTAGATGTATATGTTATCTAGTAAACCCAAGTGGTAACACTCAAAAAGGTTGAGTTTACAAGCCGTAGTGGCTGTTTTAGCCAAAATAGTCCTATTTTTGTTGAAAAGAAATAAACTATTTTGGGGCAGTCACTGCCAGGGGTAGTTTTGTAATTTGTCTGACCTTTAAAAAAATCTGGAAATATTTGGATGATAATATGATGAGTTATCTAGATTCTGTCTAAAATGGTGATTTTTGGATATATATATATATATATATATATATATATATATATATAATGAGATATAGATTTTACGGGAAACGACTATTTTAAATGTAAACCCAAAGAACTCCTTGTGGTTCACTCCAAAATTTGTGAACTTTTTACTGAGAGTACATATACATAATAGGAGAATAACCTAAAAGTTTCAGAATTTTTGGACAAATACTTAGTTTATGATAAATGTAGCAAAATCCAACTGTTTTGTCCATTTAAAAAATAGTAAAGGAATTTTAAAAATTCCAGGAAAAATATATGTTCAATATGGAACTATATTATGCCAAATAATAGAAAAGAAACGTGACTCCCCCAAATCCGGGTTACCTGACTCCCGAGTTCGGTGCTCACGATCCATAATACAAATAACATCTAACTACCCATTTAATTATGAATAGAAATTTACACCACATTAACTGATATAGTTAATACATTCGTCCCAGGTTATCTAACCTTTATATTACAAATATACCCTTTAGATATACAAAAGGGTTTACAACTACAACATAATAATAATGTTATCCATAGCCATTACATCATAGCACCTTTGCCTTTGTTCTTCACAACACCTCCAGTCACTTCGTCCCTAGCTGAAATGTTTTATTTAGCAAGGGTGGCACCAAATTTGCCCCGCAAGTTAAGATATATAATGAATGTATAAGAATAAGAACAACAGACTATCTAATTCGATAGAATAACTCCAAAGTTCGAAGAACTTGGAAATAGCTTAACAATTTACTTCTCTGACCAATCTTCTCGCAACCTATGCAACACATTAACGAAAGGATACAATGCTTTCAAAGTTTCTATGATATTCTATTGAATAACAATTTAGAAATACTCTACAAAGTTTATGATAAATGATCTTACAAGATCTTGAAATTCTCTTCTCGAGTAACTATCAAAGATTTACTCTAATATACCCAAATAACAGAATGTAAATATTCTCCAGAGTTTATGTTGAGTGATCACAAAGGATCTAGAACTTCTCTTCTCGAGTCACTATTAAAGATTTACTTTGATATACCCAGGTGTATCAGATAACCATAAAGATTAAATCATACCACTCTGTAAGTATATAAAGTGATCAGCTTCATTATACCCTATACTATGCATAATACTTAAACGCGCACAAAGGCCGAATATACGACCAAATATGTTCCCTGTATATAAAAGGTTGTTCTTCTTAGTCTTTGAATCAGAATTTGATTTAACAATGAATTACAATAATTTTAATATCTAATCACTTCTCTTTTCTTATCTTCTCAAACCTATCAAGTTTTCTTTTTTGATCTAACCAAAACAATTGGCATCGATCTATCAATAATAATTGAATTCTTTTCCCTTCTCTTTTTAAACCTATAAAGTTCAAACAAATGTTCGTCTAGACAAAACAATTAGCTAAGACGTTTCTCAACATGATTCAATGTGAGAGCCCCAAATCCGGGTCCTAAATCACCACGGATCTGGTTCAATCATTCTAACATTATTACTATTTGTGGAAGATATAAACATAAATTGTTTATACAATAAACTTTACACACTTTTCCCCAAGGTCGAGTAACCTTCACTTAATACACAATTCATAACTTAATTGACTTACAATTACATTACTAAACAATATTGTTACAAATCTAATTGCACACGTAAACTAAAGCTGGAACTGTCTTTGACCTTTCCTTGTATCCGATATATTCGTCTTAATCTGCAATGTTTATCATGATATAGCAAGGGTGAGCATGAAGGTTACCCAACAAGTTTAAATTTATTTAAGGATATATCATGATTGAAAGAATCTGAATAATAAGCTGGCTATAATTCAACAATATAGTTGTGAATTAGCACGAACAAACTTTTGACTGAACAAGTATTAAACATGAACAAATATATCTGGACCGAATGGTAATGAAGGTGATCAGCCTTTCATACCTGACTTATACATGCAATATGTACATGGTACAATTCTACAATGGCAATCAGTAATGATTATCAATAAGCATATCTGAATGAGACAACTCTAAGTAGAGTTAAGTAAAACTTACATGTTCGGTAGATTACGGTTACACAATTTATTATGCTTTGTCTGAACCTAGTATATAAATAATATCGATATACAAATTAGAATAATATCTTCACAGTATTTAAAATAACCTAAACACATTATCACATAATCATATCCGTCTATAACACACATAAGACTTAGTATTAGGTTAAACTATTTCAGTTTTACTTGAGCTCGATTAACATTTTAACATCCCGATGGTCTAGTCGGACAAATCTTGAGTCTAAGTTCAATTAAACTCTGTCTTAACACTTAACAATTATCTCAGATAATTTTAATATCAGTCAAAATAATTTTCCAAGTCTCATAATAATTTTCAAATAATTATTATTATTTATTGTAAATTTTCAATCATTAAAAACGTATTTATATAATATAAATACCACAATATTCTATTATCATTATTATCTATTTATTATCAAATATTAATGAAATACATGCCATAATATTATAATATATTTATAATATCACAAAGTATTTTTAATAATTTAAAATCATATTTATATGAGTTTTAAATAGCTTAAATTCATTATCCGATAATCGCTTTTAATATTAAAATATTAACATTTTCATGACAAAATATCAAAAGTTATATTTTATAACTTAGAATATTTTATAACACTTAAATAATTTTTATATGATTTTTAAATCATTAATTCTATTTTCCATAATTTATTAAATAAACTAATTATCATTATTAATAATTAATTAATGAAATTCATCACAAAATATTAAAAGTCATTAAAAATAACTTAAAATATTTTTTTATACCATAATATAATTTTTCATGTATTAAAATCATTTTTAAATAATTTATTTAATATTATAATTAAATAAATTAAATATCATTTATATTCCAAAATATTAAATATTTATGAAATATACTCCAAATAATTAAAAACTAATTTTCGGACTTTAAAATAATTTTTAGGAATTTATTTTGTATTTTTAATAATTAAAAACTATTTTTATCTATTTATTAATTAAAATAATTAATTTTCTAAATAAACTGTCGCTAAAAGTGGCTTATAGCGCCAGAACCGTCGCTATAGGTGTTCTTGGTGTTCTTGAGCCTAGACCCAGATTTCTTGTCAGTCACCAAGGGGCATAGTTTGACCAGCATTTGATTCAAGATTATAAGGTTTCTGGGTTGGGTTAAGTTTTATAATTATAGTATAAGTGTAATACTACAACTATCAACCAAGATCCTGGCTAATACACAACTTATCAGAGAGATCTAAGCTAATCAATTCACTGTCAGACATGTTTTTCAATTTCTGGGTTTTCCAGAATTGAAGAACAGTCAAGGTACCCACTTTCCAATCCTTATAACATGCAATCTGGGCTTGCTTTGTACGATATAAAGGTTGAATCATGAAGTAGGGATGTCAAGGTACTTTCATACAACCTTAAAACCAGTTTATTATCAACCCATTAAAGAGAACTAAGGCGGTCAAACTCTGACAGAAAACACGTTCTTGAATTTTCTGGGTTTTCCACAAATGTTCATAAGTCTACAGTTCTATTACAACAACATTGTGACGCCCCCAAAATAGGTATACATCACCCATTCTGAGTCGTCAAATACATGGTACAGAAATAAATACAACTTCAGTAATACAATTATCATGCAAAATACGACAACACATATACTGTAAGTTTGAATACAAATATTGTCTAATAGACAGTATACAAACTTAAAAGGAGTCCTCATTACAATTATTGATTCACTATTTTACAAAATAGTGAGGACTACTAAAACAACTATCTTGAATCATCACTCCATACCCCGGCAAGTTCCTGCTAAATTCTCTCCTCCTGAGAAGAACAATGGAACAAAAAGGAAAAGGGTGAGCTCAACTAGCCCAGTAAAGAATATTATGACTAAGATAATATACAACAAATTATCATTAGTCTTCAACAGGGAAAAATCTGATAAAAATATAATAGACAACGAGTTTTAGATCAACAACTGCAGCGGAAACAACAATCCATTTGAAGAGTCAAATAGAGAATGAATTCTTCTATCTTCTAAGATTTAAAAGTCCATCATCAATATTTTATCCCTGTAACATCAATCAATATACATCTTGAATCAAATATTCATCTTTGCACTACATGCCAAAGATATTCATTTGTATCACCAGTTGGTCATGCTCACCTCAACACCTGCTCATCTTTGCACTACGGGCCAAAGATATTCATTAGGTAATCATTCATCTTTGCACTACAGGCCAAAGATATCAGTAAGATCATCATTTAGGACTAAAGATGACGAAAAATATCTTAAAGAAAACGAATCTAGTGAGATAAAAGGACAAATATTAGGGATTCATATTACAGTTTATCCAAGTTCAATTATACTCCATAATAACCAATTGTGAAACAGAATTCAAAAATAAAGATCAAAACATGGATACAATCAAAGATAGTAACCATAATAGATAAATTGGACAAAGAAAACAAAATTTTATTTTTTCTGTGAATAGTGCCGTATTCGTGAATAGTGTCGTATACGTGAATAGTGTCATATACGTGAATAGTAACCCCAACACAAAAAGGTAGAAATTCCACATTAAAATCCATACCAATATTTCGTTATAATGATATTGAAAGAATAACATCATTATGAAGAAAATAACATCCCTTACCTCAAAAGAATAAAAGATTTCTTAAATTTGAAATATCGTATAAGGTCAATGAAACTTGCAATCGATGAATAGCAACTCACAAAGTATCTAAATACTCACAAAATACGCTCGATAATATAGAGAGAAAAAGAGAGAAAACTTGTTTCTGGTGTGATTTTCAATTCTAACTAAGCACCCTATTTATAGAAAAATGCTTAGAACGCGTAGAGACTAAATACTAACTAATACTATTGGCTTTTACTCACATTATTATTCAAGTCCACCACTTTTGAAAATAAATTCCAGCACATTTTATTTCTCACCAACCAAAAGTGGGGTCCACCATATTTTTAATAAAAATATTTATTTATGAAACTTCAATAATTCATAATAAATAGCCCTTTTATCAGATAAATTTGAATCTCGTGTCTATTCCATAGGAAATTAAATTCTCTACAACTTTGTAAGTTTAAGTTTTTCCAAATTCCAAATGAAAAATGACCGAAATCCACATACGGACGATTTTCAAAACCTCCATTCCGATAAAATAATGATAAAACACCTCAGCATTAATTCCTTCATTTATGTTCACATAAAATATATCCATCATTTATATCCACATAAAATAAATATTTCCTCATCATATAAATCAATAATTAATTATTCATAAATAATATTATAGAATCACAATTATGACAACCAAGGCGTTCCCAGGAAAGAGGGGGCTTTCCGATAAAGATGTCTCCTTATTGACGCGCAATTAGGTGACCAACCCCCTTTCCTAGACAGAACTTCCTTAGACATTGCCAATAATGTTATCTAACAATATTATTCAAATAATATGAATTATTGATCTGATAATGGAGATACTGTGCAATGACAATTATTGAAACAACAATAATATAAAATATCAACGCAACAATTATTGAACCAATAAAATAAAATATTGAATAAAGAATTACCGTAAAAATTATTGAGTAGTGACTTCTTACATAAGAATCAATAATTCAAAATATTGTGCAATACCGCATACTCGCAACATGCAACCATACATATTCAGTATTTTAACCACCGGTATTTCAATAAAGTTAATAATGAGAACCATTACGATGTTATTTATAAAAACTCAAACTTGTCGTTTTTTTTTCATCCGATAGTTATCCGTTATGGGGCCCACAAATTAATGTGCCGTCGTACGAATATTCCCCGACAAAAAGAATATTCCACGACCAAACGAATATTCCCAGACAAAATGAATACTTTATAACTACTTGCTTATTTTGCAAAATTTGTACATTTCACCCATAACCAAAGTATTATATCAAATTAACACTTTATTATTCAAAATAATAAATAGAGAAAATTTGATTTTATTTATAATAAGTTGGGGTCTTACAACCTCCCCTCCTTATGAAATTTCGTCCTCGAAATTGACGTACGTAACTGGTGTTTTGAAAAGGTGAGGATACCTCATTTTCATATCTGATTCCAACTCCCAGGTCATTTCTTCAATAGCATGGTTTCTCCACAAAACCTTAACTTGTGGTATAACCTTCGTGCGTAGGACATGCTCTTTCATATCCAAGATCTTAACAGGTACTTTCTCGTACGTTAAATCTTCGGCTATCTCGTCTGGTTCTAACTCAATAATGTTGTTCGGGTCTTTAACATATTTACGAAGCATAGATATGTGAAAAACATTATGAACATGAGACATGCTTGGAGGTAATGTGAGTCTATAGGCCACATTTCTTATTCGGTCAAGAATCTCAAATGGACCAACAAATCTTGGATTGAGCTTTCCTCTCTTCTCAAATCTTGTAACTCCTTTCCATGGAGCAATATGTAACAATACATGATCCCCAATAATAAATTCCACGTCCTTTCGATGAAGATCCACATAACTCTTTTGTCGATCCTGTGTCATTTGTATACGTTGTCGAATCATTTGGATCTTCTCTGTAGTCATTCGTACCAACTCTGGTCCCAACAATGTTGATTCTCCCACCTCATCCCAGCATATTGGAGAGTGACACTTTCGTCCATACAATGCTTCAAATGGAGCCACACCTATACTTGCCTGATAACTGTTGTTGTAGGAGAATTTCATCAATGGTAGGTACTAATCCCAACACCCTTTGAAATCTAGGACACAAAGTCTTATTAGATCTTCAAGAGTTTGAATAGTCCTCTCTGATTGTCCGTCCGTTTGAGGATGGTATGTCGACTTGAATCGTAAATCTGTGCCCATAGCTTTCTGCAAGCTAACCCAAAATTGTTAAGTGAATCTTGGGTTACGATCTGAAACTATGGATACTGGCATACCATGCAATCTCACAATCTCATTTACGTACATACTAGCAAGATGTTCAAGGGAATAAGTCTCCCGTATAGGCAAGAAATGAGCAGACTTGGTTAATCTATCAACAATAACCCAAATCGCATCTATGCCTTGAGAAACCTTGGGAAGACCCGTAACGAAATCCATAGTAATCTGTTCCCACTTTCATTTCAGAATCTCAAGTGGTTGCAATGGACCATTTGGCACTTGATGTTCTGCCTTTACACGTTGACAAGTTAAACACCTCGAGATAAACTTTGTTATCTCTCTCTTCATATTGTTCCACCAAAATGTATGTCGAAGATCATGATACATTTTGGTACTCCCAAGATGGATTGTAAACGGTGTGTTGTGTGCCTCCATCATGATTCTATGTTTCAAGTCAGAATTATTAGGAACACAAAGTCTGGAGTTGATTCGAAGTATTCCTTCTTCATCGATTCTTGCTTCTGGAATAGCACCTTCTTGCATTTTCTTCTTCATACGCATCAGTTCCATGTCCGTAGCTTGAGCAGCTTTAACTTTAGTGATTAAAGTCGGTTCTACTCGTATATTTGATATCATCACGTGGGTACTTGGAGCCTTTACCTCTATCTCCATCCTTTGCAAGTTAAATAAAATGGACCTTTGTTTTAACAACATTGCACTCGTACCCACATATGATCTTCTACTTAATGTGTCAACTACCACGTTTGCTTTTCCAAGATGATATTGGATGGTGTGATCGTAATCTTTCAACAGCTCAAGCCAACGTTGTTGCCACATAGTGAGTTACTTTTGGGTGAAGAAATATTTGAGGCTTTTATGATCTGTATAGATCTCCACTTTCTCCCCATACAGGTAGTGTCTCCAGATCTTTAATGCGAAAACGACTGCTGCCACCTCCAAATCATGAGTAGGATAATTCCTCTCATATTCTTTAAGTTGTCGCAAGGCATAGGCTATGACTTTCCCATGTTGCATGAGAACACATCCTAACCCTTTGCTCAAAGCATCGTCAGAGAACAACAAATCCATCCAAGTCGATGGTATTGTCGTATCAGTCTTGAAATGAGTCTCCTCTTGAGCTCTTGAAAACTCTTCTCTCAATCCTCGCTCCAACCGAATTTTGTATCTTTACGAGTCAGCTGAGTTAACGGAATAGAGATTCGAGAAAATCTTTGCACGAATCTCCAATAATAACTAGCTAAGCCCAGAAAGCTACGTACTTCGGTCACCGACTTCGGTTGCTCCCAACTGTGTATTGCTTCAATTTTTGCCAGGTCGACAGATACTTCATGTTTTGACACCACGTGCCCAAGGAATGCAACTTCCTCAAGCCAGAACTCGTATTTCTTCAGCTTGGTATATAGCTTGTTATCACGAAGCCTTTTCAGTACCATCTTTAAATGGTGCTCATGATCTTCACGGCTTTCAGAATAGATAAGGATGTCATCAATAAAGACAACAACGAACTGATCCAAATATTCTTTGAACACACGGTTCATCATATCCATGAAAGCAGCAGGAGTATTAGTCAATCCAAAAGACATGACTAAGAATTCATAATGCCCGCACCGAAGTTCAAGGCGCCTTTGAATATCCTCGCTTTTAATCTTCACCGATGATATCCGAATGAAGATCGATCTTTGAAAAGAATTGTGCTCCTTGCAACCCGGTCAAACAAGTCATCAATGCGAGGTAACGATACCTATTCTTAATGGTGACATGGTTCAATTCTCAGAGTCAATACAAAGTCGCATACTCGCTTCTTTCTTCTTTACAAAATAACACAGAGCACCCCAAGGAGATGTACTAGATTTAATAAAACCGATGTCCAACAACTTCTGTAGTTGGACCTTAAACTCCTGAAGTTCAATAGGATCCAATTGATATGAGGTTTTAGAAATGGGCTTTGTACCAGGTTCAAGGTCAATAAAGAATTAAACTTCACGTTCTGGGGGGTAGACCAGGAAGTTCTTCAGGAAATACGTCAGGAAATTAACTAACAACAGAAATATTATTCAAATCTGACGTGTTTTTGTTCAAGTTCGTGACATGGGCTAAGAAAGCTTGACATCCGTTTTTCAATAAAGGAATAGCTTTATGACTTGATATGATAGTGATTAACTTTAATGGTTTGGTTGTTTGAATTCTCATAATAGGTTGGTTAGGAATATGAAAACTAACAACCTTACGAAAACAATCAATTTTAGCATGATGCGTGGTTAACCAATCAATCCCTAAAATCACATTAAATGCAAGAATTTTCAACGAAATAAGATCGACAGGTAATGTGATGGTACCAACTTGAATCAAGCAAAATTTATAAATAGTAATGTAATGAAAGTTTCTCCTAACGGATTTTCAACAGATAAGTCAAGGTCTAATTTCTCCGGAGTCAAGTTTAAACGTTGAGCACAAGTAGGAGAGATAAAAGAATGGGTAGAATCGGTATCTAATAAGGTATAAACTTCACAAGAGTTTATGATTAGCTTACTCGTGATCACCTCGTTTAGGTTCCTCGTATTTTGGGCAGTCACGAAAAACGCCCTTCCAGGAACCACCGACTTTGACTTGTCTGCGATAACATTTGGAGTCACCATCCCCGTTGAACTTGGTTTCACAACTAGACAATTTCTAGCTATATGACCTTCTTTTCCATAGTTATAACACACCTTGGATTGTTGTGGGCAGTTTGGGCTGATGTGTCCCTCTTTCCCGCATTTTTAACAAACGACCGGTGCTCGTTCTCCTCCCCTAAAAATAGTTGATGTTTGTGCTGAGGTCTTCACGTTATCATTGTTGTACCTTCTCTTCTTGAAATCTCCTCCCGTCTCGCTTCTTCTATTTTCACGACCACGATTACCACTAGAGTGGTTACTGCTTTTGTCTGAATGTTTTCCTCCCTGCTGGTTTTCAATGCTTCGATGACTGCCGCCACCGTATTGACCTCTTTCGTTGTGGTCCCTCGGTTGAACATACTCATTATCTCGCTCTAATAATTGAGCCATATAAAGAAAATTTGTGAGAGATAAGATATTGAATCTCGCTTACAACATCTGAATATAAAGAAAATTTATAAGAGATAAGATATTGCCAATCTCTAGGGTTTTAGACCTCTCGAAACATCCTCGCTATTCGCTCATCATTCTCAACCAAATGAGGTGCAAACATGCAAAACATCTAAAAACTTCGCCTCGTCTTCGACACACATATATTTTGTTTTTCTCTAGTCGATAAACTCCACCTCCTTCATATGATTTAATACTTTCGTGAAAGTACTTATCATTAAATGTTTCCCAAGACATCCCATGACATGAGTGAAAAGTGCAGTCAGTACGCTTCACGTATTCCCACCAAGTCCGCCTCACCACTAACATAAAGGTGGCGAATGGAACCTTCTGCTCCTCCGTGCATCCCAAGACATCGAATATCTTGGTAATTTGTTTGACCCACATTTCCACCTTGATCAGAACCGGCTTTCTCGCAAATTCTGGTGGTCCCAACTCTTTGAATCGCTTGTCAGTGACAAGCCGCGGTAATGCTATCATTTCCACCCGTATTTTGTACATTTAGTCCGATTTTGCATGAATCGCAAAAAGCTTCTAAACATCCCATTATTCATCATTTGTTTGGTAGTGTTGTTTACGGGAGGAATATTGTCATCCTGCTGCACGCCCCCACAGGTGGTGATTAAAGGTGTTCCACTGGCCCCGATTCACTTCATTGTTAATATTTGCAGCTACCATTCTCAAATACTGCCACAAAACAAGGGTTAATTGACATGTAACATATTATCCCTATACTCTGACCGACCAAATAAATACCAAATAAACTTAGTCAGGTCATACTAGCGAAGGAATTCTCTGTCTCTCCCCTCCTAGTTCTTGTCTCACATCTCAGCCAGGGATCATATCCCTAAGCTTTGATACCAACTGTGACGCCCTCAAAATAGGTATACATCACCCATTCTGACTCGCCAAATACATGGTACAGAAACAAATACAACTTCAGTAATACAATTGTCATGGAAAATACGACAACACATATTATGAGTTTGAATACAAATATTGTCTAATAGACAATATACAAACTCAAAAGGAGTCCTCATTACAATTATTGATACACTATTTTACAAAATAGTGAGGACTACTAAAACAACTATCTTGAATCATCACTTCATACCCCGGCTAGTTCCTGCTAAATTCTCTCCTCCTAAGAAGAACAATAGAACAAAAAGTAAAAGGGTGAGCTCAACTAGCCCAGTAAAGAATATTATTACTAAGATAATATACAACAAATTATCATTAGTCTTCAACAGGAAAAAATCTGATAAAATATAATAGAAAGCAAGTTTTAGATCAACAACTGCAGCAAAAACAACAATCCATTAGAAGAGTCAAGTAGAGAATGAATTCTACTATCTTCTAAGATTTAAAAGTTTATCATCAATATTTTATCCCTGTAACATCAATCAATATACATCTTGAATCAAATATTCATCTTTGCACTACAGCCAAAGATATTCATTTGTATCACCAGATTGGTCCAACACTGCTCATCTTCACTACTTTCTTTTGCAACCAAAGATATTCATTAGGTAATCATTCATCTTTGAACTACAGGCCAAAGATATTTAGTACGATCATCATTTAGGACTGAGGACGATGAAAAATATCTTAAAAAAAACGAATCTAGTGAGACAAAAGGATAAATATTAGGGATTCATATTACAGTTTATCCAAGTTCAATAATACTCCATAATAATCAACTGTGAAGAAGAATTCAAAAATAAAGATCAAAACATGGATACAATCAAAAATAGTAACCATAATAGACAACTTGGACAAAGAAAAGAAAATTTCTTTTTTCTGTGAATAGTGCCGTATTCGTGAATAATATCGTATACGTGAATAGTAACCCCAACATAAAAAGGTAGAAATTCCACAATAAAATCCATACCAATATTTCGGTATAATGATATTGAAAAAATAACATCATTATGATGAAAATAACATCCCTTACCTCAAAAGAACAATACTTCTGGCTGAAATATCAGGTATAAGGCTGAATGAAACTTGCACTGATGAATAACAACTCACAAAGTATCTAAATACTCACAAAATATGCTCGATAATATAGAGAGAAAGAGAGAAAACTTGTTTCTGGTGTGATTTTCAATTCTAACTAAGCACCCTATTTATAGGAAAATGCTTAAAACGCCATAGCAGACTAACCTGCTACCTGATAGCTTTACCTGCTACTATTCAAGCCCACCACTTTTGAAAATAAATTCCAGCACATTTCATTTCTCATCAACCAAAAGTAGGGCCCACCATATTTTTAATAAAAATATTTATTTCCAAAACTTCAATAATTCATAATAAATAGCCATTTTATCAAAAATATTCGAATCTCATGTCTATTCCATAGGAAATTAAATTCTCTACAACTTTTTAAGTTTAAGTTATTCCAAATTCCAAACGAAAAATGACCGAAATCCACATACAGACGATTTTCAAAACCTCCATTCCGACAAAATAATGATAAAATACCTCAACATTAATTCCTTCATTTATGTCCACATAAAATATATCCATCATTTATATCCACATAAAAAAAATATTTTCTCATCATATAAATCAATAATTAATTATTCATAAATAATATTACAGAATCACAATTATGACAACTAGGTTATTCCCAGGAAAGAGGGAGTTTTTCGATAAAGATTTCTCCTTATTGGCGCGCAATTAGGTGACCAATCCCCTTTTTCTAGACATAATTTCCTTAGACATTGTCAATAATGTTATCTAACAATATTATTCAAATAATATGAATTATTGATCTGATAATGGAGATATTGTGCAATGACAATTATTGAAACAACAATAATATAAAATATCAACGCAACAATTATTGAACCAATAAAATAAAATATTGAACAAGAATTATCGTAATAATTATTGAGTAGTGACTTCTTACGTAAGAATCAATAATTCAAAATATTGTGCAATCTGGTATGCCATCTTTGCTGCAACCACCACGCCAGACATCGTATTTTAACCACTGGGTATTCCAAAAGTGTTAACGGTAACCATTACGCCGTTATTTATAAAAACTCAAACTTGTCGAGTTTTTTTCATCCGACAGTTATCCGTTATGGGACCCACAAATGGTTGCGCCGTCGTACGAATATTCTTCGACAGAAAAAATATTCCACGACCAAACGAATATTCCCCGACAAAATGAATACTTTATAACCACTTGCTTATTTTATAAAATTTGCACATTTCACCCATAACCAAAGTATTATATCAAATTAACACTTTATTATTCAAAATAATAAATAGAGGAAATTTGATTTTATTTATAATAAGTTCGGGTCTTACAAACATGGTCTGTCTATCTAAACACTGCAAGATCTAAGCCCTCGAAAATCGTTGTCAGACAACTGCTGGGTTTCTGGGGAGCCTAGAAACCCTTTTTCGTGCTTGGTCAAGAGATCTAGACATGATCCAACCCTGATTCAAGTTTTAGATCAAAGGCTACATGTCATAGAATAAATCCAAAACATAAAACAAATAAAACATCTAACACAGAAGAATCTAGAGGCTCTGACATTAAGATGTAAGACCTTATTTTGCCACTTTTCCAGATTTTTATAAACTTTAATTTCGAGCATCTAAATGATATGGATCTAAGTTTTGGCAACCCAGATCATCAAATGACACCCTCTCACATAACTTTAACCCATAAACAACAACATTCAACATCAAATCAAAAGATTTCTAGGATTAGGGTTTATACCTCTTTTACACTTTGATTTTTGATTCTGACCTTTGATCCTGATCTTGGAAAGTTAAAGTTTGATATCAGCTTAACATTTGACTCTCTTTCACTCCAACTCTCAAAATTTTAGAGAGAGAATATGCTTGCTTGGTTTTAGAAATAAAGTGAGACTTTTCTTACTTTTAATCTTTATAAATTATAATGTAATGTATATAGCTGGCATGTTGGCTGATATAGATGATATATTGCACATGGAGTGGTTAGAGTTGGTTACCAACTCAAAATTATGGCAAGATCCACAAGCAACTAATTAAAGAATGTGACAAAAGAGCATTCTAGTCTTTTTGCACACCATTTTAATTTTAAAATTGTCATTTAATCCAACATTATGGTTTGACCCTTAGGGTTTAACCCTTATGGTTAAAACCTAAGGTTTTCTTAATTCAATTTTCTAGGATTTTCAGATTACGATTTTCAAAATATAAAATTAATATTTCAAAATTATAATTAAGATTCTATACTTATATTAAAATTTTCTAACACTACTACAAAACAGTAAATAGACAGCGCGAAAAAAACGTTGTGATTTCTGTCAGAATAACGTCGTGGTTAAAGGTGTTGTCTATTTGACACCCTTACACAACGTTTTTAAAACGTTGTAGTTAAGCACATTACACAACGTTTTTAAGAAAAAAAACGTTGTATATTTATTTTTCATAAATTAGCATATGCTTAAAAACGTTGTAGAAGGTATGATTCCACAACGTTTTTTGGTTAAAAACGTTGTTGTTTAGTATATCAGACAACATTTTTAACTAATTTATACAACATTTTTAAAATATTGTAGAGAAAGAAAAAAAAATGTTGTGATTAACCTATATTACCAATGCACCTACAATATGCTAATGCCATGATATATAGCTAAAAGTTCTAAATTCTCATTTAAATTTAAAGCCAAAATGTATCAACCATTCAAAATACATCCCAATAATATTATTCGTTTACAGTTTCAAATTACTACATCCACAAAATATACCAAACTATCCATAAAATTAAGTTGTGGAGCACTACCTAAGCTGTGGTGCACTACCTAAACAGCCCTATCAAAAGAACAGTCCTATGAAAATACTTGCTCTTTTTTCATCCCATATTTGAACAGTCCTATCAAAAGATGATGTTGCGAAGATAGCTGAATTTGGCTTGAATCGGACATCTGTAATGATATGAGAACGCCCTTCCCAATTGTTAACAAAATTATAAGTATCCATGTTCCAAACCATGATCTCGGACAGGAAAAATGCAATCAGGTCTCAGCTCATCTGAAATGATACACAGAAAAATGAGTAGTTGATACTTGGTGCACCACATCAGATGTATTAATTCATTTTTGAAAATTTAGAGCCTTGTATTGATATGAATCATCTAATATGTTCAAAATTGAAGCTAAGAAGTAATGATATACCTTTAAGTTCATTACTGTTGCTAGCAGAAGAACTTCGTTGCAATGCGCTAAAAGGATTGTTCATATCATCAGCATGAAACTCCCCACCATTGTGGTTGCCCTTCTCGAGGGCAAATTCCAGCATTACCTTCTCGAATAGATCACAGTTTGGACATAATTTTGACAGTCCGATAGCGGTTTCACCACATTTATTACTTAGCTTCACATCAGCCCCAACATAAACAAGTAAACGAAAGGCTTCAACATGACCCTCCAGTTCAGTAACCATTACTGCAGTAGCTGAGAACAACAAAAGAAACAATAGACAAAAGATTCTGCAATCAAAACATTCTGCAATCAAACAACCCATATTGAACTGAACTGATCTCATATTAGTGAGAGTCAAGTTTAACTTGTTGAATAACCAATATCCTTCTGCAATGCAGGTAAATCAAACAAAATCTTAGCATAGAAACAACTAGTTATTAGGCCAACCTTTTAAGTAATATAACATAGTGATTGATATCATAAGAATGTTAAAGATGAAGACTGTAATCCACGCCATTGCAGCAGTAAAATGTCGAATCATTAGCAACCAAATCACTGACAAAAATAATGGCACTATTCCTCTACAAACAATCAAGACTGGCCAAGCTTTTCCAATATCAGCAATGTATCTCTGCAGAAAAAATAAAAGCCTCATTTCAAACTTTTACATGATTACAATTCTGTTAAGTAACAGATACCATAATAAGAAGTTACTGAACATATAGTTCAAGGACATTAGATCAGCCCCTGCAATGCATGTAAGAGATAATATTGATGTTTCCAATAGAAGGCTCCATGACTCCATCATAAAACCTCCATTATAAGAAATTTACTACTAGCTGCTAGCTTGGGTGCTATATTCTGCCAGCAAGAAAATAATGGAGGCGTAGGTTCCATGTTTTGGTAGAACTGTGGCATGAGTACTACTTTCTTGAGAAGAAACAAGAAAGCAACTGCAAGAAGATATTGACCCTTTAAAATGGAAAATCTTACTTTTGTGCTGCCTTTGTTTTTCAACTATCTATGTCAACAAGTTCAATGGTCAGTAATATGGAGGCATAAACCAGTACTACAAATAGCTGGAAAGATCATATCAATTTGGAAAATAAATCTTAAAATATTCTTTAATACTAGATTTTTAAGGGATGTCATATCAAAGTTAAAGATATTAAGAATGTGTCTTATATTGCATGAGTGCAACACCAAAAAAAAGTACAAAGAAGCCTTTTTATCTTCTTTTCCTTCAGCAAATTTTCAGCACATGCATAGCATCCTAGAAGTATTATAACTGGTTATGTTTCGATTGTAACAAATTTAACAAAGAAATTGTTGCCATAACTATATTGCATGATGTTTAATTTAGGCAATTCTATAAACACACACCCCGAATTGCCGATACATCCATAATACCTTCGTATCACAAAAGCATGACTCCTCTAATAAAATACTTACTAAAATTCATCTAATCACATGGTCCAAGTTCCTAACCTTCAAGACAGATGATCGGGAGTTTATGGACTTGTGAATGCTTTTATCAATTAACATGTTTTCATGGATAGGTGCGCCTCCAATCTGCTGCCAGTGTTGCAGTGACACATTCAACACACGTGCAATAAATTGGCAGATCAGTATTGAAAATCATGTACAGACGTACATCATCCAACTGCAAGGATCAAAGTAGAAAATCTAGTTGAAACAGATTGCATTTTGATGAATGTAGTGTAATGTTTTTTAGTATATGGAGGAGAATTGAAAAGGCTAGTAGTTAATTACCTCGCCTACGGGCTCAGGACCATTATTATTATTAGTAGTAGTAGTAGTAGTACTACTACTACTACTACTACTACTACTACTACTACTACTACTACTACTACTACTGTATTTACGCATTATCCAATTAGTTTTCATTGCAGTAGCACCACCTCCTCGATATTTATAAAATCGAAGATCTTTCATGCGTCCAATTATGGTCTGATCAGCCCCATTGGTAACGTTGGTAGTGCTCCATTTCTTCCAATATCCTTCACCATCACCAGTTGCCAGGCATCTTCTGTTGGAGTAGTGTTTCTTCAATTTGCTATAGAAAAACCAACTTTCATCCGTCTTTAATCTATACTTCTCTGTTTTTTAAATACAACAAACATTTAAGTACCATGTACACCACGTTTATTTATCATTTAAGTACCATGTACACCACATTGAGAAGGGCCAGAGCTTCTAACAGAAACCAAAAGCTAAACAAGTAGCGTTGAACTGGAAAATACAGTTAGCACACAATGAAAATAACTCACCATCTGCATAGAAATCTGGCATTGCTGCAGTCTAAAAGGAAAATAAAATCCACTTAGTCCAACTGAAGAGAGATTGTATCTTATATATATACTATGGCACATCACCATCAAATTGTCATATAAATAAAACTAATTGAAATATTATAGTCTTCCTAGCTCATAATAAAAGAAAAACAATGACCAAATGATCTTTTTGAAGTAAAATATTATTAGTATTTACTCCCAATCAACATTTTTCCCCCCAGGAATAAAGGCTAGGGTTATGGACCTTGTCCAATAGTTAATCTAGAAGGTACGACCATCTTGCAATGTTACTGAACCAGAATATTCATTCACGGGCAAAATTGAGAATAACCAATTAACTACAAGTTTATGCTAAATTCAGGTAGTTAGTGAGAGACATCAAAGTAGTTAGACAAGCCGTCACAAAAATCATTCCTCAATTCAAAAATAAATGTAATGCTTGTGCAAAACGAGCTGAATAGAAAGCTCAAAACGAGCTGAATAAACTAAATGTAATGCTTGTGCAAAACCGTCACAAAATACAGATACATCGGGTATACCAGAAATATCCCCTGCCAGTCCAAACCCAACCCAGTGTCAATTCTAAAAAATCATACTACAAATTTGAAATTAGATTTACCACCGCCTCAATTAAAAATACAAAACAAATTTACTCATACCAGTTTTATGAACGCTCTGAAAAACACCAATATCAAAACCTCCAGAAAACCTTCCTCCCTTGCCAACAAATCAAGTTAATGCAAAAAAATATCATAAAAAAAGCCTTTTAAGAGTCAAATCGACTTCAATTCAGCTAAAATTATGAAATTCTACCAGTCAAAACAATAGCTTTAACATCTTCTCTCTTCATAGCTTCAGTAAATTTCTCCTTTACTTCAGCAAGAACTAAGAAAACACACAATCATCAAATCAACATTACAATAAAACAAAACCAAAGACTTATCTTACTAAATCAATCGATTCAACCTATAATTATCGATTTATAAATAAATAAATATATATATATATGTACAACTTACTTGGAAGAGCCAAAGCATTAACAGGAGGATTATCGATTTTTTTTAGTTGTTCAGATCCACCGCGGCGGCATCCCACCGCCTGTCCTTCTCGCTGCTCTCGCCCAACTTGTGGCGCTTCCGCGCAGGGTCAGGAGAGGGAGTGCGGTGGCGGTCGTTTTCGCCTGTCTTTATCCCTTCGTAGTCTCGTTCCCGGTCGCTGAGGAGTGAGGAATCAAGATTTCAGATCTCGCGTCTGAGAGACTGTGAGCGGGCTAGGGCAAAATGGGAGAAAATGATACAGCAGTGATATTTATTATAAAATTATTTCACTTGTGCGCGATTTTTTTAAGCTCCGTGTTTTCGACATAGATAATGTTTTTTTAAAAAAACGTTAACTATTTAAAATTAAAAAATTTTCTTATTAAATAGATAACGTTTTTGCATACTTTTTTATAATGTTTTTTTTAAACGTTGTGAAAAAAATACCACAATATTTTTATAAAAAATATTGTAGTTTAAATGTTGTCTATTCGATATTTTGTAGTAGTGTAATCATAATTCAAGCTTCCTAATTAGGACTAATATTTCCTAATTAAAATTGCTAATTTAGCAATTAAATTTGCAATTGTACATTAGGGTTTCTGATGGAACAATTAGAGTTTAAATTTTTTTAATTAGGGTTTGCTAATTAATTAAGCTTTACCCAAATTAATATTATAATTAATAGCACTTAAGTATTATAATTATCATTTAAGTTCCCAGATTAGGGTTTCATATTCCAAAATTAGGGTTTCGAATTCCTAGAACTGAAATTAGGGTTTCCAGAACTGGTTTTAGGGTTTTTTATCCGTTGCTAAAGTTTTCTAACTGAACGTTGACGTGCTTAATATATACTTAGGGTTTGACACTGATAAAATTTTATCTGGTCAAATCTTGACCATTAACCACATTCTGAGCACATAAATGACCATACTCATAGAACATATTCACGTATACCCTTAATCCTGAATAATTCACCTAAATCCTTCACAGAATTTTGAAGTCCTCAAAATTCCTTCTCAAAAATATCAAACGCATACACTTATTTTCCATTTGTGAGTCTATTATTCACCTTAAATCCATCATTTAAGATTTTAATAAATTGTCTAATTTCTCGGGTTGTCACATTCACCCATTCTTCTAAGAATTTTGTCCCCGAAATTCACCTAACACCCTACATCATACACCAATCACCATTCCTTCTCATCATCACATGCTACCCAATACATTCCTCACAAGAGTAAAAATTTTAAAATTGTGCTGAGGGGTTATACAGACTATTGTCTGTCATTTTTGCAATGGTTTTTATGGAAGTTCATCCGCAAACCGTCATAACTTACAGACATAGTGGGTAATTAGCCCGATATGCCCTGTACTTATTAAGTAATGCTGGTCGAATCTGTTTCTCGTCACTGCTATAGGCACAAAATTTTTACCTCAGTCTTATAGGATTCCGCACCAAAATAATTTGGTTCGAGAAAAATTTCAAAGAACGCTTAGAATTTTCATAAATGTTGGTCTAGCTAAATAAAATAGCTTAAACTCATATCAATAATCAACTTCAATCGAATTACGAATGTGTGTAGCCAAACGCCGTTGGCAAATTAAAATTTTAAAATAGTTTGAAAATGACGCCATGATGTCGTACTATATTAACAGTCCGTTTGAGGATGTCGTCATCTAGTGACTTTGTCATAACACATCATACAATAGTGGAACAATTATTTTTAGATCGAATTCACACTAAGTATTCTTGCATTTATAGCTCCATCAAATTTTTATCATCTCTACACCAGGTTACATGGTACATAAGTGATAAATAAAATATATTTTGGTATTTCAAATCATTATCGTCTAGCTAAAATAAGTAGCGTAGACTATTCTTTAAACCGTATAAAAATTGATTCTAAATTTGTTTTATCATCTCAACAGGTAACGATCGTGTCGATGGCCCGAAGTCCACGCATACACAATGGTCACCAAGAGCTGATATATATAAAAAAATTCATTTTTAAAAAGGCACATAGTGCATATTTAGCTTGATGTCAAAAATTTTGAAATCTTACACAACTATGAGATTTGAAAAACTTATGTCTTCACTAATAATCATTTGCTTACACAGTCTATCTATTCCTATTATCATTAGTACTCCATTTACACACAACTGTACCCAGTTCGTCAAACCACACTTATGAGTTCATGAACTTGCTAGAATCATATGAGTTTAAGAACTTGTCCTAGTCAGACCTTTGGCATCCATTCGCTAAGGGGTTCATAAACATTTCATATAACTATGAATCAAGAATGTCTCATAAGTATGAGTTTTAAGAACTCGTACTTAACCTTATATTCTCTACTTATAACCTATCTATCTGTTATACACATGAAAAAGGAATCACCCTCTTAATATGCATATAGCAAATAGCGCGACACAAACATTTCAATGATTATTATTGCCATAAACTAAGTGGTTTTTACACCAAGTACAAATTCCCCACCCATAAAAATAATCAAACAACTCAGCTGCTGACATGAGTCCTCAATTGGAATCCCCACCTAATCTTAACTCCCTTCTCAATACGAATTTTATTCAACTCGTATTCATAATTATTTCCTGAATCTATACCAATTCATAGTACAACTGACACTCAGCAATCTTGATGTAAACTGTTCAATCATTCGCATGATCCTTCTCCATACTATAACCTTATCTGATCACGGGGTGATCTCATCGTATATATTACGATTCATTTCTATGTCTTGATCATTTTGTTTTACGATCTCATATCACTGTACTTTTAGTCTTTTAGACTCTATCTATTCATCACTACTATTCAATTTTATTATCAGAGTTAGGGAACTCTGTATCTTTATAACCCGCCTAGATTCATCTTTGAATCTTCATCACCAACTAACTCTATATGAAGTTAGATCTTATCTAATCATCATAAGTATTAGTCTCAGGTATTCCTACCTAAGGTTCATAACCTACAACTTTGATACCAACTATGAGAACCCCAAATCCGGGTCCTAAATCACCACGGATCTGGTTCAATCATTCTAACACTATTACTATTTGCGGAAGATATAAACATAAATTGTTTATACAATAAACTTTACACACTTTTCCCTAAGGTCGAGTAACCTTCACTTAATACACAATTCATAACTTATTTGACTTACAATAATGTTAATAAACAATACTGTTACAAATCTAATTGCACACGTAAACTAAAGCTGGAACTGTCTTTGACATTTCCTTGTATCCGACGTATTCGTCTTAGTCTACAATGTTTATCATGATATAGCAAGGGTGAGAATGAAGGTTGCCCAGCAAGTTTGAATTTATTTAAGGATATATCATGATTGAAAGAATCTGAATAATAAGCTGGCTATAATTCAAAAATATAGTTGTGAATTAGCATGAACAAACTTTTGACTGAGCAAGTATTAAACATGAACAAATATATCTGGACCGAATGATAATGAAGGTGATCAGCCTTTCATACCTGACTTATTCATGCAATATGTACAGAGTATAATTCTACAATGGAAATCAGCAATGATTATCCATAAGCATATCTGAATGAAACAACTCTAAGTAGAGTTAAGTAAAACTTGCCTGTTCGGTAGATTATGGTTACACAATTTATTACACTTTGTCTTAACCTAATATATAAATAATATCGATATACAAATTAGAATAATATCATCACAGTATTTAAAATAACCTAAACACATTATCATATAATCCTATCCGTTTATAACACACATAAGACTTAGTATCAGGTCAAACTATTTCAGTCTGACTTGAGCCCGATTAAAATTGTAACATCCTAATGGCTAGTTGGACAAATCTTGAGTTTAAGTTCAATTAAAATCTGTCTTAACACTTAACAATTATCTGAGATAATTTTAATATAAGTCAAAATAATTTTACAAGTCTCATAAAATTTTTCAAATAATTATTATTATTTATTGTAAATTTTCAATCATTAAAAATGTATTTATATAATATAAATACCACAATATTCTATTATCATTAATATCTATTTATTATCAAATATTAATGAAATACATGCCATAATATTATAATATATTTATAATAACACAAAGTATTTTTAATACTTTAAAATCATATATATATATATATATATATATATATGAGTTTTAAAATGATTAAATTCATTATCCGATAATCGCTTTTAATATTAAAATATTAACATTTTCATGAAAAATATTAAAAGTTATATTTTATAACTTAAAATATTTTTATAACACTTAAATCATTCTTATATAATTTTAAATCATTAATTCTATTTTTCCATAATTTATTTAATATATTTATTACATAAACTAATTATCATTAATATTAGTTAATTAATGAAATTCATCAAAAAATATTAAAAGTCATTAAAAATAACTTAAAATATTTTCTTATACCATAATATAATTTTTCATGTATTAAAATCATTTTAAATTATTTATTTAATATTATAATTAAATAAATTAAATATCATTTATATTCCAAAAATATTAAAAATTTATGAAATATACTCAAAATAATTTAAAACTAATTTTCAGACTTTAAAATAATTTTTTGGAATTTATTTTGTATTTTTAATAATTAAAAATGATTTTTATCTATTTATTAATTAAAATAAATAATTTTATAAATAAATTGTCGCTAAAAGTGGCTTATAGCGACAGAACCGTCGCTATAGGTGTTCTTGGCGTTCTTGAGCCTAAACCCAGATTTCTTGTCAGTCACCAAGGGGCTTAGTTTGACTAGCATTTGATTCAAGATTATAAGGTTTCTGGGCTAAGTTAAGTGTTATAATTATAGTATAAGTGTAATACTACAACTATCAACCAAGATCCTGGCCAATACACAACATATCAGAGAGATCTAAGCTCATCAATTCACTATCACACATGTTTTCCAGAATTGAAGAACAGTCGAGGTACCCACTTTCCAATCCTTATAACGTGCAATCTAGGCTTGCTTTGTACGATATAAAGGTTGAATCATAAAGTAGGGATGTCAAGGTACATTCATACAACCTTAAACCAGTTTATTATCAACCCATTAAAGAGATCTAAGGCGGTCAAACTCTGACAGAAAACAGGTTCTTGAACTTTCTAGGATTTCCAAAAATGTTTATAAGGCTGGTGGTCAACGGTGGTTTGACCTTGCATAACTTCGATCCTGCTATGGATCTAAGTATTTTAAAAGCATAAATCGATAGTCAGTATGTCAGTCTACAGTTCTATTACAACAACATGACCTGTCTATCTAACACTTCAAGATCTAAGCCCTCGAAAATCGTTGTCAGACAACTACTGGGTTTCTGGGTGCCCAGAAACCCTTTTTCGTTCTTGGTCAACGCAGTTTGACTGCATATAACAAGAGATCTAGACATGATCCAACCCTGATTCAAGTTTTAGATCAAAGCCTACATGTCATAGAACAAATCCAAAACATAAAACACACAAACCATCTAACACAGAAGAATCTAGAGGCTCTAACATTAGGATGTCAGACTTTATTTTTCCACTTTTCCAGATTTTTATAAACTTTAATTTTGAGCATCTAAATGATATGGATCTAAGTTTTGGCAACCCAGATCATCAAATGACACCCTCTCACATAACTTTAACCCATAAACAACAACATTCAACATCAAATCAAAAGTTTTCTAGGATTAGAGTTTATACCTCTTTTACCTCTATCACTAGCTGGATAGAAGCCATGCAAGAAGAACTTAATCAGTTTGAAAGAAGCAAAGTATGGAGATTGGTACCAAGACCAAAAAGTCACCCTGTCATTGGAACTAAGTGGGTCTTCAGAAACAAGATGGATGAAGATGGAGTAATAACCAGGAATAAGGCAAGACTAGTGGCCAAGGGCTACTCTTAGGAAGAAGGCATTGACTACGATGAGACATTTGCACCTGTTGCCAGACTAGAAGCCATCAGAATATTCCTTTCCTTTGCTGCTCACATGAAATTCAAGGTCTTTCAGATGGATGTCAAAAGTGCATTCCTGAATGGTGAACTTCAAGAAGAAGTCTACGTAGAGAAACCTCCAGGTTTCATCAATCCATCTCTTTCTAATTATGTTTATAGAATAGACAAAGCCTTATATGGTCTTAAACAAACACCTAGAGCATGGTATGAAATAGTAATTAACTTTCTTATTGAAAATGGGTTCACTAGAGGTAGAGTAGATACCACATTATTCCTTAGAAAGCATAAAGACAAAGTCTTATTGGTTCAAATATATTTTGATGATATTATTTTTGGTTCTACTGATGAAACGCTATGTAAGAGATTCTCCAAGCTTATGCAGAGCAAGTTTGTAATGAGTATGATGGGTGAGCTAAACTTCTTTCTTGGACTGCAAGTAAAGTAGACTGATGAGGGAATCTTCATAAATAAAGCCAAGTACATAAAAGATTTACTTAAGAAGTATGGCATGAAATCAGCCTCTCCCATGAAAACCCCAATTGCTCCTGCAACCAAGCTTGACAAAGATGAAAAAGGTAAAAGTATTGATATAACTCAATACAGAGGTATGATAGGCTCTTTTTATATCTAACGCCATGAGACCGGATATAATGTTTGCAACATGCATTTGTGCTAGATTTCAGTGCTAATCCTAAAGAATCACATTTAATCTTTGTTGTTTAGAGGATTTTCGTATCTCGAGGCACACCTCACTTGGGGCTTTGGTATCCCAAGGAGTCCTCATTTGAACTAACAGATATACAGAGATCTTTGATTTTGCAGTCGCAAAATAGATAGAAAAAGAGTACCGATGCACCTCACGATTTCTAGGAAACCGACTTGTGTCAGGTCCCGGTTTAGCAAGAAGCAATACTCAAGATCTACTTCAACCGCATAAGTTTGATACATTCTTGGCAGTGGTAGTCATTGTTAGGCTTAGATCCTATGGATAAAAAATTAGCTAGCAGATTATGGGTTTGAATTCAAATCCATACCTATTCACTGTGATAACACAAGTGCCATAGTAATAACTCATAATCATGTCATGCATTCTAGGACTAAGCATATAGAAATAAGGTATCACTTCATTAGGGATCATGTGCAAAATAGAACTATATCTTGACAATATATCCCTACTGAAAATCAACTTGTTGATGTCTTTACAAAGCCTCTAGATGAATCTAGGTTTAACAAGTTAATAAGTGAGCTAGGAATGCTTAACTTACAACCATGAAAAATATGCTCTAGTTTGTGCTAACCATACAGATATAAAGGCTATGTTCGAAATCATAGATGTGATCAAAGGAAGTCCACGATCGTAGAGCTGAAGTGACATAAAAGACAACGATCGTAGAGCAGACTCAACGATGTCAGAGCCCTATCAACAAAACAAAAGAGCATCCTATGATGATAAAGTTCATAAACAAAGCAATCTCTGATAAGCGCCTCAGGAACAAACCTAACCCTTGATTCACTCTATGAGGTTGGCCCTTCCTAAGTCACCTTAAACCAAGAAGAATGCTAAGTCAAAAGTTCATCACAAGTTTTCAGTCAGACTCAATGATCGTAGTGTAGATACGACGACTGCTGAGAAGACATGACGATTGCTGAGTAGACATGAAGATCGTAGTTCAGACTCGATGAATGCAAAGTAGACTAAAAAATCACAAAGGCCACCTCAACGATCGTAGTCCTCCCTAAGGACACATTAGCTCAGAAGGAGCTAAGGGAAAATCAATACAATCCTCCTCAGTCAAATTTGTAGAGCCAAGCAGACTTTGACACATGTCCCACTAAACAAAAATGGAGAGAGGGAAGTTACAAGTACAGTTTGAAAATGCCTTTTTGAAATCAGAAGTTCAAAAAGCTTATCTCTCTCCTCTCTCTCTATATATGCAGAAACCCTAACCCTTAAGAAAGGTCAGACAACCATACTCCTTGCAAAGAAATCAATGGCTACTTCCAACGTCGTCTCTGGCTACAGACTATGCTTCGATGAGTTCAAAACTGCTGAACCCAAATTTCACAAAATTTTGACATTGATAAAGAATGCAGGTCTCGAAGATGCTCTGGGTACGAGCACATGGATCTATCCTAATCTGATAAAAGAATTCTACAAGAATGGGGCATTCGAAAATGAAGTCTTCATGACGAGAGTCAAGGACGTGGAAATCAAGCTAAAGGCAAAGAACATCAACCTAGCCCTATACTTCAAATATGAAGGTTTTTGGTTTTTAGATGGCATCGATTTCCATGAAGGACTTAAGAAGATGAATCACAAAAAATTCCACACTGTCAAAGGATTCAAGAAAAAGGAATTTCCTCAGAAGTATGAATTTTTGGCCGATCTTATTAGGAAGTGTATATGCTGCAAAAGCTCTGGCCACAATTCTTTAAAGGAGGTGCAACTAAAGCTCATGACTACCATAAGTTGTGGGATACAACTTAACTATGGAGCTCTACTACTTGAATGGATAAGAAAATGGATCCTT
Source organism: Panax quinquefolius (assembly GCA_020205615.1). Lineage (NCBI taxonomy): Eukaryota > Viridiplantae > Streptophyta > Magnoliopsida > Apiales > Araliaceae > Panax > Panax quinquefolius. The sequence goes on from CM035165.1 coordinate 46,631,018, forward strand.
AGCTCGAAGAAGACAAAGGGCTCTCAAAAGATGCTCTACGGGCTAATTATAAGCATCATCCTACAGTCTGTTCTGGGTGATAAGATTGGGGACGATGAAGGTCCATCAATCCAAACAGACGGATGACCCAGCAACTATTTGAAAACTGGAAAAGGAATCCAGCTGAGAATGTACGCATGATGACTGAGTCCAGTGGAAGAATTGGTGATCTAATGGAATTAGGGATTCCAGGAAACATGTCAGTCGTCAAAGAGACTGAAAAAGAAGAGGAATAGATCAATAAGGGAGAACCCACTGCCCTTGTCAGAAAAAGCAAGGGCAAGAGAAAGCTAAAGACTAGGATGGTAGAAGAACCTCAAGGGTCTACCACTGATATACCTGTAGAGTCCTCTGATATTGAGACTCTGAGGATCCTAAGAAGAAAAGAATAGCAGGTTGAGGCAGATGAAGATAGGGCTACCATATCACAGCTGCTGAAGAAGAACAAAATTAGTCAAAAGTCTAAGAGGCCATCTGTCTCTTCGATCGTCGAGTCTCTACCGATCGTAGAGACCAGACTGAACACCTCAAGCAAGGTAGTTGTTGCACCATATGGTCTAACTGATCAATAGGACATAGTTGAAGCTGAAGAAATTCCTGAGGCTGTGGCTCAGCCTAGAAAACCAAGACGAAAACTAGTTAAAAAGTACATCCTTGTCAATGAAGGAGTGCTCAAGGAGGAAGACAAAAAGATGGCTGCTGAAAAGGAACTATCTAAAGAAATCCAAAAGGACATAGCTCAAGCTGAGGGGGAGATACCTGAAGTTCTCACCCTAGAAAATGCTCCAGCTGAGGGGGAGCTACTAGTCCTGCAGATGGATGATCATGTTGAGGGGGAGCCTCATGACATCCCCGTGACAGAAGAAAATGCTCCTGCAGAAAATGAGAAAGAACCAGAGCAAGAACAAAATGAAGTCATTGATATAATGGAATCTCCAAAAGAAGATAAAGAAGAAAAGGAAGAAGAAGATAATGATGAACTTGAAATCACAGGTGTGGGCCGTGATGGATACAAAAGTTTTCTATACGAGCAACTTTTCTCATATCTACCCATGAAGCCTTTTCATCAAGCTCAAATTTTAAACTCTTGGAATCACATGTTTTGTAGCTTCAAAGAATATCCAGCCATCTCTGTACTAGCTCATGGATTCCCAGGCAACTTCAACTTTGCCAAATGGCTGCTCACAAATGGCCGCTCTTCAAGAATGGTGCATGCGGTATTATCTATCCCAATCTTGTTCAGAGTTAATCACTATCCACTGTCTTTCTTTAGTCATTTTTTATGAATTTACAAGCTGGTTGGAAGTGGTCCTAAATCCACCAAGTCAATCCCTAGTTACAGAATCCCAAAATTCTGTAACTGATGAACCAAATGTGCCAAACTTCATATTAATCCCAACTCCCATCATCCCTACGATTACTGACTCTAGCCCCATCGTAGATCCACTCACTCCAGATACCCAAAAACAGTCCCCTCCATCAGATATTCCCTCTTCGTCGACCAATGAATACTTCAACCTTGATCTTGCCCTCTATTTCTTGCATGATCAATACAAGAGAACATCCCCTCCTCCACACATTCCATAACTCAGCGAACTCCTGTCAAATCTGACTACCAAAGTTGAGTTTACAGAAGTGTCCAAGAAAATGATCAAGGACATCGATGATAGCCTTGAAGCTCACACATAACTCATTCATCTTAGACTGACAAAAATGATCAGTGCTGTAAATAATCTCCCAAGCACCCTAAACTCTGAACTTACAAAGTAGCTAAGGGAGATCATCAAGGAAATGGTTAAGAGCATAAAGGACAGGGATGATATTCACTTTCTAGCAGCTAAAAGACACAAAGATGCAGTTCTTACCTTACAAACAGCTTAACATGCCTAGAATAAACTTATGTTAGAAAGCATCATCAATCTGCAAATTGCCGTAAAAGAATTCCAACAATTCTACGTCAACCAAGGACAGCAGACTGACAATGTTCTAACCGTCCTCCGAAACAGGGAAGCTCGATCTGACGCTCTGATCAAGGAAAATTGAGAGGACATTGCTCAAACCCAAAGCCAACTCAACGAGCTCGTCCAAGGAGTGACTCGCCTATCTGAAGACATTCGATTGATGCTGACATAAAAGGGGAAAATAAAGGGAAAGGAGTTCAAGGCAAAGGCAGAGGACAATTCCAAACTCAAGCTTCAAGGAGTCCTCCTATAAGGCAATTCCACCAACAGACTCCACGATCCGGCCATCAGACTCAACGATCTGATCAGCAGGAATTTATAATGGCTCAACCAATAAGGATTCTAGGGCCAACTTCAAGCTCACAAAATGTGACCACAACAGGCTTACGAATGCCAATTAGAGATCCTGCATTCATGAATAGGCATGATCACAATCTTAGGATAAGCCCAAGTGAGCTGGAAGATCTAGCCTGGAGAGAAGAAGCCAGCAGGAAAAGAAGAGATGAGGAGTATGCCAATCCCCCACGTAAAAGATCAAAGAAATAGGGATAAGTTGAAACTTATATTCTTATTGATGTAAAGCTTAACTGTAATATCTATTGTTCAAACATCAATAAATTCATGCTTATTCTCTAAAAATTTTAGTTGCTCACTGAAATATTAAGTCATGTTTACTTTCCTGCAAATGCATCTAGAAACTAATAATCACGATAACAAATCTCCTTGGTTATGTCAACATCAAATAGGGGGAGATTGTTGGGAAAATACTTATGTTGATTTGATGTTTAAAGTAAATGCTCATGATTATATGTTAAGTCGTTAAAGGAATATATGTACAAGGACTTAGTGATAGATCAAATTTGTTAGGTTGATCTAAACTCTTAATGTGTATCATTCTGTAAATGAATGTATAGATAAAGAGATCAAAGTTGTTAGGTTGATCTTGAGATGTAATAGATAGGCTTCGAAGAGATCGTAGTGTATAAGGCTGGTCAAGATTACAGAAGCCAAGGAAGAAATGTAGAGCATCGAGGATCGTAGTGTGCATGCCTTGAAAGACATCATCAAAAATCGTAGAGTGGTCCCAACGTTGCTGAGCCAACTCAAAGATCATAGTGTGCTCTCGAAAACGTAGAGCTTGCAAAACAAGCAAGTGAAGATTGTAGTGTGCAAGTCTTTAAGAGAAATCGTAGTGCTCTTGTTAGATAGCATTAGACCAAGCACCAAGGTGACAAGACACCACAATCTGGATCGTAGAGTATCATATATCGTGTGTCAGAAGCATCGAGCCCTACCTTTTGTTAGGAGACAAATTCCAACAAATTTGGAATGGGTTTTATATAATGAAGTCCTCATCTAACGGTACAAAAGATATCCTTAGTATACAACAAAAGAAACGTATTGAAGAAGCTAAGGAAAGGACCATAGGACAGAGGAAAACACCTTTTTAGGTGTTAGGTGAGAAAGCAGTCTGTTGTGTCAGTGGGCCGGAATGCAAATCGGAAGGTGTGCAGAAAAGTCTCCATCAAAGCTCAAAAATGTCAAACGTGTTTAATGCTTCAACAAAAAGCTTCAACGGATAGATTTCAAGGATCACATACATGCAGAACATGTGCAGATGAGAAAAAAAAGAAAGCATTGAACAAAGCGCACAAGAACACTCAACGCTCAACTCTACGATCTAAGAAAAAGAGAAAGCTTGCTCAGCTACTTAGTTCTTTCGAACATGTACTGAACAACAACTGAGTAGCACCAACCCAGAACTTAACAACTACCAATCAACTGAAGTAAGAGTTCCAAGTTAGAAGGACTTGAAGAGTTCTAAGTGAACTATGAAGAACCAAGTCTGCTGGACTTGAAGAGTTTAAAGAGTGAACTAAGAAGTGCCTAGACTGTTGGTCTAGAAGGAATTTATGATATTCCGAAAGTGTAAAAGACATCCTTAGTGGATTTCCTACTCGAGGAGTAGAAGAGTGGACTAGGAGCTTTAAGTGCTCTGAACCACTTGAAACTGTTGTGTCTATTACATTCTTGTTATAACTGTCATAACTGCTATAACTGCCTCACTCTCACAAATTCACTACATCTTAAGGGAGATTAAAACACATATTAATTCCACTGTGTTTCAATCATTATCAACTAACAAGTTAAAACAAAAAGATTTTTAAATATCTATTCAATCCCCCCTTCTAGATAACCATTGTGCCTCCGGGAACTAACAACATGCATGTACTATTAGGGGAGGTGGTGCAAGATTGATAATACTTGCATGACTAAATTAAAAATAGAGGTATAGATGAAGGTACTATACTATAATTATTTTTTTCACATGTATAAAACTATTGATTCACATGATTGTACTATTGATTCACATGATATACTATTATGGGAGGTGGTGCAAGTTTGATAATACTTGCAGGACTAAATTAAAAATGAAGAAAAAGATGAATGTATTATATTGTAATATTTCGAGCCCCAAAACGTGTAATTATCGAAACTATATTTTCCTATAAATAGAAGCTCATTCTTCCTTCATTCTCACCAATTCACTAAGACTCACAAGAGCAATTATAGAGAGAGAAGCTATAGAAAGAAAGAAGAAGAGCAGTCTGCTACTTCACTATTCTAGTATCCAGTCTTCTTCTAAGGTAAAGGATATTATTTGTTGTATTCGTAAGGGGTATTATTTCTTTCGTATTCGTAATGGATATTATTTTGTTCAGTATTCATACGAATAATATTTTCTTCCATACTCTTTAGTATGTGAGTAATATTATTTCGTCTCGTATTCCTGATTATAACCTCATTTTGTTAAAGTATTGCTTCTATACTCCGTGAAATTAGTAGACTATCCTTGATATTTGCTCTTCATCCAGTATCTTTTCATGGAAATATTATTCTGAGCTTTCTTGATAATTATTGATCTTTTCATGCCAGAATATTATTCACGAGTTACTATTCATGAATTACTATTTACGAGTTACTATTCAACCAGTTACTATTCACTCGGGTATTCGGGGCACTTTTCGTGCTGGAGTACTATTCACGAATTACTATTCACGGGTTACTATTCACCCAGTTACTATTCACTCAAATATTATTAACTCGGGTATTCGGGGCACTTTGCGTGCCGGAGTACTATTCACGAGTTACTATTCATGAGTTACTATTCACCTAGTTACTATTCACACGAATATTATTTATTCGGGTATTTGGGGCACTCTTCATGCCGGGGTACTATTCACGAGGTACTATTCCTGAAGTACTATTCACAGGGTACTATTCACGGGGTACTATTCACCCGAAAGATATATTTCTTTTCTGTCCAAATTATTTTTGATACAAGAATATTATTCTTGAATTTTACTCCACAAAGCAGCATCATGTTGACAATTTGAATATTTTAAACTCTGGATAAATTTAAAGTCTTTAATATTTATCCTTGATTTCATTTGATTAATGCTTATATCATTGTCATCATTCTCATGCTTATATTGTGATGAAAGTCATCTTTGGCTTAAATGCATAGATGAACTGTTGGTTATTGGTTTTACAGTTGTATGTCTTTGGCCCGTAGTGCAAAGAAGAACAGTTGATTGATATCTTTGGTTGTAGTGCAAAGATGGATTGTTGATTGATAGATTTGGCCTGTAGTGCAAAGATGGATAGGTGTATGACATGATCATGACCACTGGTGATACTAACGAATATCCTTGGCCGTAGTGCATGGATAATTTGATGATAAGATTGGCAGGATCATGACCATTAGTTAACAGTTGAATGTCTTTGGTCGTAGTGCACTGACAGACAATTGATTGGTATGATTACGACCATTGGTTTTATAGTTGAACATCCTTGACCCGTAGTGCAAAGATAGACAACTGATTGGTATGATCATTGTTATTACATTTGAATATCTTTAGCCTTTGGGGTAAGGATATCGAGTGAACGTTCTATTAAGCCTTTGTGGCAAGGAATAAACATGAATTGTGAATTTAACTATAATCTTTGGTGGTTCAGGTGAAGACATGTGATGAAAGTTCTCTTTGTCTTGGGTATAACAAAGAACTGTTAATGGGTATTACAACGATAAAATTGATGATAAACTTTTTAAATCATAGAAGATAGTAGATATCATGCTCTACTTGACTCTACTAATGGATTGCTTGTTCCGTTGCATTTAAACTTGATGTTTATTATATTTTATCAGTTTAACACTGTTGAAAGCTAACGATAATTTATTCTACATTATCTTAGTCATAATATTTCTTACTAGGCTATTTGTGCTAACCCTTTTACTTCACCACCCCCTTCATGTAATAAAAGTGTAGCTGGGACTAGCAGAGAGAACATGGGTATAAAGTGGTGATACGAATTAGTCACAAGCCTAACCAAATTATAAAACGGTGTGGCATAATAATTTTATTGAGTATTTAAAATGTGTGTGACATATTTTATGCATCATTTAATATTTATTTTTGGTGAACAATAATAGGGTGAGGCTAACTCAAATTTGGAAGCGTAAAAAATGCACTCCATTAGAATGAGGAGGACATAAATCTTCTCGTGTTCCTTTGGAGACTTGAAATATTTGCTGATGTACTTTAGATGGCATTATAATAATTTGATTATGAATATTATCATATTATATACGTTACAATATTTGTATTGAAACTCACAGTATATGTGTTGTCATATTTTGCACGACAGTTGTATAAATGGAGTTGTCAGTAGTATATTTTCTAGCGACCCAAGATGGGTGATGTATACCTATTTTGGGGGCGTCACATCTTTACTTATAATTTAAGTAAAGGGTATTTTAGTCTTTTCACCCCTAAAAGGGTATTTTCATAATTTCCTTTACAAATTTAAGGGTATTCTAGTCATTTAACATTATTCTCCTTAATTCTCACCCTTAGGGTTTGATAATCTCAATTAGGGTTTCCTAATTAGGGTTTAGGGTTCCCGAATTTAAAATTAGGGTTTCCCGACTTTTGTTTAGGGTTCTTAAATGTGCGTTAGGGTTTTTTAATCTGAGATTAGGGTTTCTAATCCCTTATTAGGGTTTACCAAGTTTATACCCTATTCGATCAATCATTGATGAAAATTTCTATATAGTACGAACACGTACTTAAATGTACGATTACTATAACTGTAATTTCTATAGAATCCCTATCCGGACTTAGGGTTAGGGTATATATTCTCTGTTAAGCCATCTCTACTCTAAATTCTCAGTTAATAGATAAATTGACTAATTCTCTAGACTCGTATCACATATTCTCAGCTAAACATTGATAATCAATACTAAATAAATAATAATAAAAATATATATTCGTAAAATTCACATTATTCGAAATCTTGGGTTATCACATTCTCCTCTCCTTATAAGGATTCCGTCCTCAGAATCACCACTTCCTTACTCCCTACAATCTTTTAAAGTTGTATCATCAATTCACTCTTACCAACACAATATTCATTTATGTCACAAAATTCTAACCTGTGATTTGAATCTATAAAAAAAAACAATTCGCATCACATATAACCAATATTTCTCGCGTAATTTAATTATTAAACGAAATCGTTACCTATCTCCACCTCCTGCGCAACCACTACATCTTGAGCCGTCATATTAAATGTACGGGCTATTGGTCTTCCTGGCTGTGCAGGTCCTCGAATTGCCAAGGTTCCGCTACCAGGTTCCTTGTTGGCACATCCCTTCTCCACATTTCTCTTCGGACAGTTCCGAACTAGATGATCGGTCAATCCACACGTAAAACTGTGACGCCCCCAAAATAGGTATACATCACCCATTCCGAGTCGCCAAATACATGGTACAGAATACAAATACAAAATTAAATATACAACATGAGCTGTGAGTTTTAATACAAATATTGTCTTCTAGACAATATTCAAACTCAAAATAAGTCCTCAATACATTTATTATCACACTATTTTACAGAATAGTGAGGACTACTAATGCAATCATCTGGACCGTCATTTCATTCCCTGACTAGTCCCAGCTATATTCTCATTTCCTGAAGAGAACATTGAAAGAAACGGTGAGCTCAACTAACCCAGTAATAAATATTATGACTAAGATAATGCAGATTAAATTATCGTTAGCCTTCAATAGTATAACAACTGATAGAATATAATAGACAACAAGTTTTAGATCAACAACTGCAGCGGAATAAGCAATCAATTAGAAGAGTCAAGTAGAGCATGATATCTACCATCTTCTATCATTTAAAAGTTTATCGTCAATTTCATCGCTGAGACTCAGCTTAATAAATAATCCACATCATCGAATCATCCATGCACTACGGCCCAAGGATATTCTTTAGTATCACGACCACGAATTATCCATGCATTACGGGCCAAAGATAATCGTGTTTTCATCAACGGTCATGATCATGCCATAAACCAATTCATCTTTGCACATTTGGCCTAAGAGAATCCATAGCCATAATCATACCAAAAACTGTCCATCAATGCACTACGGACCAATGAGGATTTTTACCACATCATGTGTAACATTACGGTCATGATTATACCGAATAATCCCTGGTCATAATCATACCAAGTCCATCTATTCACTACGGGCCAAAGATAACTTTCAACATAATATAAACACGAGGATGATGACAATGATATAAGAATTCAATAAAACAAGTTCAAGGATAAATTTTAAAAATTTATAATTTAATTTATCCAGAATTCAATAACGTTCAAATTGTCAACATGATATTGCTTTGTGGAGTAAAATTCAAGAATAATATTGTACCAAAAATAATTTGGACCGAAAACGAATCAACTTTTGTCATGAATAGTACCCAGGGTGAATAGTAACCGAGTGAATAGTACCCGTGAATAGTAACTTCAGGAATAGTATCCCCGTGAATAGTACCCCGACATGAGAAAAGTTAAAACTTATCAAGAATGCTCATAATAATATTTCCATGAAAAGATACTGGATGAAGCGCAAATATCAAGGATATTCTACTAATTTCATGGAGTGTAGAAGCCAAAACTTTAACAAAACGAGTATAGAATTCGAAATCTGAAACGAAATAATGTTACTTATATACTACAGAGTATGGAAGAAAATATTATTTCAAGCGAATATTAAACAAAAATAACATCCCTTACGAATATTAAACGAAAATAATATTCCTTTCGAATATTGAACGAATATAGTATTCCTTTCGAATATTAAATAAAAATAATATTTCTTGCGAATATTGAACGAAATAATATTCATACGAATATGAAAAATAATATCTCTTCAGAATGTGAAATAAATAATACCCCATATGAGTATTGAAAGAAAATAATTCTCTTCATAAATACGAATGAAATAATACCCCTTACCTCAAAAAGAAGAGTATTCCAACTGGTATAGCGGATATATTTTTGAAGAAAACTTTCACTATCTTCTACACTCAAAACTTTCTAAAACTCGAAAGAAATACGCTCAATATTATAGAAGAAGAATTATCTGATTCTGGTGTGATTTTTAATTCTAACTAAGCATCCTATTTATTGAGAATGGAAAGGATACTATTTGAATTTAGAAATCATGGACTACACAGTAAGGAATCACGGGTGAATTTGTTCGGCTGAAACGTTTTAAAATTTTGATTTACTATGCAGTACTATACAATAAAATATTCTAATAAAACAAAAACTTTAAATATAATATAAATATATATAATATATCTACCATGCCTTATACAGCATGGCATATAACATATATATATATATATATATATACATTTATATATATATATATATATATTACACACCACATGTTATATATATAAAAATAATATTAATACTCCCTCCCGTCCATTTCTTTCTTCCCCCATCCCCACACATTTTTCTTTTCTTCCAATCGTGGGCCCCGCATGTTTCCTCCACCAACATATCACCATCACAGGTGGATCCCATATAATATATATACTGAATAATCTTCTACCGATTATTTTGAAAAATAGGTAAATGGGGGTCCATAAATACAACAAATACTTCATAAAAATATCCTTAATATTTTTAACAACATTTATTTATATTATTATAACTCGCAATATTAACAACCAGGTCGTTCCGATAACAGAGGGGGTTTTCCAATAAGGATTTCTCCTTATTAGCACGCAATTAGGTGACCAAACCTCTCCTTGACAGAACTTCTAGACATCGTTAATATTGCAAATAATAATATGAATAACTTGTCATCTCAATTATTGATTTAAAAATACATAAAATATCGACAATAATTGTGACGCCCCCAAAATAGGTCCAATCCAACCAACCTATTTTGAGTCGCCAAATACATGGTACAGAAACAACTACAACTTCATTAATACAACATAAAAACTGTGAGTTTAAAATACAAATATTATCATCTAAACAATATCCACACTCAAATAAGTCCTCATTACAATTATTAATACACTATTTTACAGAATAGTGAGGACTACTAGAACAACTTCTAGAACCATCATTCCACACCCCGACTAGTACTCATTACATTCTCGCATCCTGAGAAGAAAAATGGAACAACAAGGAAAAGGGTGAGCTCAACTAGCCTAGTAAAGAACATTATGACTAAGATAATATAGAACAAATTATCGTTAGTCCTCAACAAGGAAAAATCTAATAGAATACAATAGACAACCAGTTTTAAATCAATCTTCGCAGCGGAAATAATAATTCATTAGAAGAGTTAAGTAGAGAATGCAAACTACTATATTCTATATATGAATTTAAAAGTTCATCGTCGATATTTTATCCCCAGTAACATCAATCAATATATATCTGAATCAAATATCCATCTTTGCACTACAGCCAAAGATATTCATCACCGGTCATGTTCATCTAAACACTGCTCATCTTTGCACTACGGCCAAAGATATTAATCACCTGGTCATGTTCATCTCAACACTGCTCATCTTTGCACTACGGGCCAAAGATATTCATCAAGAAATCATTCATCTTTGCACTACAGGCCAAAGATATTTCATTAATATCATCATTTAGGACGGAGGATAATGAAAATATTTTAAAGGAAATGAATCCAGTGAAACAAAAGAACAAATATTAAGGATTCGTACTTTACACAATCCAAGTTCAAAAATACTTCATAAATAATCAGAGTGGAGTAAAATTCAAGAATGAAGACCAAAATATAGATCCAATCAAAGATATGAATCATAACAGACAATCTTGGACACAGAAAAGAAAATTTAATTTTTCTGTGAATAGTGTCGTATTCGTGAATAGTGCCGTATACGTGAATAGTAACTTCGACACCAAAAGATAGAAATTTCACAAAAAATATCATCATGCTTCGTGAATAGTACTCGTGAATAGTAACTCGTGAATAATAACTCATGAATAGTAACTCGTGAATAGTAACTCGTGAATAGTAACCCCGACATGAAAAGTTCCAAATTTGATAAAAATTCACACCAATATTTCGGCATAATGATATTGAAGAAATAATATCATTTTTGAATAAAATAACATCCCTTACCTCAGAAAGAATAGTACTTCTGATTGTAATACTGGATATAGTGCTGAAAGAACTTGCACCGTATAGCAATACTCAAAGTACTAAAATACTCACAAAATACGCTCGATATTATTGAGAGAGAAAGAGAGAGAAATCTTTAGTTTCTGGTGTGATTTTCAATTCTAACCTAAGCAGCTATTTATAGGAAATTTCTTAGAACACCAAAGCAGAAAATTTAATAAAATATTAATATTTTAAAAAAAATTCCTACACCTACTTTGAAAATCTGATTTCAGCCATTTGCAACACATGGGGGGCCAACCAAAACAATAAAAACATTTTTTCTAACTATAAATATTTTAAACTTTCAAAAATCAATTATTCTGGAACCTCAGAATTTCAATAATTCATAATAAATAGCCCTTTTATCAGAACATTCGAATCTCACAACTTTTTATAGGAAATTCAATTCTCTAAAACTTTGCAGAAGAAAGTTTTTCCAAATTCCAAATGTAAATCGATCAAATCCATATAGGGACAATTTTACAAGCTATAATCAAATTTCACCAAGAAATGGGGTCCACCAACACAAAAACATGTGTTAATCATTTAATGCAACAAAAATACTCTTCCTCCTCATATACTCATATATCCCACATTCATTGTAAAAATATCATCATTAATATATTATTAAAATAATATATTTAAATGAATTATTTTATCGTAAAAAGATAAAATATTAATTTTTAACAATTGTCACATTAAAAATTTTCTCCATCTATATCCAAGATAAAATCAATATTTTCCTCATCATATAAATCAATAATTAATTATTCACAAATAATATTACAGAATCACAAGATCGGGTGACCGTGCCGCTCCTAAGAAAGAGGGGCTTTCCAATAAGAATTTCTCCTCATCGCTTGCCGCAATTAGGTGACCAAACCTCTCCTTAGATGTAACTTTCTAGACATTGCCAATAATGTTTTCTAATAATATTATTCAGATAATATGAATTATTGCTTCGATAATGGAAAATACCGTGTAGTGACAATTATTGAAACAACAAAGAATATAAAAATCAACGCAGCAATTATTGAATCAATAAAATAAAATAATCGAATAAAGAATTATCGTAATAATTATTGAGTAGTGTCTTCTTACGTAAGAATCAATAATTGGTGCAATACCGCAATGCTATCGCACACCAATGCCAGACATCGTGTTTTAACCACCGGGTATTCCAACAAAGTTAATTCAGAACTACTACGCCGCTATTTATAAACAACTTATATTTGTCGCTTTTCTTCATCCAATCACTTTCCGTTATGGGGCCCATAAAAAGACCAAGCTTGTCAGCATTTAATATTTCCCGACAACAAGAAATATTCCATGTCCAAACGAATATTCCCACAACAATGAATATTTTATAACCACTTGCTTATTTGAAATATTTGCGCATTTTACCCATAACTAACCACATTAATCAATTCAACCCTTACTATTTCAAAATAATAAATAGAGGAAATTAAATCTTCATTTATAAAAAGTTGGGGCCTTACAACCTCCCCTCCATATGAAATTTCGTCCTCAAAATTGACATGCGTAGGACATGCTCCTTCCCATCCAAGATCTTGACTGGTACCTCCTCGTACGTTAAATCTTCTGCTATCTCGTCTGGTTCTAACTCAATAATGTGGTTCGGGTCGTCCACATATTTACGTAACATCGATACGCAAAAAATGTTATGAACATGCGTCATACTTGGCTGTAAAACGAGTCTATAAACCACAGTTCTTATTCGATTGAGGATTTAAAATGGACTAATAAATCGAAGGTTTGAGCTTTCCTTACATCGCCAATTCTCGCTTTTGGAATAACAACTTCTTGCATCTTCTTCTTCATATTCATCAATTCCAAGTCTGTAGCTTGAGCAGCTTTAAATTTATTGATTAAAGTCGATTCTAATCGTATATTCGTTATCTTCACGCAGGTTCTTGGAATCTTTAACTCTATCTCCATCTTCTGTAAGTCATACAAAATGGGTCTTTGTGTTAACAATATCGCACTCGTAACCACATATGATTTTCTACTCAACACGTCAGCTACCACGTTCGTTTTTTCCAGGATGGTATTGAATGGTATGGCCGTAATCTTTCAACAGCTCGAGCCAACATTGTTGCCGCATGTTGAGTTCTACATTCCTCGCTCCATTCGAATTTTGTATCTTTTCGAGTCAGCTCAGTTAAAAGAGTAGCAATTCGAGAAAATCTTTCCACAAAATCTTCGATAATAACCAACTAAGCATAGAAAGCTACGTATTTTGATTACTGAATTAGGTTGCTCTCAACTGTGACTCATATCTCAATCTTGGATAGCACGTCATAATGACACCTATCAGTTTACTATCGCACGAATATGGCGTCCCCTACGGAGAGTCTGGCTTCGGTGTATTCCCCAATGGAAGTCACTAGATAAAGGCTCGAGTACAAACTTCTACAGTTGAATTTTTAACTCCTGAAGTTCAATAGGAGCCATGAGATTTTAGAAATGGGTTTTGTACCGGGTTCAAAGTCGATACAAAATTCAATATCACACTTTGGGGGTAAGCCAAGAAATTCTTCAGGAAATACATCAGGAAATTTACTAACAATAGAAATATCATTCAAATCTGACGTATTTTTGTTCAGGTCTATAACATGGCTAAGAAAACTTGACATCCATTTTTCAATAAACGAATGACTTTATGGCTTGATATGAAAGTGTTTGACTTCAATGGTTTGGTTGCTTAAATTTGAATAACAGGTTGCTTAGGAATATGAAAACTAACAACCTTACAAAAGCAATCAATTTTGGCATGATGAGTAGTTAATCAATCAATCAATCCCTAAAATCACATCAAAAGCAAGTATCTTTAAAGAAATAAGGTCAACAGGTAATGTGATGGTGCCAACTTGGATCCAACAAGATTTATAAACTGGATGTAATGAAAGTTTCTCCCAAACGAGTTTCAACAGATAAGTCAATGTCTAATTTTCTCCGAGTCAAGTTTAAACGTTGAGTATAAGCGGGAGAGATAAATGAATGGGTAGAACCTAGATCTAATAAGGTATAAACTTCGTAAGAATTTATAATTAACTAACCTGCGTGCTAACTTCGTTCGGGTTCCTCGCATTCTTCTATTCTGGTCACGACAAACGCTTCTTCCGTGAACCGCTGACTTTGTCTTTTTCTCAGATCCACCTTTGGTGCCACCATGCTCCAATTGACTTGATTTTGCTACAGAGACAAAATCGAGCTATGTGACCATCTTTTCCACAACTAAAACATACCTTGAAGGTCAGTGAATAGCTTTGGACTTATATGTCCCTCCTCTCCTCATTTGTAGCATCTAACTGGCGGTCGTTCTTTTCCCTTATAATTTTTTGCTGGTGTTGGTGTTGCTGCTGATGTCTTCCCGTCATCGTTAAATCTTCTCTTCTTGAAATTTTCACTTGAGTTATTTCTTCTATTATCTTGGCCATGATTACCACCGAAGTGGTTACCATTTCTGGCATGATAATTTCCTCCACGATTGTTATCATTGTTCCGATGACCGTTGCCACTGGTACGAGTATCATCGAGTTGTTAGTCATTATTCTTCAGTTGAGCCGACTCATTATCGCGCTCTAATAACTGAGCCCTATTTACAACATCTGAATATAAACAAAGTTTGTGAGAAATGAGATATTGACGTATTTTGGGTTTCAAACCTTGCAGAAACATTCGTGTCATTCTCTCCTCATTATCAACCAAATGAATGCAAAATCGGACAACTCGGCAAACTTAGCTTCTTCTTGCGACATCGCTCATATTGTTTTGCTCCACTTGATGAACTCTACCTCCTTTATGTGACGAATACTTTGGAAAGTACTTGTCGTTGAACAATTCTTGAACTTCTCCCAAGACATCTTCGGTCAGTGTAAATCGAGTATGCTTTATGGATTCCCACCAATAATCGCTTCTCCTCGTAATATGAAAGTGGCGAAAGGAACCTTTTGCTCCTCCGAGCATCCCAAGACATCAAATATCTTAGTGATCTGCTTTATCCACGTCTCTGCCGTAAGTGGTTCTGGCTTTCCCAAAAACTCTGGTGGTCCTAACTCGTTGAACTGCTTAGCGGTAACCATCCGTGAGTTGCCAGTGTTTCCACCTACATTTTGAACAGTAGTCTTTCTCGTTTGGTTTTGCATGAATTCTAGAAAGTTCCTAAACATACCATCGTCATTATCCGCGCTCGTTGGTTTTGTTCACAAGAGGAACATTGCCAGCCTGTTGCACGTTCTCCTCGTTGGTGAGCAAAGGTGTCTCCATGGTCTCATTTACTCCACTGTTAACATTCTCAGTCGACATTCTCAAATACTGCCATAAAACAAGGGTTAATTAAACAAATTAACAAATCACATAATACCCCTATATTATGATCGACCAACAAATAAGCTTAGGTAGGACACACTAGCAAATGATTTACTCGTCTCTCCCCTCCTAATTCTATTCCCCGATCTCCGCCAGAGATCATATTCCTAAGCTCTGATACCAACTGTGACACCCCCAAAATAGGTCCAATCCGACCAACCTATTCTGAGTCGCCAAATACATGGTACAGAAACAACTACAACTTCATTAATACAACATAAAAACTATGAGTTTAAAATACAAATATTGTCATCTAGATAATATCCACACTCAAATAAGTCCTCATTACAATTATTAATACACTATTTTACAGAATAGTGAGGACTACTAGAATAACTTCTAGAACCATCATTCCACACCCCGACTAGTACTCGTTACATTCTCGCCTCCTGAGAAGAAAAATGGAACAACAAGGAAAAGGGTGAGCTCAACTAGCCCAGTAAAGAACATTATGACTAAGATAATATCGAACAAATTATCGTTAGTCCTCAACAGGAAAAATCTAATAGAATACAATAGACAACCGCTTTTAAATCAATCTTCGCAATGAAATAATAATTCATTAGAAGAGTTAAGTAGAGAATGCAAACTACTATCTTCTATATATGAATTTAAAAGTTCATCGTCGATATTTTATCCTCAGAACATCAATCAATATATATCTGGAATCAAATATTCATCTTTGCACTACAGCCCAAAGATATTCATCATTAGTCATGTTCATCTAAACACTGCTCATCTTTGCACTACGTCAAAGATATTAAACAATCGATATGTTCATCTCAACACTGCTCATCTTTGCACTACGAGCCAAAGATATTCATCAAGAAATTATTCATCTTTGCACTACAGGCCAAAGATATTCAGTAATATCATCATTTAGGACTGAGGATGATGAAAAATATTTTAAAGAAAACGAATCCAGTGAAACAAAAGAACAAATATTAAGGATTCGTACTTTACACAATCCAAGTTCAAAAATACTTCATAAATAATCAGAGTGGAGTAAAATTCAAGAATGAAGACCAAAATATAGATCCAATCAAAGATATGAATCATAACAGACAATCTTGGACATAAAAAAGAAAATTTAATTTTTCTGTGAATAGTGTCGTATTCGTGAATAGTCTCAGTATACGTGAATAGTCTTGATATCGTGAATAGTAACTCAACACCAAAAGATAGAAATTTCACAAAAACATCATCATGCTTCGTGAATAGTACTCGTGAATAAGAATCTCATGAATAGTAACTCGTGAATAGTAACTCGTGAATAGTAACTCATGAATAAGAACCCCATATGAAAAAGTTCCAAATTTGATAAAAATTCACACCAATATTTCGGCATAATGATATTGAAGAAATAATATCATTTTTGAATAAAATAACATCCCTTACCTCAGAAAGAATAGTACTTCTGACTGTAATACTGGATATAGTACTGAAAGAACTTGCACCGTATAACAATACTCAATGTACTAAAATACTCACAAAATATGCTCGATATTATTGAGAGAGAAAGAGAGAGAAATCTTTAGTTTCTGGTGTGATTTTCAATTCTAACCTAAGCACCTATTTATAGGAAATTGCTTAGAACACCAAAGCAGAAAATTTAATAAAATATTAATATTTAAAAAAAAAATTCCTACGCCTACTTTGAAAATCTAATTTCAAATTTATTTGCAACACATGGAAATAACCAAAATAATAAAAACGTTTTTCTAACTATAAATATTTTAAACTTCCAAAAATTAATTATTCTGGAACCTCGGAATTTCAATAATTCATAATAAATAGCCCTTTTATCAGAAAATTCAAATCTCTAGACTTTTTATAGGAAATTCAATTCTCTATAACTTTGCGTAAGAAAGTGTTTCCAAATTCCAAATGTAAATTGACCGAAATCCATATACTGACGATTTTTACAAGCTATAATCAAATTTCACCAAGAAATGGGTCCACCGACACACAAAAAACATGTGTTAATCATTTAATGCAACAAAATATTCTTCCTCCTCATATACTCATATATCCCACATTCATTGTAAAAATATCATCATTAATATATTATTAAAATAATATATTTAAATGAATTATTTTATCGTAAAAAAGATAAAATATTAATTTTTAACAATTGTCACATTAAAAATTTTCCATCTATATCCACATAAAATCAATATTTTCCTCATCATATAAATCAATAATTAATTATTCACAAATAATATTACAGAATCGCAAAGATCGCAACCGTGCCGCTCCCAAGAAAGAGGGGCTTTCCAATAAGAATTTCTCCTTACTTGGCGCAATTGCAATTAGGTGACCAAACCTCTCCTTAGATGAAACTTTCGAGACATTGCTAATAATGTTTTCTAATAATATTATTCAGATAATATGAATTATTGCTTCGATAATGGAAAATACTATGTAGTGACAATTATTATTGAAACAACAATAATATAAAAATTAACGCAGCAATTATCAATCAATAAAATAAAATATCTTTGAATAAGAATTACCGTAATAATTATTGAGTAGTGCCTTCTACGTAAGAATCAATAATTGGTGCAATACTGCAGGTGCTTCTTGGCAACAACGCCAGACATCGTGTTTTTTACCAATCGGGTATTCCAACAAAGGTTAATTGTAACCACTACGCCGCTATTTATAAACAACTTATACTTGTCGCTTTCTTCATCCAATCACTTTACATTATGGGGCCCATAAAGATCGCTTACCAAATCGTTAAATATTCCCCGACAAAGAAGAATATTCCACGTCCAAACGAATATTCCCCGACAACAATGAGTATTTTATAACCACTTGCTTATTTGAAATATTTGCGCATTTTACCCATAACTAACCACATTAATCAATTCAACCCTTACTATTTCAAAATAATAAATAGAGGAAATTAAATCTTCATTTATAAAAAGTTGGGGCCTTACAATAATTGAATCAAATAACGTGAGATACTATACATCAATTATTGTAGCAATAATTGAACAAAACCGAGTGACTTCTCACATAAATATCAATAATCAATACTGTGTGCTACTATTCAACCACGCGTATTACTGTACTTTTACTACCGGGTAGTTCAACAGTTTAACAGTAAAACTTCCGCCGTTATTTTCATAAAAAGATATTTCTGTCGTTTTTTCATTCCGACAATAATTCTGTTGTGGGTCCACCAATGATTGTGTCGTCGTACGGATATTCCCCGACAAAAAGAATCTTCTTACCCGACCAATCGAATATAATATAACAACTTGTATACTTTGCAAAATTTATAAATATTACCCACAACTATAACATTATCTCAAATCCACACCATAATATTCAAAAAAATATTTCTAGAAAATTAAAGCTTTATTCATAAAATTTGGGGTCTCACAATCTCCACTCCTTATGAAATTTTGCCCTCAAAATTTATGTACATACCTGGTATGCCGAACCGATGAGGATACTTCGTCAGATTCTAACTCTTGAGGTATAACCTTTGAGCATAGAATATAATCCTTCTTATCCAAGATTTTAACAAGTACCTCTTCATACGTTAAATATTCCGCTATCTCGTCCAGTTCTAACTCAATAATATGGTTCGGGTTGTCCACATATTTACGTAACATCGATACGTGAAAACGTTATGAACATGCAACATTCTTGGTGGTAACGCGAGTCTATAAACAACAGTTCCTACTCGATCGAGGATTTCAAATGGGCCAATTAAATCGAGAGCTGAGATTTCCTCTCGTCGTCGATTCTTGCTTCTAGAATAACGCCCTCTTGAACCTTCTTCTTCACATTCATCAACTCTGAATCTGTAGCTTGAACGACTTTAACATTATCGATTAAAGTCGATTCTAATCGTATATTTGTTATCTTCACGTAGGTTTGTATATTTGTACTCGTAAACACATACGATCTTCTACTCAACGCGTCAGCTACCACGTTCGTTTTTTCCACGATGGTATTGAATGGTATTATCACAATCTTCAACAGCGCATAATATGTTCATTTTAGTTGAATAAATATTTGAGGGTTTTAGAAATGGGTTTTGTACTGGGGTAAATACAAAATTCGATTTCACGCTCTGGGGTTGGCCAAGAAGTCTTTAGGAATACTTCAGGAAATTTATTAACAATAGAAATATCATTCAAAACTGTGACTCTCATCCCAAGACTTATATAACACATCACATTGATACCTATCAACTTGCCACCGTTATTCACGACGTCGCCTACGAAAAGTCTGGCTTTGGTGCATTCCACACAAGGAAGTCACCAACGAAAGGCTCGGGGTTCTTTACTGATGGCTTTATATGACAATGATTGACTTTAGTGGTTTGGTTGCTTGAATTCGCATAACAGGTTGGTTAGGAATATGAAAGCTATCAACCTTACGAAAAGACTCAATTTTAGCATGATGGATAGTTAACCAATCAATTCCTAAAATCACATCAAATGCAAGTATTTTCAAAGAGATAAGATCGACAGGTAATGTGAGGGTGACGATTTGAATCAACAAGATTTATAAAAGTGGATGTAACGAAGGTTTCTCCTAACAGAGTTTCAACAGATAAGTCAAAGTCTAATTTCTCAAGAATCAAGTTCAAACGTTGAACACACCAAGGTGAAATAAAATAGTGGGTAGAACCGGTATCGAATAAGGTATAGACTTCACAAGAGTTTATGATTAACTTACATGTGACAACTTCATTTGGGTTCCTCAACAAACGCTCTCACTTAAACTATCGACTTTGACTTGTCTGGGACATCCTTTGGCGTCACTATCCCAGCTGGACTTGACTTCACTACACGACAAAATCGAGCTAGGTGACCTTCTCTTTCGCAATTGAAACACGCTTTGGGTTGCTGCGTATAGTTTGGATGGATGTGTCCCTCATGTCCGCATTTGAAACATACGATCGGTGGTCGTTCTTCTTCCTTGGAAACGGGTGCCGGTGCTGCTGCCGATGTCATTACGTCATTGTTGAACCTTCTCTTCTTGAAATTTCAACTTCTATTATCTTGGCCACAATTACCACCGAAGTGGTTACCATTCTTGGCATGATAATTTCCCCCTCGATGGTTATCAATGTTCCAATGGTCGTTGCCACCGGTATGATTATTATCGTGTTGTTAGTCGTTACCTTTTGGTTGTGCTGACTCATTATCGCGCTCCACTAAGGCATATTGTTTTGTTCCAGCTTGATGAATTCCACCTCCTTCATGTGACGAATACTTTCAGGAAAGTACTTGTCGTTGAATAATTCTTGGAACTTCTCCCAAGACATCTTGAGTGCATCAGGCTGGGTACGTTTTATAGATTCCCACTAATGATCTTCTTCTTTACGCAACATAAAGGTGGCGAATGGAACTTTTTGCTCCTCTGAGCATTCCAAGACATCAAATATCTTGGTGATCTGCTTTATCCACGTCTCTGCCTTAAGTGGTTTTGGCTTTCCCAAAAACTTCGATGATCCCAACTCCTTGAACTGCTTACCGGTGACCAACCGTGGGTTGCCATTGTTTTCACCTGCATTATGAACAGGAGTCTCTCTCGTTTGGTGTTGCATGAATTCTAAAAAGCTCCTAAACGTACCGTCATTCGTCATTTGATCAGTGTTGTTGTTTACATGAAGATTATTGTCTTCCTGATGCACATTATCCTGGATATTGATCGTTGGTGATTCAATGGTCTCATGTGCTCCATTGCTATTCTTAACATTATCAGATGTCATTTTCAAACACTGCCACAAGACAAGGGTTAATTCACATGCCACATATTATCCCTATATTCCGACCGACCAATTAAATAACAAATTAAACTTAGGTAGGTCATACTAGTGAAGGAATTCCCCGTCTCTCTCCTCCTAGTTCTAGTCTAACATCTTAGCCACGGATCATATCCCTAAGCTTTGATACCAACTGTGACGCCCCCAAAATAGGTATACATGACCTATTCTGAGTCGTCAAATACATGGTACAGAATACAAATATAAACTTAAATATACAACATGAGCTGTGAGTTTTAATACAAATATTGTCTTCTAGACAGTATTCAAACTCAAAATAAGTCCTCAATATATTTATTATCACACTACTTCACAGAATAGTGAGGACTACTAATGCAATCATCTGGACCGTCATTTCATTCCGCGACTAGTCCCAGCTATATTCTTATTTCCTGAAGAGAACATTGAAAGAAAGGGTGAGCTCAACTAGCCCAGTAAGAAATATTATGACTAAGATAATGAAAAATAAATTATCGTTAGCCTTCAACAGTATAAAAATTGATAGAATATAATAGACAACAAGTTTTAGATCAACAACTGCAGCAGAATAAGCAATCCATTAGAAGAGTCAAGTAGAGCATGATATCTACCATCTTCTATGATTTAAAAGTTTATCATCAATTTCATCGCTGAGACTCAGCTTAATAAATAATCCACATCATCGAATCATCCCTGCACTACGGGCCAAGGATATTCTTTAGTATCACGACCACAAATTATCCATGCATTACGGGCCAAAGATAATCGTGTTTTCATCAACGGTCATGATCATGCCATAAAACAATTCATCTTTGCACCCTTGGCCGAAGAGAATCCATAGCCATAATCATACCAAAAACTGTCCATCAATGCACTACGGGCCAATGAGGATTTTTACCACATCATGTGTAACATTACAGTCATGATTATACCGAATAATCCCTGGTCATAATCATACCAAGTCCATCTATGCACTACGGGCCAAAGATGACTTTCAACATAATATAAACATGAAGATGATGACAATGATATAAGAATTCAATAAAACAATTTCAAGGATAAATTTTAAAAAATTTATAATTTAATTTATCCAGAATTCAATAACGTTCAAATTGTCAACATTATACTGCTTTGTGGAGTAAAATTCAAGAATAATATTGTACCAAAAATAATTTGGACCGAAAACGAATCAACTTTTGTCATGAATAGTACCCAGGGTGAATAGTAACCGAGTGAATAGTACTCGTGAATAGTAACTTCAGGAATAGTAACCCCGTGAATAGTACCCCGGCATGAGAAAAGTTAAAACTTATCAAGAATGCTCATAATAATATTTTCATGAAAAGATACTGGATGAAGCGCAAATATCAAGGATATTCTACTAATTTCATGGAGTGTAGAAGCCAAAACTTTAACAAAATGAGTATAGAATTCGAAATCTGAAACGAAATAATATTACTTACATACTAAAGAGTATGGAAGAAAATATTATTTCAAGTGAATATTGAACAAAAATAACATCCCTTACGAATATTAAACGAAAATAATATTCCTTTCGAATATTGAACGAATATAATATTCCTTTCGAATATTAAATAAAAATAATATTTCTTGCGAATATTGAACGAAATAATATTCATACGAATATGAAAAATAATATCTTTTCATAATGTGAAATAAATAATAACCCTTACGAGTATTGAATGAAAATAATTCTCTTCATGAATACGAAAGAAATAATAACCCTTACCTCAAAAAGAAGAGTATTCCAACTGGTATAGCGGATATATTCTTGAAAAAAACTTTCACTATTTTCTACACTCAAAGCTTTTTAAAACTCGAAAGAAATACGCTCAATATTATAGAAGAAGAATTCTTTGATTCTGGTATGATTTTTAATTCTAACTAAGCATCCTATTTATATAAGAATGAAAATGATATATTTGAATTTAGAAATCACGGACTTCACAGTAAGGAATCACGGGTGAATTTGTTTGGCTGAAACGTTTGAAAATTTTGATTTACTATGCAGTACTATGCAATAAAATATTCTAATAAAACAAAAATTTTAAATATAATATAATATATAATATATATATATATATATATAATATATCTACCATGACTTATACGGCATGACATATAACATTTACATATATATATATATATAATATTAATACTCCCTCCCGTCCATTTCTTTCTTCCCCTCCCCCCCTCCATCTCAATTTTCTTCCCCCCATCCCCACACATTTTTCTTTTCTTCCAATCGTGGGCCCCACATGTTTCCTTTACCAAAATATCACCATCACCGGTGGATCCCATATAATATATATACTGAATAATCTTCTACCGATTATTTTGAAAAATAGGTAAATGGGGTCCATAAATACAACAAATACTTCAAAAAAATATCCTCAATATTTTTAACAACATTTATTAATATTATTATAAATCGCAATATTAACAATCAGGTCGTTCCCAAGAAAGAGAGGGCTTTCCAATAAGGATTTCTCCCCATTGGCGCGCAATTAGGTGACCAAACCTCTCATTGACAGAACTTCTAGACATCGTCAATATTGCAAATAATAATATGAATAACTTGTCATCTCAATTATTGATTTAATAAAATATAAATTATCGACAATAATTGAATCAAATAACGTGAGATACTATGCAACAATTACTGTAGCAATAACTGAAAAAAACTAAGTGACTTCTCACATAAGCATCAATAATCAATACCGTGTGCTACTATGCAACCACGCGTATTACTGTACTTTTACTACTGGGTAGTTCAACAGTTTAACAGTAAAACTTTCGCCGTTATTTTCATAAAAAGATATTTCTGTCATTTTCTCATTCCGACAATAATTCCGTTGTGGGGACCACCAATGATTGTGCCGACGTATGGATATTCTCCGACAAACAGAATATTACCCGAGCAATCGAATATAATATAACAACTTGCATACTTTACAAAATTTATAAATATTACCCACAACTATAACATTATCTCAAATCGCCACCATAAAAAATATTTCGAGAAAATTAAATCTTTATTCATAAAATTTGGGGTATCACAAAAACAACCTTATATCTTTTCTGATTGGGACAGTTGGGTGACATGTGTCCCTCTTGACCACAGTTATAGCAAACTCCCTTTTTCTTCAGACATACTCCTGAATGATTCTTTCCACAGGTCACACATGGCTCCCTCCCTTTACTATTCTCTTCTATCTTATTACCCGTCTGGGTATTCTCGCTCCACTTTCTCTTGTTTAGATTGTTACCACCACTGCTTCTTCCTTCATTTGTCTTCTTTTTCTTCTCCTGGCTATATCGGGATGCAGCTTCACTACCCCGTTCAGCAATTATCGCGTTCTCCAACAAAGCTGCGAATGTATTGATTTGCAATATAGCTACTTTGTTGTATATACATGGCTTCAATCCATTCTCAAACCTTCTCGCCTTTCGTAGCTCCGTATCCACCTGATGAGGTGCAAATCTCGCTAACTTATTAAATTTAGCGGCGTATTCAGAAACCGACATATTCTCTTGCTTCATTTCTAGAAACTTAACTTCCATCTGAGCTTGCATACTCTGTGAAAAGTAGTTCTCAAAGAACAACTCCTTGAATCTTGTCCAAGTCACCACAGTTGTACCAACTCTCGCTTGATTAGTCTCCCACCAGTAATAGGCTTCTCCCCTCATCAAATAAGTTGCAAAAGCTATCTTTTATTCTTCTGCCACTCTCGCAATAATAAATGGTTTCTCCATTTTTTCACCCAAGTTTGGGATTCAATCGGGTCCGTAGTTCCCTTAAATTCTGGCAGTCCTACCGCTTTAAAATCAATAAAGTTAGCCAATCTATCGGTTGGTTATTCTCTTGCTCCTGCTGCTTGAGCTCTATTTCCCATAGACTGGGCTATCATATTTGCAAAGTTTTGCATTGGGTCTGCTGACCTCCTTCATTATTCACTGACTGCTCTTCTCTTTGATTTCGATTCTGTCGTCTAGGTGGCATTATCTGATTTAAATAAAAATCTTACATTAAATCTCTTTCTTTACCCAAATTCTTATTAATCACACAATAAGAATTTAACACAAAGATCTCATATAATCGCTTATTTATTTAAATAACACATAGTAAATTTAGTACTCAACACATTTTACTATCCCTTTTTAAATAATATCAGGATTAACAACACAACTTTACACAAAAAGTTGCAATTCTCTAACTTTACACAAAAAGTTGCACTTCTCCATTCACACATAGCTATTCCTAGTTCGTCAAACTTACCACACTTATGAGTTCATGAACTTGCCACAATTATATGAGTGTATGAACTTATCCTAGTCAGACCTTTGGTGTCCATTCGCTGAGGGGTTTAGAAAAATTTTATATAATTATGAGTCATGAGCTTACCATAAGTATGAGTTCTAAGAACACACAAATTAAGCTTAATCTTATATTCATTTAGAAAATAAAGACTTCATTCATAAAAACACACACACACACACACACACACACATATATATATATATATATATATATATATATATTTATATGCTTACACATCGTTCTCGATATTACAACCGTTAATATCACTTCTTACTATCAAAAGATATTAATGCTTATACTTAAGCTATCTACCATCCACTCCCTTCTCCGGTCTTCTTCTTACTGGGACACTTGTTGAATCTGTGACCCGTTCTTCCACATGAAAAACACTTCCTCATATTCGGCTTAGGACAATGTAGGGAAATATGTCCTTCCTGTTTACAGTTGAAGCACACGTTCTTCCACATCATGCATTCTCCCACGTGAGTCTTTCCACACTTGCTACAGACTTTCTTCTTCCTCAGGTTTGAATTTTTAGAATTATCATTGTTGTTGTTCCTCTTTCTCTTATTCTTGCCTTTCTTGATTGTTCCTTCAGATGATCCACCACCTTCAGTCTTCATCTTATCCGCATGCGCCTTCAGCTCATTCTATTCTTCAGTCATCTCGTGTAATGCTCGCTCCGTCTTCCACAACTCCTCTAAGAGAAACACTTTACTCCGGATTTCTTATACTTCTACAGATACTTGATCTTGGTATCCAACTTTAGTGTTATTCTCTTTCTCTACCTTAGCTTCTTCGGACTTTGCCTCCTCATCTCCACTCAGATACATCTCAGAATAATCGTCATGCTCACTCCCCAGATTAATCATAGGTTCATCTTTTCCCACCTTCTCAACTGATTCGCTTTGCGCTGGCCCCTCGGCTACTGGCACTGGTGCAACAGCCGCTAGCATCTCCGCACTCATTTCATCTTCTCCTGACATCCTATAGTCAGTTTAAATAACATTATTAGTACTTTGTTAGTGCAAACTTCTCACACTATGTGTCCACATATCTCACTATCGATACACTTCGGCAATCCCTCACTTAGTACTCTAAATGAGTTTTCTATATCTCGCTTATGGTTATAATCCTAGGGTTTCCCCCCACCCCACATAAGATTTATAACCTACAGCTTTGATACCAACCTGTAACGCCCCCAAATCTGGGTTACCTGACTCCCGAATTTGGTCCTCACGATCCATAATACAAATAACATCTAACTACCTATTTAATTATGAATATAAATTTACACCACATTAACTGATATAGTTAATACATTCATCCCAGGTTATCTAACCTTTATATTATAAACATACCCTTTAGTTATACAAAAGGGTTTACAAATACAACAGAATAATAATGTTATCCATAGCTATTACAGCATAGCACATTTACCTTTGTTCTTCACAGCACCTCCAGTCACTTCGTCCCTAGCTGAAATGTTTTATTTAGCAAGGGTGAGCAATAAATTTTCCTTGCAAGTTAGGATATATAATGAATGTATAAGAATCAGAACAACAGACAATCTAATTCGATAGAATAACTCCAAAGTTGGGGGAACTTTGAAATAGTTGAACAATTTTCTTCTCTAACTAATCTTCTCGCAGCCTATGCAACACATTAACGAAAGGATACAACGCTTTCAAAGTTTCTGTGATATTCTATTGAATAACAATTTAGAAATACTCTACAGAGTTTATGATAAATGATCTTACAAGATCTTGAAATTCTCTTCCCGAGTAACTATCAAAGATTTACTCTGATATACCCAAATAATAGAATGTAAATATTTTCCAGAGTTTATGCTGAGTGATCACAAAGGATCTATAACTTCTCTTCTCGAGTAACTATCAAAGATTTACTTTGATATACCAAGGTGTATCAGATAACCATAAAGATTAAATCATACCCCTTTGCAAGTATATAAAGTGACCAGCTTCATTATACCCTATATTATGCATAATACTCAAACGCACGCAAAGGCCGAATATATGACCAAATATGTTCCCTTTATATAAAAGGTTGTTCTTCTCAGTCTTTGAATCAGAATTTGATTTAACAATGAAATACAATGATTTAAATATCTAATCAGTTCTCTTCTCTTCTCTTCGCAAACCTATCAAGTTTTCTTTTTCGATCTAGCCAAAACAATTGGCATTGATCTATCAATAATAATTGAATTCTCTTCTCTTCTCTTTTCGAATCTATCAAGTTCTAATAAATGTTCATCTAGCCAGAACAATTAGCTAAGACATTTCTCAATACGATTCAACAATAGACATGAATTATCTGTACTATTAATAATAGCTTCTACGGATGTAAGTATCCAACCACAATTATTCTCCAAGTATATTCTCAGAATTACTAATTCAATTTGAATTAATAAACATGCACTAACTGCGAATAATCAACAATAAATTCTTGGACGTGGTCTAATAACCAATAATTAACCACCATAGTATTGAAATAGATATAACTCAAGGTTGAGTTAGGAAACTTGCCTTCCGCGTTGATTACTTCTACTCAATATACTTATCTGCGTTCACAAGACCTATAATCACAATATCGGTCTTACAATTAGCATAATAATTCACAACATGTATCACTGTAATTTACAGTCAATCATTCTCCTAGACACATTACCACATAACCACATCAGTGTTTATAACCTATATAAACACTCATTAAGTCTAACTAGTTCAGTCTGGTTGGACTTTAGTCTATTCTCGGTGTACTGGTGACTATTCGACAATTAACACTTATATTGTCAACTAAACTTGGTCTCAAAGCTTCAATATTATTTTAGAAAAGTCAAATATTGTTTATAATATTTTTCGAAAACTTTTAATAATTTTCTAACAATTATTATAATTTATAATAATTTTTCAAACACCGGAATCATTTTTAAATGATTTAAATATCAAATAATCTCATCATCATTAATATTTAATAATATAAAAATATTAATGACATACTTATCAAAATATTAAAGTTATTATTAATAACTTAAAATATTTTTAAATCATCAATATTCTACTTAAATGATTTTTAAAATAATAAAAATCATTTTTAAACCATCACCATTAATATTTAAATATAAATGAATTTATCATCAAAATATTAAAAGTCATTAATTATAACTTAAAAATATTTTTAAATCACTTTTCTCATTTTTAAATGATTTTAAAATCAATAAAACCATTTTAACTCATTTATTCAATATAATAATTAAATAAATCAAATATCATTAATATTAATTTATTAATGAAAATTCTCCAAAAATATTAAAAGTTACATTTTATAACTCAAAATATTTTTAAACACTTTATTCTTATTTAAAATGATTTTTATAATATAAAAATCATTTTTCTCTGATTTATTTAATACACTAATTAAATAAATTAAATATCATTAATATTCAAATAATTATAAATATTAATGAAAAATATCTCAACTTATCAAAAGTTAACTTTCATAATTTAAAATAATTTTTAAAACTATTTTTGTAATTTTTAGAATTTATTTTCTATTTTTAATCAATTTCCTGAAAATCAGAAATTAAAATTAAATAAACCGTCGCTATAGCCTATAGAGACGCTTTCTGTCACTGTAGGTGTTCTTCAGCTCAAGAACACTGACAAGCCAGTGCTTAAGAGTCCCACTTTGACCAATTGTAATTTTCAGCTTAATCATGTTCGGGGTTTGTTTGAACACTGATCTTGTAGTAGGTATGTAGTACTACCAGTATCAATCATCATCTCGATCATACAACATCATAGCTGGAAGATCCAGAACTTCAAAGTAGATGTCAGACATCATCTGGGTTTTCTGGGTTACCTAGAAACCCAAACAGTCTCGAGGTACCACTTTCAAGCTCAATAATCTTAATGTTCTGGCCCTAATTTATGTGGTCTAATTAGGGCTGAGCAAGTAACCAAATTGGGACCGAAACAGCACCAAAAACCGCACGAACCGCACCAATTAAAATCGCACCAACTGTTCCGGCGTATGTGGCGATTTTAGGTGGGTTGAATAACCAAATTTACGGTTCTGGTTTGGTTACTAGCCAAAACCAAACCGCATAAAACCGAAACCGCACCATGTGTGTGTATGTATGTATTATCTCTAGTAACTTCTAAAGTTACTTTTCACTTGAATACGCTCAGAGAAAACCCCAGCCTTGCATTGTCATTTTTTCACCAATTGAAAGAAGATGTTAGAGGTTATAGAGTAAAAAATTAAGCAATTGGGTTTTGGAATTTTGAATTTGTTTGATGCGTTATTGGAGGGGCTTATAGTTGAGGGGCTCGAGCACTGATGTCAGAATCTTTTTTACCTGATATCATTTGTATTCCTAGGAAGTTGTTTAATTTTCCTTTCATGCTTTCAGAAAAATCATTTCACAAAGTAATATCAATAGACCCAACAATGATGTCGTCAGTTATTTTTACTAGAGTCAGCTCCAAGACATACCTGCAACATTTATCAATTTCAAGAACTGGTACCCTTTAATAAGAAGGGTCCTTTGGGTGAGTTTTCCATTTTGTATAAGGAACATTTGTGTTTTCCTTTACAAAAATGGGTACAGGATAATCAACCTTAGTAGACACGGGCATTTTATTAGTAGCAGGTCTATAAGATGAATGATTTACTCTATTATTATATCCTGAAAAACTTTAATGAAAATTTCTATGATATTTTTGAGTTTTATTATAAAATTCTTTCCTTGTATTAATAATTGGTGCAATGTACGTTCCTTTAGGCACCCAAATCATTTTTCCTTTATAATTTTCATTTTGAGCATTACACATGTGAAAAGAATGACCATTTCTGTTACAGTAATAACATTGAGTAAATGGAGATGTATAATTTTCTTTTTCTTTATTTGTAACATGATAAAATCCATTATTTTTACTAAATTCTCCAATGTATCCTAATCCTTCTTTGTTAAATCCACATCTTTGTTGATTAAGCATGACATCAATGTTTTCTTTTCTTTTTGTGAATTTAAGAACTATAAAATTTAAATCATCACGTTCTTTAGTTAAAATATTAATTTGATCTATTAAAGAAGAATCTTCATTTTGTTTTTCTAATTCTATCTTTAGAGATGCATTTTCAAAATTGAGATTTTTAATATCTTCACTTAATCTTTGGATTTTTATTCGAGTATTTTCATTAATTACTGACAAGTGTTGAATTTTCTATTTTAAGATTTTTATTTATTCTTTTAAATTGTTCTAATTCTTCTTTTAATGAATCATTTTCCAAGTTTACTTTATTTAAACTTTCATTATTTATAATCAATTTTGCATTTTCCATTTCCAGATTTTTGTTAATTTTAATTAATTTTTCTAATAAATTTTTTACCTCAATAAAATCTTCTTTAATAATTTTATTATCTTCATGTAAACAATTATATGCTTCTTGTAGTTTATGGTGTTTTTCATTTATATTATCTAAGGTATGCATGACAAATGAAGTACTAGATAATTGATGTTCAAAATGTACCTCAGATTTTGGTGATGACTCATTGTTTGACATTAAGCACAGATTTGCAAACGGTGGAATGGGGGGCTATAATTGTGGATTGAAAAATAACGTAGATAGTTGAATTGGAGTTGAAAAAGTAATTAACAATGAGATGGAGGGAAAGTTAGTTAAATTGAAATAATTTGGTGCTAAAATAGAACCAACAACTGGAGACTGGGTTCTATTTTAGCACCAAAAAGCACGTTTTGGTGCCAAAATATAGCAATGGCTATAGCTATTTTGAAATTACCATTGGATTTGTTTTTACACGGTAAAAAAAAAGTTCCATTCGGTTTTATATATTATAATATATAATTTATATATATATATATATATATAAAGTTTTATATATAGAAACAATAAAATAATTTTGAAATAAAATAATATTTGAGATTTTTAAATAATAAACTTAATTTGAGAATAAATAGAAGATGCCCACAATTAAAAATGATTTAATCAATATTTTCATCTTCTTTCCAAATTCGGTCAAAAAAGCATTTGATAATCAATATATGACTTTTGTCCCACAATGCATGACCCAATTGATAAAACATCAAGATCAAGATAATCAATTAAATAAGATTTAGAAAATATTTTTGGTCAAAGTAAATAAGATAAATAAAACAATTATAATAAAAAATCATATGGAGAGGATTCTACCCTTTTAATTAAATTATTTATTAATTATTGTTATCATCGAAATAAAACTAAAAGTTGGAGACCCAACATGTTGGATATGTTTACTAGTTTGCCATTAAATTTTCTAGCAAAATGACCTAAATGCCCTTTTTTGCATTATTAAAAGTAACTTGAAGATATAGCCAAAAATTTGAACTGGTGAACCACTCAAGATAGCCATGTGACTAAAAATCTCAGCAAATCAGCCACCTTGCACCATAAATACATTACATTCATCATATATATAGATCAAGAGAGAGAAAAGTTCATTATTTTAGCTCATTTAATCACAAATATACAACCAAGACCTCTCTCTCTAATCCAAGAAAATCTTACGTAGACCAGTCCCCAAACAAGTTCCTAGAACACTACAATCAGATCAGGAAGCCAAGAATCAAGATTTGTCTAAGTGAGGTATAAACCCTAATTTAAAATCTGATCATTAAAGCTATGTTAGATTTGGTGTTTTAGTGTTTAAACATGTTGTATGATGTGTAACTAAGTGATCTGGGTTGTTACATGATAGATCTATAACACCTAGATGCACGAAATAGAAGTTTTCAAAAATCTGGAAAATTTTAGAATGTTGTTTGACAACTGAATGTCGGACCTCATAGATCATTACCTGTTATTTGTTTTAATGTTTTAAATGTTTGTAGTTGTAGTATGTCATGTGGGCTTTGGTCTGGGACTTGAATCAGGGTCAGATCTGGTATAGATTGTAAGTTATTGATGGTCAAAGTCGGTTCACCGACCATGACCAAGTAAATTTGGGTAACCCAGATGTTACCCAGAAAGCTTTGACAAGAAGTTCATGTCCACAGATCTTGCATATGTTTGTTGTTTTGTTATTGTAGTTGTATCTAAGTTATAATATGTTATATGGACTATATGCTTATGCATGTAGATCACTAAAACATCAAACAAGTTTGATTTAGTGGACGGTCAAACTAGGCAGTATGATCACGAAAACAGTTTTATTGGTAACGTAGAAAACTTATGAGCACATCTTCTGACAAGGTTTGACCGGCATGGATCTTAAGAATATGTTGTTGTTAGAGTAATTATATGTGATAGATCTGTTCCTTTACATATGTACTACAAACTGAAACCATTAAATCGCCAAAGCATTACATGAACAACAAGTTATGGAAGCCCAAAACTAGTCACTCGAACTGTTCTTCATTTCTGGGTAACCTAGAAAATGAAGAACAACTCTGACAGCTTGTTCAAGGCCTTATAGCTTGCTTGTATGTTGTTGTATGACGTTGTTTGTTGTTGGATCATGTAGTATTACACTAGTACTAAAAGATCCAAGCTTGATCCTGCCCAGAAACACATTGAATCAGTGTTTAATGTTTGGTCAAAGTATGCATCTCGAAACTGCTTATGAATGTTCTTGAGGCTCAAGAACACCTTTGGTGACACTTTCTGTCACTAAAGACTATAGTGACATATTTAATAATTTTAATTAAATAAATTTCTAAAAAATCAATTAAAAATAGAAAATAATATCTAAAAATTACAAAATTAGTTTTAAAAATTATTTTAAGTTATAAAAATTAACTTTTAATAATTTGACATATTTTTCATTAAAATTAATATTTATTTGAATATTATTGGCATTTAATTTGTTTAATAAATATATTAAATAAATTCATTAAAAATGATTTTATTATATTAAAAATCATTTTAAATAAAGATAAAGTGTTTAAAAATATTTAAGTTGTAAAACATAACTTTTAATATTTGAAGGCAAATTTCATTAATTATTTAATATTAATGATATTAGATTTATTTAATAATTATATTAAATAAATGATTTAAAAATGTTTTTATTATTTTAAAGATCAATTAAAAGGGATATAAATGATTGAAAAATATTTTATGTTATAATAAATGACTTTTTATATTTTGATGAATAATATATTAATATTTAAATATTAATAGTATTTATTTAAAATGATTTTAAATATTTTAAAAATCATTTAAGGGTAATATTAATACTTTAAAAATATTTTGAGTTATTATAAATAACTTTAATATTTTGGCAATGGTTTCATATTAATTAAATATTAAAGATAATAGAATTATTTAATATTTAAATTATTTAAAACTGATTTTAGTGTTTGAAAAATTATAATAATTATTTAAAATTTATTATAAGTCATTTAAAAATAACATGACTGATATTTAAATTATCTAAAGGAATATTGAACCACAGAATAGAGTTTTAGACTTAATAATTACCCGATAAAGCCGTCGATACATCGAAATGTTTCAAAAATTGATCCGGACTTAGATATTTTGACTAGATAAGTGTTTGTTTGTGTCCTAATAACTGATATACATATGTGACAATGTGGTTAAGCTATGTGATGACTGCAAATAACAATACTATGTGTTACTATATACTATTCTAATCGAAAGCATGATCTTATTAATGATAGGTATTTGTATAAAAGATAAAACAATGTTGTGTAAGCAGCAGATCAGACAAGTATCTTTACCTTTGCATTTACTTTATGCAATGGACATGTGTAAGCAAGTTTTAGTACTTTATTATCGGTGTGCCAGTTTATTAACTCTGCTCTTATTGATTATGTATCTAACTCTTTGTATTCATACAAGTTCTTGAATTCTATTCGTTCATTGATTACCAATGTAACATTAATGTATATTCAAGATATATATATTCTCTCTATTAATTTCTAAGATTGGTTATACAAGTGTTCTTGCTTGGATAATGGTTGTATTTAATCACATGTTGATACATACCTATTGGTTTCCGGTGTGTATACCTTAATTAAAAGGTGTCTAAGCTATTTGACTCGGCTAGACACAGATTAAAAAATAGTGTTGAACATGATAAATGTAAGACCCCAACTTTTATGAATAAAGATGAATTTTTCTATAAATATTATTTTTGAATATTAAGGTGTGAATTTGTTATAATGTTATAGTTGTGGGTAATATTTATAAATTTTGTAAAGTAAGCAAGTTGTTATATAATATTCAATTGGTCGGGGAATATTCATTTTAACAGGGAATATTAAATGCGACGACACAATCATCATGGACCCCACAACGTAATTATTGTCGGAATGAGAAAACGACATAAATATCTTTTATAAATATAACGGTGGAAGTTTTATTGTTAACTCGTTGAAATACACGGTGTTAAAAAATACAAGATGTCTGGCGTGGTTGCATAGTAGCACACGTTATTGATTATTGATGCTTACGTGAGAAGTCACTCAGTTTTGTTCAATTATTGCTACAGTAATTGTTGTATAGTATCTCACGTTATTTGATTCAATTATTGTCAATATTTTATATATTATTAAATCAATAATTGAGACAACACAATTATTCATATTATTATTTGCAATATTGACGATGTCTAGAAAGTTCTATCGAGGAGAGGTTTGGTCCCCTAATTGCGCACCAATAGGGAGAAATCCTTATTGGAAAGCCCCCTCTTTCCTGGGAACGATCTGGTTGTTAAAAATTGCGAATTATAATAATGATGATAAATGTTGAGGGGATTTTGATGAAGTATTTGTTGTAATTTTACTTATTATATGGACCCCATTTACCCATTTTTCAAAATTATCGGTGACTAGTTATCTCGATTTTTTATATATATATATATATATATATATATATATATATATATATATATATATATATATATATATATATATCCTTGGCCCGTAGTGCATGGATAATTCGTGGTCGTGATACTAAAGAATATTCTTGGCCCGTAGTGCAGGGATGATTCGATGATGTGGATTATTTATTAAGCTGAGTCTTAGCGATAAAATTGATGATAAACTTTTTACATCATAGAAGATAGTAGATATTATGCTCTGTTTGACTCTTCTAATGGATTGCTTGTTTCGCTGCAGTTAAACTTGATGTTTATTATATTTTTTCAGTTTAACACTGTTGAAGGCTAGCGATAATTTATTTTGCATTATCTTAGTCATAATATTTATTATTGGGCTAGTTGAGCTCACCCTTTGCTTTCATTATTCTCTTCAGGAAATGAGAATATAGCTAGGACTAGTCGGGGAACGGAGTGACGGTCCTCACTATTCTGTGAAATAGTGTGATAATAAATGTAATGAGGACTCCATTGATTATGGATATTTTCTAGATGACAATATTCGTATTAAAACTCTCATATTATATTTTGTTGTATTTTACACGACCGTTGTATAATTAAGTTGTATTTAAATTTGTACCATGTATTTGGTGACTCAAGATGGGTGATGTATACCTATTTTGGGGACGTCACAGTTGGTATCAAAGCTTAGGGATATGATCCCTGGCTGAGATGTGAGACTAGAACTAGGAGGGGAGAGGCGGGTAATTCCGTCGCTAGTATGACCTACCTAAGTTTATTTGTTATTTAATTGGTCGGTCAGACTATAGGGATAATATGTTGCATGTCAATTAATCCTTGTTTTGTTGTAGTATTTGAAAATAACATCCAAGAATGGTTAGAATAGCAATGTAGGACATGAGACCGTTTTATCACCAACGATCAATAACCAGGATAATGTGCACCAAGAGGGCAACAATCATCATGCAAACAACAACACCGACCAAATGATGAACGACGAAATGTGTTGGAGATTTTTGCAGTTCGTACAACATCAGGCAAGAGAGACTCCTATTCAAAATGCAGGTGGAAACACAGGAAACTCTCGAACGGTCACCGCTAAGCAGTTCAAGGAGCTGGGACCATTGGAGTTTTTGGGGAAAGCCAGAACCACTTAAGGCAGAGACGTGGATAAAGAAGATCACCAAGATATTCAAAGTTATGGAATGCTCCGAGGAGAAAAAGGTTCCCTTTGTCACCTTCATGTTGCGAGGAGAGGCGGATTACTGGTGGAAATCAGTAAAGCATACTCAACCTGCCGTACTGAAGATGTCTTGGGAGAAGTTCCAAGAGTTATTCAATGACAAGTACTTTCCCGGAAGCATTTGTCACATGAAGGAGGTAGAGTTCATCAAGCTGGAGCAAAACAATATGACCATGTCGCAGTACGAAGCTTTGTTTGCCGAGTTGTCCCGGTTTGCGTCCCACTTAGTTGACAATGAGGAGAGAATAACACGAATGTTTCTAAGAGGTTTGAAACCTGAGATACGTTAATACCTTATCTCTCACAAACTGTGTTTGTATTCAGATGTTGTAAATATGGCTCAGTTATTGGAGAGCGATAATGACTAAACCCAACCAAGAGAAAGCAGCTGACAAAATGATAATACCAGTGGTAGCAGTCATCGAAGCGGTGACAACAAGCGTGGAGGGAATAAACATGCTAGAAATGGTAACCACTTCGGTGGTAATCATGGCCAAGATAATAAATGTGGACATTTCAAGAAGATGAGATTCAACAATGATGGAAAGACGTTAGCACCAGTACCTGTTGTTAAGGAAGGAGAACGACCTCCTATCATATGCTTCAAATGCGGAGGGGAGGGACACATCAGTCCAAATTGCATGCAGCAGTCCAAAACGTGTTATAATTGTGGAAGAGAAGGTCACCTAGCTCGATTTTGTCGTGCAGCAAAGCCAAGTCCAGCTAAGACGGAAGCACCAAATGTCGTCCCAGACATGTCAAAACCAGTAGTTCAAGGGAGAACGTTTGTTGTGACCTCCCAGAAAGCAAGGAACCTGAATTAGGTTATCACGGGTAAGCTAATCATAAACTCTAGTGAAGTATATACCTTATTTGATACCGGTTCTACCCATTCTCTTAATTCTCCTACTTGCGCTCAACGTTTAAATTTGACTCCGGAGAAATTAGACTTTGACTTATCTGTTAAAACTCCGTTGGAAGAAATCTTCATTACATCCACTGTTTATAAGTCTTGTTTGGTTCAAATCGGTACCCTCACATTACCTGCCGATCTTATTTCATTGAAAATACTTGCATTTGACGTAATTCTAGGGATTGATTGGTTAACTACTCATCATGCAAAAATTAATTATTTTCGTAAGGTTGTTAGCTTTTATATTCCTAACCAACCTATTATGCGAATTCAAGCAACCAAACCATTAAAATCAATTACTGTCATCTAAAGCCATAAAACTATTCATTTATTGAAAAATGGATGTCAAGCTTTCTTAACTCATGTCACGGATTTAAACAAAAATACGTCAGTTTTGAATGATATTTCTATGGTTAATAAATTTCCTGACGTATTCCCTAAAGAACTCCCTAGCCTACCCCCATTGCGTGAAATTGAATTTTGTATCGACCTTGAACCCGGTATAAAACCCATTTCCAAAGCCCTATATCGAATGGCTCCTATTCAAATTCAGGAGTTAAAGACCCAACTACAAGAATTGTTAGACATTGGTTTTATTCTTCCTAGTACGTCTCATTGGGGTGCTCCTGTTCTATTCGTGAAGAAGAAAGATGGGAGTATGTGATAAGTAGGATTTATACCTACTTGTTCGGTATCTATTACTTGAATTATTTGCTTAATATCATGTTTCATAGTTACTTTTCATACATTTTATGTTATTTTGTAGGCGATGACATGGCATTGGCATGAAGAAGCAAGTGAAAGAAATTCGTACATCTTTTGGACTAAAATACGCAAGCAAATGCAAGAAGAGAATATTGAAGGACTTTTAACATCAAGTTGGATGCATATTCTTGGCTTGGAACTTGGATTTTATGGTAGCTCTACTTCTTAGCTTTCTGGAACATCTTGAATCATCCCAATCGGAGTTCATATGTGAGAGTTATGGCCTTTTTGTCAACGAAGATCAAAGCTAAGAGTTGTCATGTTTGCCATTTATATAGCATCAACTTCAAGCCCGATTTCCACCTTCATCCAATTCGAATTTGCCAATATTCAAAGAATGAAAGTTATAGATCTCGTCGATATCTTCGATTTGATAGGTGTCACGCCTCGTAACTCCAAGCGGATCAAAGGTTATGTCTGGTTTACCAAAGGACGTTGTAGCAGGAAACAGGGTAGCGCGGACCGCACTATACACAGCACGGGGCGTACTGGGTGACCAGATTTTCTGACACTGTAGCACGGAATGCACCCGAAAAGACTTAGGGGAAGCCCGGGGCGTGCTAGGCGGCGGGGAAACAATTGATTTGGGTCATTTGATGTCCAATTTGAGCTAGAATAGGATTCTTAGTTGCCTAACTTGCTTGGGTGTCAATTAGAACTATAAATACATGATGAGAGACATAAAAGAGGGAGAGCTAGGCTAGTTTTGAAGGATTCCATTAGATTAAATTAGAGTAAATTAGATCAAAACCCTAGTTCTTATGAGATTTGGAGATTGAAGCAACTTGGAGACCATTGAAT
Organism: Panax quinquefolius; assembly: GCA_020205615.1. NCBI lineage: Eukaryota > Viridiplantae > Streptophyta > Magnoliopsida > Apiales > Araliaceae > Panax > Panax quinquefolius. The sequence goes on from CM035165.1 coordinate 46,670,713, forward strand.
ATTCAAAGTAGGAGCAAGGAGGGAGCATCAAATCTACAGACAAGAGATTCTATCTTCTCATCATCTTCTATATTTGTCTTTAAATGATTATTCAATTGTGGATTCTTAGTTTTAATTCAATAATAATGAACTAATTCTTTGTTTGAGATTACAATGGATCTTATTGTGTTGTTTATTTTAATATTCTTCGCTATCAATTATTATGTTCTATTATGAGGATTGTCTATTGTGATTTGGACTTAATTGCTTAATTGCCTAGCTAACAATTACCGTGATAATCTATATGAACTCGAGAGATGAAGTATTGATTTAGATCTTATTATGATAGCATATGTTTGTGATTTCTGCATAGATGGAATTCATGATTTGTGTTTAGGATAGAGATATGCCTTTACGCCATATGTAATCTTATAGAGAACTTGTGCTTTAAATCCTTTTTAATTGTAATTCACATAGAGATATAGTGGATTAGTTAATTAGGGTGTCTTGCTTGATTCTATCATCTGTGGATTTAAGTGAGAATGAGTATTATTCATCGAGAGATGGTTTTATCTGCTTTAGTGTTCTTGATTAATAATTCATGATAGAGAATAATTGATGAGAATTGTGTTAACTTAAATGAAGCAATAAGTGAAGTTGTGATCTTAAATATCTGTAATCTTAATTTAACTAGTGGTAATTAGAATTAGTTTATTTATAAATTGAAATTCATTCGTTTAAATAAGATTGAATTGGTTATGGGTTAGTACTTGATGATTTGTATTAATAATTCCTCGTGGGAATGATACTCTACTTACTATTATATTACTTGTTGACCACGTATACTTGCGTGTTGTGCGTAATTATATTTTACCCAACAAGTTTTTGGCGCCGATGCCGGGGAATTAGTTAATATATTTTTGCCAATATTAGCTTCAATCAAATTAGTCTTAATTTAAACCATTTTTTCTTTTTATTTTATTATCTTCCTATTTTTCTTTCTTTTCAGGTACTATGGCGGAATTTAATTTTCAATGGCCGTATACGAGAATGACTCAGCCAAGGGGAGCGGGGATTGATGGTCTCAATGCATTTTCTGCATTATCAGCGCAACTTTAGACACTCTCGATGAAGTTGGATGTAGTTACAGCCTAACATAATCGAAGGATAGCAGTTACGTGCAATTATTGTACTGGCAATCACCTGACTAATCAATGCACCATCAATCCTGGGCCGGTACAATATGGTGGTAACTACCTCAATCAATATGCATATGATAATTATCATCAAGTTTGGGGGTATCACCCGGATTCTTCATGAAGCTATAATTATCAAGATCAATACTCTACTCCAAATCCAACATACTCGCCTGAATTCTCATATCGACCTCCATTAAAAGAAGAAAAGTCAAAGTTGGAGGAATTACTGTCAAAGGTCATAGCAAATCAAGAGGAGAGGATGATGAGTCAAGAAATATTGAGCCATAATTTTCAGCACCAGATGGAACAACTCATCACCACTTCAACTCATGGTCCTCAATACATGGATTCCAAAACTGAGACAGATAATTCGAGATTGGAAGAATTGTTGTCCAAGTTCATAGCATCAAATGAGGAGAGAAGGATTAATCAAGAGAAGTCAATTTAGAATCAAGAGATAGCAATTCAAAATCTACAGAACCAGATGGATCAAATGCTCAAAGCCTTGAACAACTGTCCTCAAAATAATTGGTGTTACGATGAGTATTTCGAGATTGATGAAGTGCCCGAGCCAAATCTACAACTGGATGGGCCACGAGATTTTGAAAAAGAGGAGACAAGTGAGGGTAATGAAAACAAGGTCAGCGAAGAACTAACTGTGGGTACCAATGATGATGAGCCTATGTTATTTATGCCCCAAGTGCCTTCTTCACCAAAGTTTAAGGATCCGGTTAGATTTGCAAAATCATGCCCACTTGGTATCCATGTCGTCGGCAAGGCTCTTTATGATATGAGAGCTAGTGCAACAATGAAGCCATGGGTGGATGAGAAAAAGAAGATAAATGAAGAGCCCATTGTGTTTGCCACACTTCCATGCCCAAATATGATCACAAACACAATGGAGATAGCACCTAATTATTTTCCCTTCTTCATGGAGATTATCTTTAGAGTCGAGCATGCTAGATGACTTTGATGCTATGGCCATAAACATGGGGAACCTTCCAAAGGATTATTTGCTACTGATGGATGGAGGATTCCTCAACTTTCGAAGAGGAATTGGATAGCGTTGACCAGAAAAAGTCTGGCTAAAGGACTATAAATCAAGCGCTTATTGGGAGGCAACCCAAGTTTAATATTTATTTATAGTTTTTATTAGGTTTTATATTATTAGTTAATAAAATTGCACGTCTTAGGATCTAACAAGCTTACTTCTATCATATTCACAGGTTAGTCAAGTCCAACTCAGGTGTGGTGCCCGATTCATTCCAATATGCTTAACATATTCTTCAAACTTCGCAGACAAGGAGATAAATTGCTATATGTTAGGGAAGTTCTCTCTTTTAATTTTTCATATCTTAGCCATTGAGGACAATGTCTGTTTTAAGTTTGGGGGTATTTATCATGTTTAGTATTTACTTGGGCAATATTTTGATGGAATTTGATTTTGGCCGATGATAGGTGGGTGGTTGATATTGTTAACTCTTGGAAAATTGATGAGCATGCTTAGTCTATATTTTAACTCATTAGTTGGTTTTCACATTACTTGCGAAATTTTGAAATTTTTTACACATATCCATTTGTTTAGCCAGTTGAGATTGAATTTTTTTTGGCTAAATGCTTATGAAAGATACCATTGTAACTTGAGAAATCTTATTTGAGCATCATTCGAAGTGAAAATTAGGCACTCACATAAGTTTGGGGGAAATCTTGGTGTATTTATGAAAAAAAAAACTTATTGGAACCTTCCCGAGTTGAATAATTGAATCTTGTGGTGGGTCGAGATGGAGCGTAACACGCACTCCCCATAAACACAGGCACGCGATGGAGCGTAAAACGCACTCGTTTAATGAAAAGTGGAAAGTGAGATGGAGCGTAAAACTCACTCACTAAATAGAGAAAAGAAAATATGTATGTTTGAAATACTTTGGAAGGGTTCATATGTGCTTAAAAGTTAAAATATCCGGGTGATCCTCAAGAAAAATTTGTGCTATGTCTATTTTAGCGCTGATTGATGTGATAAGAAGTTTTAAAAGTCATTTTTGAAAATCTTTTATGAGTATTGGTTGATCTAATCTAAATCATGATGGGTTTGAACATATGGATGCACACACGCACTTAAAGGATCAAGAGTAGATGTGAATCTAATGAAAGTTGTTGAAATGTTAGACATGACATTGTTTTGAAATTTTCCATGGGTTATCATTTTTTGTAACCTTTGAGGCCATTGATCGAATTCATATTAATTCATTATTTGGGTGGATCATTGCTAGAGGATGAATATGTCTAATTTGTATTTTTACTTGAGGACAAGTAAATGTTTAAGTTTGGGGGTATTTGATAAGTAGATTTTATACCTACTTGTCCGGTATCTATTACTTGAATTATTTGCTTAATCTCATGTTTCGTAGTTACTTTTCATACATTTTATGTTATTTTGTAGGCGTTGACACGACATTGGCACGAAGAAGCAAGGGAAAGCAATTCGTACATCTTTTGGACTAAAATACGCAAGAAAATGCAAGAAGGGAATATTGAAGGACTTTTAACATCAAGTTGGATGCATATTCTTGGCTTGGAACTTAGATTTTATGGTAGCTCTACTTCTTAGCTTTCCGGAACATCTTGAATCATCCCAATCGGAGTTCAGATGTGAGAGTTATGGCCTTTTTATCAACGAAGATCAAAGCTAAGAGTTGTCATGTTTGTCATGTCGCAGCAGGAAACAGGGTAGCACGGACCGCGCTATACACAGCGTGGGGCGCGCTGAGTTATCAAAGCTAAGAGTTGTCATGTTTGTCATGTCGCGGACCACGCCCGAAAAGACTTAGGGCGGCAAGGAAGTAGCTAAGGCGTGAGGGAAACAATTGATTTGGGTCATTTGATGTCCAATTTGAGCTAGAATAGGATTCTTAGTTGCCTAACTTGCTTGGGTGTCCATTAGAACTATAAATACATGATGAGAGACATAAAAGAGGGAGAGCTAGGCTAGTTTTGAAGGATTCCATTAGATTATATTAGAGTAAATTAGATCAAAACCCTAGTTCTTATTAGATTTGGAGATTGAAGCAACTTGGAGACCATTGAAGATTCAAAGTAGGAGCAAGGAGGGTGCATCAAATCTACAGACAAGAGATTCTATCTTCTCATCTTCTTCTATCTTTGTCTTTAAATGATTATTCAATTGTAGATTCTTAGTTTTAATTCAATAATAATGAACTAATTCTTTGTTTGAGATTACAATGGATCTTATTGTGTAGTTTATTTTAATATTCTTCACTATCAATTATTATGTTCTATTATGATGATTGTCTATTGTGATTTGGACTTAATTGCTTAATTGCCTAGCTAACAATTACCGTGATAATCTATATGAACTCGAGAAATGAAGTATTGATTTAGATCTTATTATGATAGCATATGTTTGTGATTTCTGCATAGATGGAATTCATGATTTGTGTTTAGGATAGAGATATGCCTTTACGCCATATGTAATCTTATAGAGAACTTGTGCTTTAAATCCTTTTTAATTGTAATTCACATAGAGATATAGTGGATTAGTTAATTAGGGTGTCTTGCTTGATTCTATCATCTGTGGATTTAAGTGAGAATGAGTATTATGCATCGAGAGATGGTTTTATCTGCTTTAGTTTTCTTGATTAACAATTCACGATAGAGAATAATTGATGAGAAATGTGTTAACTTAAATGAAGCAATAAGTGAAGTTGTGATCTTAAATCTCTTTAATCTTAATTTAACTAGTGATAATTAGAATTAGTTTATTTATAAATTGAAATTCATTCGTTTAAATAAGATTGAGTTGGTTACGGGTTAGTACTTGGTGATTTGTATTAATAATTTCTCGTGGGAACGATACTCTACTTACTATTATATTACTTGTTGACCATGTATACTTGCTTGTTGTGCGTAATTAGATTTTACCCAACAATATGCGAATTTGTATTGATTATCGGGAGTTAAACTATGACAACCCGAGAATTCAGATATTTTTAAAATCTTAAAATATTGAATTAAGGTTAAATAATAAACCTAGACAGAAAATAAGTGAATGAATTTGAGATTTTCGAGTAGGAATTTTGTGAAATTTAAAATTTCTGTGGTGAATTATTCAGGAATAAGTATATATGTATATATGTTCTGTGAATATGAATATTATGTGACGGTTTATATTTGTTTATTAATATAAACAAATAAAAGAAACTATTGTGATCCTAATTATATATTAGGAATGAAAATTTATTTAACTTAAAGGTTATGTTATGAGAGAATTATGGTATTTAGAATATATACTAATTTTAATAGATTTATTTTATACATCTCAGTTAATTAATTTTATAACCTAATAATAGCAAGTCTAACTGGGTTAAGAAATTTAGGGCATGTAAGTAAGGATTTTTGTTGAAATTGAGGAAATAAAAACCCTAACTAAATAATTAGGGAATTGTAATATTAAAAGTATTGGACCTAATCTATTTCCTTGGCCCAAATATTTTTATTGGAAAGCCCAAAGAATTAAATTTAAAGTCCAAAAGATTATTTATGGGAAGCCCAAAAGATTAATGAGTGGCCCAATGTAAAAACCAATGAAGGAGGGGCACTTTAGACATTTGGTATAATAATTAAGTAATAAAAATCAAATTAAGACATGGTGAATATTAAGGCCACTTGGCCGGATTATCTAGGAAGAAAGGAGAGGAGATGGTGGTTACATGTAAGACCCCGAAATTTTTTAAATAAAAAGGAATTTCCTTTATTTATTATTTTGAAATAGTAAGGGTGGATTTGATTAATGTGGATAGTTATGGGTAAAATCACAAAATATTTGAATAAGCAGTGGTTATAAAATATTCATTTGGTGCGTGGAATATTAAATCTTTGTCGGGAATATTAGTATGTGTATGATCTTTATGGGTCCCATAACTTGAAAGCGATTGGATGAAGAAACGACAAATATAAGTTGTTTATAAATAACAGCGTAATTATTCTGAGATTAATCTTTGTTGGAATACCGGTGGTTAAAACACACTAATCTGCGTTGTTGAATAGTAGCACTGCAGTATTGCACCAATTATTGATTCTTACGTGAAAGGCACTTACTCGATAATTATTACGATAATTACTATTCGATATTTTATTTTATTGATTCAATAATTCTTTGCATTGATATTTTATATTCTTTGTTGTTTCATAAATTGTCATTACACAATATTTTCCATTATCGAAGCAATAATTCATATTATCTGAATAATATTATTAGATAACATTATTAGCGATGTCTAGAAAGTTACATCTAAGGAGAGGTTTGGTCATCTAATTGCTTGCATGATGAGGAGAAATTCTTATTGAAAGCCCCTCTTTCTGAGGAGCGGCACAGTTGCCAAGATCTTGTGATTCTAATAATATTATTATTGATTTATATGATGGGAAAAATATTGATTTTATGTGGATATAGATGGAGAAATTTTTAAAATGACAATTGTTGAAAATTAATATTTTATCATTTTCGATAAAATAATTCATTTAAATATATTATTTTAATAATATATTAACGGTGATATTTTATAATGAATGTGGGATATATGAGTATATGAGGAGGAAGAGTATTTTTGTGACATTAAATGTTTAACACATATTTTGTGTGTTGGTGGACACAATTATTGACCAAAAATTTGATTATAACACAGTAAAATCGCTTGGTTTGTGGATTTGGTCAATTTACATTTGGAATTTGGAAAAACTTTCGTCTGCAAAGTTGTAGAAATTGAATTTCCTATAAAAAGTCATGAGATTCAATTTTTACGACAAAAGGGCTATTTATTATGAATTATTGAAGTTTGGAGTTCAAATAATTGATTTTAGGGAGTTTTAATTAATTATTTTGAGAAAAACGTTTTTGGTGAGTTTGTGAACCTCATTTAACATGTGCTATGGCTAAAATCAGATTTCAAAGGTGGGCTAAAGAATTTTGTTTATAAATAATATTATTATATTTAATTTTCTACTTTGGTGTTCTAAGCATTTTCCTATAAATAGGGAGCTTAGGTTAGAATTGAAAATCATACCAGAAACTGAAGTTTTCTCTCTATTTCTCTCTCGATATTTTGAGCGTATTCTTGTGAGTATACTTTGAGTGTTGATATACGGTGCAAGTTCAAGTCATAGCCTATATCCGGTGTTTCAGCTAGAAGTACTAATCTTTTGATACCAACTGTGACTTTCATCCCAACTTTGGATAGCACGTCACAATGATACCTATAAACTTGCCATCTTCATTCACGATGTCGCCTACAGAAAGTCTGGTTTTGGTGCATTCCACATAAGGAAGTCAACAACGAAAGGTTCGGGGCTCTTTACTTATGGCTTGATATGACAATAATTTACTTTAGTAGTTTGGTTACTTGAATTCACACAACAGGTTGGTTATGAATATAAAAGCTAACAACCTTACGAAAAGCATGATGAGTAGTTAACCAATTGATTCCTAAACTCACATCAAAGGCAAGTATTTTCAAAAAGATAAGATCGACAGGTAACGTGAAAGTGTTTATTTGAATCAAACAAGATTTAAAAATAGTAAGCGGTAATGAAGGCTCCTACTTGAAGTTTCAACTAATAAAGTCAAAGTCTAACTTCTCCGAGTCAAATTTAAACGTTGAGCGCAAGCAAGAGAGATAAAATAATGGGTAGAACCGGTATCTTATAAGGTATAGACTTACATGATTTATAATTAACTAACCCGTGCTAACTTCGTTCGGTTTACTACGCTTTTTGAGAAGTCATGAAAATGCACTTCCTAAAACCAACGACTTTGTTTTGTCCATATCCACCTTTGGTGCCACCGTCCCCAACTAGACTTGACTTTGGTGCACAATAAAATTGAGCTAAATGACCTTCTCTTCTTGCAATTTCCACTTCTATTATCTTTGCCTTGATTACCACCAAGTGGTTACCATTCTTAACATGATAATTTCCCCGATGGTTATCATTGTTACGATAAATTGCCACCACCAATATGATTATTATCGTGTTGTTGGTCGTTACCTTTTGTTTGAAATTTGAATCAACACTCTCATGTGCTTCATTGCTTATCTCGGCATTTTCGGATGTCATTCTCAAACACTTTGTCACAAAACAAGGGTTAATTAACATATCACCTATTATCCCTATGCTCGTGAGCCAATTAAATACCAAATAAATTTAGGTAGGTCATACTAGCGAAGGAATTCCCGTCTCTCCCCCTCCTAGTTCTTATCTCACATCTCGGCCGAGGATCATATCCTAAAGCTCGATACCAAACCGTGACGCCCCAAAATTAGGTATACGTCACCCGTCTTGGGTCGCCACTTACATGGTACATAAATTCAAATACAACTTACTAATATAAGCGTAGGTATACAATACGACATAAACTATGAGTTTGAATACAAATATTGTCTACTAGATATTATACAAACTCAAAAGGAGTCCTCATTACAACTATTATCACACTATTTCACGTAATAGTGAGGACTACTAATCTTATCCTGGACCATTACTTACGTTCCCACTAAATCCCAAATATGTTCTTATTTCACAAGAGAAACGGTGAAAGAAAGGGTGAGCTCAACTAGCCCAATAAGAAATATTATGAAATATTATCAAATTTGGAACTTTTTCATGTCGGGGTTACTATTCATGAGTTACTATTCACGAGTTACTATTCATGAGTTACTATTCACGAGTTACTATTCATGAGTACTATTCATGAAGCGTGAAGATGTTTTTGTGGAATTTCTATCTTTTGGTGTCAGAGTTACTATTCACGTATACGGCACTATTCACGAATACGGCACTATTCACCGAAAAATGAAATTTCTTCTTTTTGTCCAAAATATCTATTATGGATACTAGCTTTGATTGTATCCATGTTTTGATCATTCTTGAATTTTACACCACTATGATTATTTTTGAGGTATTTTTGGACGTGGATAAAACAAAGTACGAATCCTTGTCATTTTGTTTCACTGGATTCGTTTCTTTAAAATATTTTTCATCATCCTTAGTCCTAAATGATGATGTTACTGAATATCTTTGGCCTGTAGTGCAAAGAAGGTTGATTTTCTTATGAATATCTTTGGCCCGTAGTGCAAAGATGAACAGGTGTTGAGATGAACATGATCGACTGATGAATATCTTTGGCCTTTAGTGCAAAGATGAACAGGTGTTGAGATGAACATGACCGATTGATGAATATCTTTGGCTGTGAGTGCAAAGATGAATATTTGATTTGAGATGAATATTGATTGATGTTACGAGGATAAAATATTGATGATGGGTTGTTAAATTCATAGATTATAGTAGATTTCATTCTCTACGTAACTCTTCTATGAATTATTATTTCCATTACTGAATATTGATCTGAAACTTGTTGTCTATTGTATTCTATCGATTTTCCTGTTGAAGACTAACGATAATTTGTTATACATTATCTTAGTCATAATATTCTTTACTAGGCTAGTTGAGCTCACCCTTTTCCTTGTTGTTCCATTTTTCTTCTCGGGAGGCGAGAATGTAAGGCAGTACTAGTCGGAGTATGGAATGAAGGTTCTAGAGATAGTTGTTTAGTAGTCCTCACCATTTTGTAAAATAATGTATCAATAATTATGATGGGGATTTATTTGCGTGTGGATATTGTCTAGATGACAATATCTGTATTTAAACTCACAGTTTATATGTTGTAATAATAAAGTTGTAGTTATTTCTGTACCATGTATTTGGCGACTCAGAATGGGTTGGATGGAATGGACCTATTTTGGGGGCGTCACATTACACATCATCAATGTTAAGCCACACCTTGGCAAAAGAATTTTTTTCCAAATTAAGCTACGTGTCACATTAATAAAGGAGCCATTTTGCTTGCTAATCATCCACATACCAATGAAATGATTAATGAGAGAGAGAGAATGTGGTGGAAAGAAAATGTGGTGCATGTCATTCATTTCCACCACATGTTCGAAAGATATTTCATCACATTAAGCTAGGTGTCATTGTTTTGTTCAACCAACACTTTATTCATTCTTGTAAGCAACCTCTTGGTAAGTATGTAGGAGAGAGAATTGGTGGAAGTAATTTAGGACCACATGGCCGAATGGTATGGAAGAGAAAGGAGGAGGAATGACATAGTTTTAATATATCTAATCTATCTTATTTTCATTTTCATTTTCTCTTTCATCTCTTTTAGTATTCTAACAAGAACTAAAGAGAGAGAGAGAGTGAGAGAGAAGAGAGGAGCAATTCAGCAGCTATGGAGGAGAAAAGGAAGAGGGGATGCTGCCATGAGAGGTAGAGAGGAGAGAGAAGGGTCATCCATGGAATAAGAAGAAGGAGAGCATGGAAATTAAAGGTATAAATACATTTTGTTATGTAATTTTTGATAATTATAAATCAAATCTTGAAACTATGTTTCTAAACTCAAAAACCATGAATATACTTGTTATTGAGTGTTTCATGTGTAGATATACCCATATTGGGTGTTATTTTAGTTGGAAATCAAAAATAAAGAAAAGTGATTTTTCTAGTTTATGAGCCCTAAAATTTTCTATGTACTTTGGATTTCCACCGTTTTTGATCTACACCTTCTTTTTACGACCCGTCAAAGAGAGGTGCTAGATATGTAAGTTATCTACTAAACCTAAGTGGTAGCACTAAAAAATGTTGAGTATATAGTCCGTAGTGACTGATTTAGCAAAAACAGTTTTGTGTCTTTTAAGGAAAAACTGACTATTTTTGGACAGTAAAGAATAGGGGCAATTTAGTCATTTTTCGGACATTTAAAAATTTTGGTAACATTTGGGAGGATACTATGATAAGTTATCTAACATCTTCAAATGGAATCACTAAAAAAGGAGTTGTAGATTTTTGTATGGAATATTTTTAACAAAGCACGAAAAACTGAAAAATGACAAAAGTATACTGCCAAGATTTTTGCAAGGCCTGTTTTGGCCACTTAAATTGTCAGAAAAATTCCGGCCTTTTGGGACATGAACATATATGGTATTAAGTAACTCCTGTCCAAAAATGAGCTAATTCCAACTTAAAATGACCAAATTATGACCATTTCAATTTTTGTGTTTTTCCGACGAAAATCGCTATAACCGGAGTTCTACAACTCCGATGGCCACAAAATTTAAATTGGAGCATCACATTAACACGTATAAGATTGTACCAAGAGATAGGAATTTCTGGAGTTGAGCATGATATGACTAATTTCTTAAGCTACGCACTAAAAATGATTTTTGAAAAATACTAAAGGAAGTTGGAAAATTATGGAAAAATACTTTTTGTGTATGATTTATGTGTACATGTGTTTGGACAAAAGATAAAAAAAATAATAAATTGATTTGGTATTTTCGTGAAAAGGATATGGAATCCAGCTTGTTGGATTGAAAAATAGTTTACCAAATTGAAAATATGTTGAATCGACTTATCGGATTGCAATCTAGTTCTTTGGATTTGAAATCGATTTCTTTGGATTATAGTTTGGTTTCTTGGATTGGCCATCTGAATCTTTGGATATGGAATGCAGGTTCTTTGAATTGGTATTTAACTTTTATGTACAAGAAACACTTTTAATATATAAGATTAAAGTATTTAAATCATATAAATATGATAGTAATGATTGAAAAATCATAATAAATGATAATTAATTTATTTAATAAATATATTAAATAAATTGTGGAAAAATAAAATTAATTTTTATAAATCATATAAAAATGATTGAAGTGTTATAAAAATATTTTAAGTTATAAAATGTAACTTTTGATATTTTGTCATGAAAATATTAATATTTTAATATTAATAGTAATTATCGGAAAAATGAATCTAATTGTTTAAAAATCATATAAAGGTGATTTTAAAGTATTAAAAATACGTTGTGATATTATAAAATATTTTATAATATTATGACATATATTTCATTAATATTTGATAATAAATAAATATTAATGATAAATGAATTATGTGGTATTTAATTCATTTAAATACGATATTAATAATGGAAAATTCATAATAAATAGTAATAATTATCTGAAAATTATTACGAGCTTACGAAAAATTATTTTAACTATTAATAAATTATCTTAAATAATTGATAACTATTAAGTCAGAGTTTAATTGAAATTTAGTCCGACTAGACCGTCGGGATGTTAGAACTTTGTCGAATTTATGTCATACTGAAATAGTTTGACCTGATACTGAGTCTTTTGTGTGTTGTAGACTGATAGGGTTATCTGTTATGTGTTATGTGTTTATGTTATTCTATGCATATCTATATATATAATAGTATTATATTGTGATGATATTATTCTAATATTGGAGATCTATATTACTAATATTAGGTCTTCAAATAAAGCGTTATAAATTGCGTAGCGGTAATCAACGGTTTAGGCAAGTTTGTTTTTACTTAACTCTACTTAGAGTTGTTTCATTCAGATATGCTTATGTATAATCATTGCTGATTGCCATTGTAGAATTGTACTCTGTACATATTGCATGTATAAGTCAGGTATGAAAGGCTGATCACCTTCATTACCATTCGGTCCAGATATATTTGTTCATATTTAATACTTGTTCAGTCAAAAGTTTATTCCTGGTAGTTCACAATTATATTGTTGAATTATAGCCAGCTTATTATTCAGATTCTTTTAATCATGATATATCGTTAAATTATTGAACTTAAACTTGCTGGGCAATCTTATGCTCACCCTTGCTATATCATGATAAATATTGCATATTAAGACGAATACGTCGGATACAAGGAACGGTTAAAAACAGTTCCAACTTAATGTTAATGTGTGCGATTAGATTTGTAATAGTATTGTATGATATTAATGTTATTGTAAGTCAAGTAATTTATGAATTGTGTATAAGTTAAGGTTACTCGACCTTTGGGGAATAGTGTGTAAAGTTTATTGTATAAATAATTTATGTTTATATCTTCCACAAATAGTAATAGTTATAGAATGATTGTACCGGATCCACGGTGATTTGGGACCCAGATTCGGGGCTCTCACATAAACCATGTCACTCTCAAAAATAGATACCTGATGCCTCACATTGATGACCTGCTTGACCAGTTGCAAGGCGCTAAATTCTTTTCAAAGATTGATTTTTCGTTCTGGATATCATCAGTTAAAGATTAAAATGGATGACATTCCAAAGACTGCTTTCCGAACTCGGTACAGACATTTTGAATTCCTAGTCATGTCTTTTGGATTGACTAATGCTCCTGCTGCCTTCATGGACTTGATGAACCGAGTATTCAAGGAATATTTGGATCATTTTATGGTTTTCTTTATTGATGACATTCTCATATATTCCAAAAGTCGTGAAGATCGTGAGCAACACTTGTGGCCGATACTCCAAAAGCTTCATGAAAACAAGCTTTATGATAAGTTAAAGAAATACGAGTTCTGGCTTGAGGAAGTAGCATTCCTTGGGCACGTAGTATCAAGTTAGGGAATATCTGTTGACCCAGAAAAGATTGAAGCAATTCAAAGTTCGGAGCAACCTAAATTAGTGACCGAAGTACATAGCTTTCTCGGCTTAGCTGGTTATTATCGGAGATTCGTAGAAGGGTTTTCTCGAATCGCTACTCCATTAACTCAGCTGACTCGAAAAGATACAAAATTTGGTTGGAGAGAGGAATGTGAGAAGAGTTTTCAAGAACTCAAAAGAAGACTCATTTCAGCACCTTATGTGACAATACCATCTGGCTAAGAGGGATTTGTCATCTATAGTGATGCTTCGGGCAAAGGGTTAGGATGTGTTCTCATGCAATATGGGAAAGTCATAGCATATGCCTCTCGACAACTCAAAGAATATGAGAGGAATTATCCTACCCATGATCTAGAGTTGGCAGTTGTTGTCTTCGCACTTAAAATTTGGAGGCATTACCTATATGGGGAGAAAGTGGAGATCTATACAGATCATAAAAGCCTCAAATATTTCTTCACTCAAAAGGAACTCAATATGAGGCAACGACGTTGGCTTGAACTATTGAAAGATTATGATCATACCATTCAATACCACCCTGGAAAAATGAACGTGGTAGCTGTCGCATTGAGTAGAAGATCATATACATGTACGAGTGCGTTATTGTCAACGAAAAGGCCCATTTTGTATGACTTGCAAAGGATGGAGATAGAGTTAAAGTCCAGGGACCCACGTGATGATGGCAAACATACGAGTAGAACCGACTTTAATCGGTAAAGTTAAAGTTGCTCAAGTTAAAGACCTGGAGCTGATGTGTATGAGAAAGAAAGTGCAAGAAGGTGCTATCCCGGAAGAAATAATCAATGAAGAAGGAATACTACGAGTCAGCTCCAGACTGTGTGTTCCTAACGATTCTGAATTAAAGTATACAATCATGATGGAGGCGCACAACACACCTGTGATAACCCAAAAATTTAGACAATTTAATAAAATCTTAAAAGATTGAATAAAGGTTGAATAATAGATCTAGACAGAAAATGTGATGCCCTCAAAATAGATATACATCACCTATTCTAAGTCGCCAAATACATGGTACTGAATACAAATACAACTAATTATACAACAGTCGTGTAAAAATACGACAAAATATATGCTATGAGTTTTAATACAAATATTGTCATCTAGACAATATCCACACTCCAAATAAGTCCTCAATACATTTATTAACACACTATTTCACAGAATAGTGAGGACTACTAATGCTATCCTCTGGACCGCCACTCCGTTCCCCGACTAGTCCCTGCTACGTTCTCATTTCTTGAAGAGAACAATGAAAGCAAAAGGGGTGAGCTCAACTAACCCAGTAAGAAATATTATGACTAAGATAATGCAGAATAAATTATCATTAGCCTTCAACAGTGTTAAACTGATAAAATATAACAAACATCAAGTTTAACTACAGCGGAACAAGCAATCCTTTAGAAGAGTCAAGTAGGGAATAAAATCTTCTATCTTCTATGATTTAAAAGGTTTTTCATCAATTTTATTGCTGGGACTCAGCTTAATAAATAATCTACATCACCGAATCACCCCTGCACTACGGCCAAAGATATTCTTTAGTATCACGACCACAATTATCCATGCACTACGGGCCGAGAATATTTGTGTATTCATTAATGGTCATGATCATGCCAACAACTGTCCATCAATGTACTATGGGCCAATGAGGACTTTTACCACATCATTCTGTTGGAATATCATTTGGAATGAGCTTCTATTTATAGGAGAATAGAAAGGATACTATGCAATAAAATATAATATATATTATATATTATATATATATATATATATATATATATATATGTCTCACCCACCCGTGAAACAAACTAGATTCCCTCTCAAAATCAGATTTTCTACACATGGGCCCCACATGTGGCCCCCACATGTGGGCCACCTTTAATATAATAAATAATTTTCTACCGATTATTTTGAAAAATGGGTAAATGGGGGTCCATAAAATAAGCAAAATTTCATAAAAATCACCTTAATAATTTGAACAACACTTATCACCTTTATTATAATTAACAATATTAATCGACCAGGTCGTTCCTAGGAAAGAGGGGGCTTTCCAATAAGGATTTATCCCCATTGGCGCGTAATTAGGTGACCAAACCTCTCCTTGACAGAACTTCTAGACATCGTTAATATTGCAAATAATAATATTAATAACTTTGTCATCTCAATTATTGATTATAAAATATTGACAATAATTGAATCAAATAACGTGAGATACTATGCATCAATTACTGTAACAATAATTGAATAAAACTGAGTGACTTCTCACGTAAGCATTAATAATCAATCTGTGTCTCTTTTGTGCAACTACGCCAGATTATTATACTTTTAACACCGAGTGTTTCAACAGTTAACGGTAAAACTTCCGCCATTATTTTCATAAAGTATTTTTGTCGTTTTCTCAATCCGATAATAATTTTGTTGTGGGGTCCACCAATAATTGTGCCGTTATATGAATATTCCCTGTTAAAACGAATATTCCCCGACCAATCGAATATTATATAACAACTTGCGTACTTTGCAAAATTTATAAATATTACCCACAACTATAACATTATATCAAATTTACTCCATAATATTCAAAAATGATATTTATAGTAAATTCATCTTTATTCATAAAAGTTGGGGTCTTACAAAAATTAAGTGTATATGTTCTGTGTATATGGTCATATATGTGTACAGTATGTGGTTAAGGGTTGACCAGATAAATTATATCAGTGACAAACCCTAATATTATATTAAGAACCTCGACGTTCAGTTAGAAACCCATATCGACTGATAAGAAACCCTAGCACCGGTTCTAAAAACCCTAGTTTCAGGTTCGGGAATCCGAAACCCTAATTTTGGAGCTTGAAGATAAGTATTAGGTTTTTATGTTATTGATTGTATATTTAATTATGGATAGCCCTGATTGATTATTAAAAAACCCTAATTATTCAGTTGGAAACCCTAATGTACAATTATGGAACCTAAATGCTAAATTAGCAATTTTAATTAAGAAATATTAATCCTAATTAGCAAGCTTGAATGTGATTATGAAATTTTAATATAATTAGGAAACCCTAATTATAATTTTGAAATCTTAATTTTCTATTTTTAGAACCTAATTAGAAAAAGCCTAAAAATTTAAATTTGTGTAACCTTAAGGTTAAACCCTAAGGGTCAAACCTTAAGGGTTAAAACCTAAGGACTGTGAGTTACCAAGTTGCCATTAACTTTACAAGTCAAATGACCAAACTACCCTTTTGAATATTTTAATGAGATGGAGTGTAGATCTAGCTCTACTTGTGGTTGGTGAACAACCCTAAGCTAGCTTTGACGCCCCCTAAATAGGTCCAATCCGTCCAACCTATTCTGAGTCGCCAAATACATGGTACAGAAAATAACTACAACTTTATTACTACAATTGTTGTGCAAAATACAACAACATATATACTGTGATTTTTAATACCAACTATGACTCATGTCCCAACTATGGATAGTACCTCATAGTGATACCTTATATAAAGGTACAATCTAGAACTGTTTTAGAAATTAAAATCTTTGGGAAGCGCTCAAGGAAACCTTCGTACATAGGAGGCCATGAATGATAGATATCATATACCCACAGAATTATCCTTGGTTGACCCAATAGACCCCAAAGAAAAACGAGAAGATTACTATCATCTTCTTTCCAATGGTGAGTCTTCTCTTGACATATAACTATCTCCACCGTCTGCAATTAAACATTATATTTCAAATAAACTCCAAGATCATATAGGTAGTGCTCGTGATATACTCAGCGAGTGGATTTGCACAACTCTGTCTTATGATAATGTGAGGTTGTATGTCATTAGACATCTTGTATGATAGTGATAAAACACCCTTCCAAAGTTGGGTTCGCCTCACCCTATTGTTGTTCACCAGAATCAATTATTAAGTGACATATAATATACGATATACACATCTTAGGTCCTCAATACAATTATATATTGTATGTCATGCCATTTTTTTATGTGTTGAGAAACTTTGTGACACTCAAACATCACACTATATTCCCTGTTATTCTCGCTTTCGACCAAACTACACTCTTATTACAGAAAGGAATTGTGAAGCAAAAGGGTGAGCACAACTAGCTTCGATAAAAAGAATATTATGACTAAGATAATTACATTATCGATAAACTTCATCGATAATAAATCGAGATTTAGAACATATGGTAGATGATAAAACTTTTCAACCATAGTTGCGGTGAACGAAGCGATCCATTAGAAGAGTTAAATAGACCATAAAAGTCTATTATCTTCTCCACATTAAAAGTCCACCAACAATGTTTTATCCACATAACAATAATCAGCAGTTCCTTTCCACAATTATATGAATAACTCATAATCATAATTGTAATTCTAAATTCCTCTTCGCATCCGGATTTAAGATAATTTTCATCACATGTCTTTACCAAACATCAAAGATCATGGTTATACCAAATCACGCCTCTGCTCATAATCATACTAATAAATTCATCTTTGCACCACGGGCCAAAGATATTCATCAACAGTTTATCTTTGCATTACATGCCAAAGATATTCAACAACAAGTCATCTTTGCACTACATGCCAAAGATATTCAACAACGGGTCATCTTTACACTACGAACCAAAGATATTCATCAATAATTGATCTTTGCACTACATGCCAAAGATATTCATATCTCAAAGAAATACATAATCATTTCAGAATTTATATAAACCATAATTATAACCATATATGTTTATCAATTCACCTTTGCACTTAAGCTAAAGATATTCAATTATAAATTCAATGGTCATGATCATACCAGTCAACAATTTAACTTTGCACTACTGGCCAAAGAGAACCTATAGTCACGATTATACCAATAATCTACCCATCTTTACACTCAAGTCAAAGAGAAATATCATCATTAGGGTTATAAGAATATTATATATGATAATAAAAACAATATAATCAACATATAGATTTAATCTCACGAGTAAGATTTATAAATCAATGATCTCATGACACCTTAATCAAAATGTTATAAATCACTTAATAATCTCATAATCTAATATTATTAATACTACCACAATATTTTAATCATTTCTTAAACTTATAAACAATTTATTTTAATTGTTTACACTTTACTAAAAAAATGCATTTAATCATCCTAAAATGCCAAACACATAAGATTTCATCACCAATAACCAAAACCCTCATAAAAAATATGCATAGACCTCATATATGATTCTCAAGCCATAAAATCATATTTTCCAATTTTCTTACTTCACATAACATATTTAATTCATTTACTCATAACTAGAAAATTTTCATGAAAAATACCAAATCAGTTCTAAAAATATTTCTTTTTTAGGATTTAGCATAATATAGTCCCATATTGAACATATATTTTTTTCGGAATTTTTAAAATTCATTTACTATTTTTCACATGGCCAAAACCACCGAATATTTAGATATTTATCATAAATTGTACTTTTATCAAAAAATTCCGAAATTTACAGAGTATACTGATATTACATAGATGTACTCCTAATACAAATTTCATCAATTTTGAAGTTAATCACAAGGAGTTATAAGTGGTTATTTTTAAAATAGTCTTTTCTCATAAAATCCATAACTCCTAATCTATGCATCCAAAAATCGCCATTTTTGGACACAATCTACAAAACTCATCAAAATATCATTTCAAATTTTCCCAATATTTTTGTAGATTCAGAAAAATTTCGAAATTTAAAAACATAATAACCCATACATACTAACGACAATATCCCTTACCTCAAAAGAGCAATACTTTTGACTGGAATAACGCTGAACGAACTTGCACTGTGTAGCAACACTCAAGATATCAAAATACTCACAAGAATACACTCGATAATATAGAGAGAGAAATAGAGAGAAAACTTCAGTTTCTGGTGTGATTTTCAATTCTAACCTAAGCACCTATTTATAGGAAATTGCTTAGTACACCAAATCAGAAAATTGAATATAATAATAATATATATATATATATTAAATTTTCACGCCAACCTTTGAATCATCCAATTAAGCATGTTTGACAACCCACCAACAATACAAAAAACATTTTTTATATTTAAAATATTTTAAACTCCAAAAATTCAATTATTTCGGAACTTCAGAACTTCAATAATTCATAATAAATAGCCCTTTTATCAGTAAATTCGAATCTTGCAAATTTTTATAGGAAATCCAATTCTCTACAACTTTACAGAAGAAAGGTTTTCCAAATTCCAAACAGAAATTGACCGAAATCCATAAACGGGTGATTTTACAAGCTATAATCAAATTTCAGTCAAAAAATGGGCCCACAGACATGTTTAGCATGTTTTAAACAACTTTTGCAACAAAAATACTCTTCCTCCTCATATACTCATATATCCCACATTCATTGTAAAAATATCACCATTATTATATTATAATAATATAATAAAATATTATTTTATCAGAAAAGATAAAATATCGATTTTCAACAATTGTCACTTTAAAAATTTTCTCCATCTATATCCACATAAAATGAATATTTTCCTCATCATATAAATTAATAATTAATTATTCACAAATAATATTATAGAATCACAATAATGACAACCAGGCAGTTCCCAGGAAAGAGGGGGCTTTCCAATAAGAATTTCTCCTTACTGGTGCGGAATTAGGTGACCAAACCTCTCCTTAGACAGAACTTTCTAGACATTGTCAATAATGTTATCTAATAATATTATTCAGATAATATGAATTATTGCTCCGATAATGGAAAATACTGTGTTGTGACAATTATTGAAACAACAGTAATATAAAATATCAACGTAGCACTTATTGAATCAATAAAATAAAATCTTTGAATGCGATAATTACATAACAATTATTGAGTAGTGCCTTCTTACGAAAAAATTTATCATGCTTCATGAATAGTACTCGTGAATAGTAACTCGTGAATAGTAACTCGTGAATAGTAACTCGTGAATAGTAACTCATGAATAGTAATTATAAAAAATTGAATACTTTTATTTCATAAAATTTGGGGTCTTACACTAGCCATGTGGTCTAGTAATCAACTTTAATCAGCAAAAAACTGATCACATGATCATCCATATGCATTGCATCATATTATATATAGATTGAGAGAGAGAAAAGTTACCTTTCAAGCCCATTTGTTCACTTACTCTCAACCAAACTCTCTCCAACTCAAACCTACGAAAATCATAAGTGGATCAGTTCCTAGAATGATATTTAGCAAGCCAATAGCAGATCATGATGATCAGAATCAAGATCAAGCTCAAAAAGGAGGTATAAACCCTAAACTTGAAAATCATGTGATCTTATGTTAGATGTTGTGATTTATTGTTTAGAACAGTGTTAGAGGGTGTCAATTAGTGATCTGGATTGTTACTTCCTAGATCCATAACATCTAGATGCTCAAAATTGAAGTTTTTAGAAATCTAGAAAAACTAGTAAGTGTTGTCTGACAAGCAAATTTCAGACATTGTAGATCTCTGTTTGTTATGTGTTTTTGTGTTTTAAAGATTTGTAGTTGTAGTATGTTGTGAGGACTATGATTCAGAACTGTAATCAGGGTCGTATCATGTCTAGATTATAAGTTATTAAGGGTCAAAGTGCGTTGACCGGCATTCACTAGCAGTTCTGACAACATTTTTGTAGGCCACGGATCTTGCTATGTTTAAGTTCAAGTTCTCTTCAAGAATATTCCCGCTATATCAGTTGGAATACTCTCCTTTTTAAGGTAGGGGATATTATTTTTGTTCATTATTCGTATGAAATAATATTTTCTTCCATACTCTGTAGTATGTAAGTAATATTATTTCATTTCATATTTCAAATTATATATTCATTTTGTTAAGTTTTGGCTTCTATACTCCATGAAATTAGAAGAATATCCTTGATATTTGCGCTTCATCCAGTATCTTTTCATGGAAATATTATTCTGAGCATTCTTGATAGGTTTTAACCTTTTTATGTCGGAGTACTATTCACGGAGTACTATTCTCAAATTACTATTCACAGGGTTACTATTCATCCAGGGTACTATTCATGACAAAAATTGATTTCTTTTCAGTCTAAATCATTTTTGATACAATATTATTCTTGAATTTTACTCCACAAGGCAGTATCATGTTGACAATTTGGACATTATTGAATTCTTGATAAATTAAATTATAAATCTTTAAAAATTTATCCTTGTTTTCTTTTAATTGAATTCTTATATCATTGCCATCATCCTCATGTTTATATTATTATGAAAGTCATCTTTGGCCTGTAGTGCATAGATAGACTTGGTATGATTATGACCATAGATTATTCGGTATAATCATGACCGTAATGTTACAAATGATATGGTAAAAGTCCTCATTGGCCCGTAGTGCATTAATGGACAGTTGTTGACATGATCATGACCATTGATGAATACACGAATATCCTTGGCCCATAGTGCATGGATAATTCATGGCCGTGATACTAAATAATATCCTAGGCCCGTAGTGTAAGGATGATTCGATGATGTGGATTATTTATTAAGCCGAGTCTCAGCGATAAAATTGATGATAAACTTTTTAAATTATAGAAGATAGTAGATATTATGTTCTACTTGACTTTTCTAATGGATTGCGTGTTTCGCTGCAGTTAAACTTGATGTTTATTATATTTTATCAGTTTAATACCGTTGAAGGCTAACGATAATTTATTCTGCATTATCTTAGTCATAATATTTCTTACTGGGCTAGTTGAGCTCACCCTTTGCTTTCATTGTTCTCTACAGGAAATGAGAATATAGCTGGGACTAGTCGGGGAACGGAGTGACGGTCCAAATGGTTGCATTAGTTGTCATCACTATTCTGTGAAATAGTGTGATAATAAATGTAATGAGGGCTCCATTGAGTGTGGATATTGTCTAGATGACAATATTCTTATTAAAACTCTCAGTTGTATAATTAAGTTGTATTTAAATTTTGTACCATGCATTTAGCGACTCAAGATGTGTGATGTATACCTATTTTGGGGGCGTCAGAATAAAAGTTTATTGTTATCCAACCGAATAGTTTTGGTTCGGATTCCAGACTAAGTATGAACATCCCGAATATGGGAAACTTTTGTGTACCTAAGGCGGATATGCTGGATGAAAACATCGTTCGAACACGTAGTATTGATCGATACAGAGCATAACAAGCTGATCACCCCCCGTGCCCGTAAGATATGACGGTTTGCAAATGAAGTTCTATATACCTTTTTGAAAAATTGAAAACACAGTTCATAGTTTGTTGACTGCTCTTCATTTATAGTCAGTACGTAGTTTCAAAATTTGAGATAGATTTGATATGTTGTATAGTATTGCTTCAGCTTACTTTACAACTATTGTTCGTTGTAGAAGTGTCGTTCAAAGAAAACATTTACTTCTTTCAGCTAAAGTTTATTATCTGATATTACTTGCTGGGCACTCAAATGCTCATTCTTGCTTTAAATTTAAATGTTTTCAGCTAAGCGTGATCAACCTGAAGGTTCTACCAAGAATAAAGGAAAAGGAAAGTTGACAGAATAAACTTTATGGTATCTTATGTAATATTTAGACTATATTAAGACAATGATATTTATTAAGTATCATCTAATGAAATGTATTAAAGGTTATGAACCTAGGATTAGACAACTCTGATATTGTAAATTAAGTTTGATATTTATATTATTATTATCATTCTGCTCAAAGAAATTATATCGTGAAGCATCGAATTCGGGTTTCAAGTACCTGGATTTGGGGGCGTCACAACATGGTATCAGAGCCTTAGGTTAGAAACCTTAGGTGGGATAGACCTTAGGCTATAACCTTAGGACATAGGGAAATGTTGAAAATACAAATAACTCAAACAGAGTTTAAAAAGAGATGAATTAAATAAATTTATCGTAAAACAAAATAAAATTAACCTATATAAAACTATTATTTGCTGTTTGTATATATTATATACTAATCAAGATAATTTATGTGTAGATGTCATGGTGGAAAAGGATTAGGATACCCTCATATCGTACAGAAGGAGCAAATCTCCATAACCGAACTAATATCAAGGCCAATATCTAAAATAGAGGCTCACATCGTAAGCAACCCAGATAAGGTGGTTATTTTGGAAAACGTAGTACCAGACCCAGAAACAATAGAACTGACAGTTAGTGATTCGGACACTAAAGTTGGATTTGATTAAGAATCAACAGAAGTGCAGAATCTAAGGAACAAGGTTTCTTCTCTGGAAAAGATGTGGGAAATAGAAAAGCTGTTAAATAGTCAATTGCGGAAATCATTAATAGAAACAATGGAAGAACAAGATAAGCTTAAAATCCAAATTGATCGGATGGGAGCCAAAAGAAACAAATCGTGTGAAGCTCCGAGCAAGATAGGGAAAAAAAAGATGAAAGACCGTGATATAGGAAATTCTGATTCTAACCAAGGGAACTCTAGCAAAATAGAAAAGTTACAAATTATAAAAGGAAATATAAAGGCATATGCGGGACAAGGAAAATGATATGTTACATTTACGGACATGAGGGACATTTCTCTCCTCACTGTCCCAATTTTAAGCAAGGTGCATGTTTTATTTATGGGTTGGAAGGACATCGGGCGAAAGGTTGTCCAAGATCAGGAGAAGGTGTAGGAAATACGTAAGATTAGTATTTGGATATGTATGTTTGGTGATATATTATGTATGTGTGTAATGTAATATTTCCAACATTTGTATAAGTGTAATAGTGATTCCCTACTTTTGTGGTCATAAAGAGATAACGAATGTTTAAATAACGATATAAGCTATGTGATGTAAAATGCTATGAATTAGTTGAATGAATGATATTTTGAGTACATGATTATTTGAGTTTGAAATTACGCGTGATATGTTAAACTTATATTATGAAAGGGGAGGCAAATTTTTTGTGGGGGGCGAATCAAGCTAGAGCCGGAGAAGGAGTTGTTACATGGGCTAGGTTTAAGACATTGTTTTTCAAAAACTATTTCTCATCTAGTATGCAGGCTAGGATGGAGGTGAAATTTTTGGAGTTAAAGTAGGAGAACATGACAGTTTCTGAATATGCCGTAAAGTTTAAACGAATTAGCTAGGTTCGCTTCGCATTAAGTGGAATAGGGTGGCGGTGTTGCATATCAATACTTTTGCAACACTTTTGGAAAAGGTTATCATAGCTGAAGAGAGGAGTGAGGCCATGAGCCTCTATAACAAGGAGAAAAAGAACAAGGGTAAAGTCGAGGGAGTTGTGAAGGTAGAAGCAAGTAGTGGGAGAAGGAGTGGGAAAAGAAAAGAGGACAATTTCGGGAATATCCAGGTTAAGCAAGAAGGTGTAAAGAAGCAGGTGGTGCCGTGTGGGAACTATGGGAAGAATCACTCAGGTGAGTGTCTCAAAGGAAAATTTATGTGCTACAAGTTCGTGCAGGAGGGACATATCTCTCCCAACTGCCCCAATCCAAGGGTAAATAGTGGGTGTTTTCTGAGTGGGTCAATGGAGCACAAGGTGAAGGATTGTCTGAAAAGGAGAATAGATGCAGGGAGTGTGAATACAGGGAAAAGTAGCGGGACGCTAGCAATAACGGGAACAACTTCAACAAACAAACCAACCGCCAGAGTCTTCAACGTGACCGTTCAGGATACCGTAGCAGTTGGGGATGGAATACCAGGTATTATTCAAATACATTATATTTTCTTGTATATGATTTTCTTACATATAGTAAATTATTTTATAAAGAAATTTTGAAGGAGGAATTTGAGTTCTATTAGAAATCAAATTTTTATTTAATCAGGTAGATATAAGCTTTATGCTGAATACGTTAGAACTAGTTCGATCAAATCAGATTGAGATATACTTGCAATGAATGTTTATATTATTTACCTTTGTGGGTATAAGTTTTGAAACGGTGATTCCGGGGACGGAATCCTTATAAGGGAGGGTGAATGTAATAACCCAATATTTTCGATATAATTAAATAAGAAATTTTGCGTATATTTTTTTTTATTTTAAATAAAGGTGGGAATATGTGCATGGTAAAGTGTATGTATATATGTGATAAATAAAAATTTATTTATTACATGAATAATTATAATTAAATTTTTTAAAGGAATTATTTATCATTATAAATTATATTTATATAATGAATTAATTTTGTAGTAAAAATATTTTATTATTTATTTTCCATAAAAATGTGATTATTAGAATTATTACAATAAATGATTTATTATATGAATTTATTCAGATTAGTTAAGTTAATTGTTTTAACTTAATTAATAATGGTATATATGAAAGTTAAGTTTGATATGAATTCAAACCTAATTTTGGATTTTGAATAAGGAATAAGAATAATAATATAATATTAATTATATTTCCGTGCTACAATTATGTACTGTAAGTGTATATTGATAATGGTTGGTCAATTATGGTGTATCATGACAAAACCCTAGTGTTAAACTATTAAAACCCTAATTTAAAACTCACATATATACAAGTTCAAGACTGTTTAGTAACTGTGTTATTGTGACAACCCGAGAATTTAGATATTTAATAAAATCTTAAAAGATTGAATTAAGGTTAAATATTAAACCTAGACAGAAAATAAGTATATGGATTTGACATTTCAGAGATGGAATTTTATGGATTTAAACATTTTTCTAGAGAATTATTCAAGATTAAGTTTATAAGTGTATATGTTCTATGTATATGGTTGTATATGTGTACAATATGTGAATAAGGGTCAAGGATTGACCATGTAACGACTGAGAAATTCGGATCCTTTGTAAAATACTTGAAAGAATTAAATAAGGAATAAAATAATATTATTTGTTATTATTACGTGTTAGTAAGATGAAGGCCGTTCTATAACCTAGAAACCTCGGATCACTATAGTATTTTAACTACATGAAGGAATTAAAGTGTTTGAATTTTCAAGACGAAAATTAAAGTTTTTCGAGAAATTTTACAAAAAACACTATTCATCGTATTCCGCTCGGAAATTATTTTTGAACTTCTAAGAAATCCGTAACGTTATAATATCGAGGTGAGATGGATTATGTAATAATAATTCAAGTATGGAAAACGCAATATTTCGCATGCGGACCTAAAATTAAGAACGTTAAGAATTAAAGACTAATAAAAATGAATTGTGGAATCTAGTATGAATTGCAAGCCCACTAAGCTTTAAGGGGCAAACCCAAGTTGTAGGAATGTTTAGCCCAAGAGTTGGTTAATATGAAGCCTAAACTAAATTAATGAAAGCCCACAAGAATAATCAAATTAGTTAAACCTAAGCCCAATGTAATGATCCAATGGGCTAGCTTGATCCATGGGGCAACCCATGGGCGATCTTGATACCCAAGTGTTGTGATGAGCAAGCATGTTATGTAATGACCAAGTATTTAGTTGGCAAGTTTACTTAGTTGCTAAGTAAGGGAATAGTAAGGAGGTTATTAAGGAGGTGGAAGTCCTAATGACCTAATTGCCCTAACTTTAGAAGACCTATAAATACCAAGCCTTGCAATTCATTTGTTGTTTCTTGGTTTCATCCAATATTAAACAACTTATTAGTTAGAGAGAATAAGCACTTTTAAGACAAACTTTTATATTTGTTTTAAGAAGGAGAAGAACTAGTTCATCAAGGGTAAGACTCTTGTCCTATATTTTTCTATCTCTACCATGATAGCTTGATAGAGAAGTGATGATCTTGTATGCTAAGAACATAAAAGAATTGAATAATCAATGGACTTAAGCTAAATAAGTCATGATTAAGTAACTTAAAACTAAATAAGTTATGAACATATGGAGAACATATATGGACTTGTCATATGATTACCTTAAGAAGTTAGTATGATTGATAAGATGTAAGAATGTTGCTTAAAGGACTTAAATCAATAATAAGTCATAGGGAAAGGAAATCTTGTATTGTAGAATTTGTTAAGTTATGAACTTATGAGGAATAAGCCATAACCTAATTTAAAAATAAGTTATTGTAATATATAGGTTGAGATGTCTAGTTAATGAAATGAATCCATTTGGAATGATGAACAAATTGTTAGTAACGAAGTTTTTCCGGAATTCACACGAATGGACGATAATCGTCGAATTCGTGAAATTCTCGAAAGAGAAGTCGGATTTTGTGTTTGAACTCAAAAACGTTGGTTTTCGATGGAGACAAGTTGTATTTGGCATTATAGATTTGCATACTCAAAAATGACCAGATTCCAACTTAGAACGAAGAAACGAGCGTTGAACGTTCACGAACGTTTATCGTTTTCGTTAAAAATGGACTAATAGGTGAATTTTTAGTTAACAAAGTTAAATAGAAAAAATTCTTGCATGAACACGTAGAGTATGTGATTTGTGAACCGTAGGCTCTTGAACGAGCCAATTCGGACTTATAACGAAGAAGTTACGAGTCCAGAAATCTCACAAAATGAAAAATCTGTCAAATTTGTCTAATGCACAGAGTCCGCGCCACAGCGCGACTCAAGGCATAAAAGCCTGCGCCGCAACGCGAGGCCGAATCATGGGTTACTGTTTGTTGGCACCGCAACGCGACTTAAACAAAGGAAGCTGGCGCCGCAGCGCCAGTCTTATGATTTTTGTAATAATGAAAGTTTATGAAGACAATGAGAAAGGTAGTCGATTAATGATAAACCTCAACATTTATGAACTTAATATATAATGGATTAAAGTGTTTTAACCTTAAAGTATGAGCACTAAAGGTTAAGGGTAATTACTGGGATTTGAACGAAATGACAATGTAAAGTGTAACAAAAAGCCGGAACCCATAATAACAAATCTAATACGTAATTAGATTGAGAAGAAGGGTAATATTCTTTAGGAACCATGTATGATTATTCATGACCTAATGTGCTAGGTGATGTTATCATCTATTGTAGGGACCTTAAAGACTTAAGTGCACGTGTTATAACTGTAGCAGACGCAAAAGGCAAGTATTCTAACCCTTGTTCCAGTTCAATCTAGACAAGCTTTGTGATTCATGTATTCTTACGCATGAGTTAATGTCTAATAAAGTCAAAGTGAATTCTTTTGGCTAGACTTTTGATATGTTGAATTTCTTATAAATTATCAAATTATTGTCAAGGATTTACCAAACTAATATTGGGGTGGTTTAAAAAGGAGACTGAGTATGCTAAATTGTTTTGTCGTCAAATGACATGCACGTGAGGTTGCCACAACTTAAATGTATACACGTTTAATGAATGTAGTGTTGATCAACATAAAGTACTATAGGCTGATCACCTAGATGTGCTCGTAAGCTATGCCAGACTTATGGACATAGTGCCTGGACGCCCTTTTTCAAAGATCTTATGAAATGCTCATAGTCTTGGACTGGAATTGATGTTTTACTGAATATTGTTGTTGTAAAATGTTTTGAAAGAAAAGAAGTGCTATTTTGAATTATCGATAGTACTTCGTAACTATTTTTCAGTTATTGAAGATATACGATTCATATGTTTCAAGCATGTTGGTTTTATTAGAATTGTTGTACTTGTTGAGCTAGTTAGGCTCACTCTTGCTTAAACCATATGAATGCAGCTAAGATCGAACAGAACGACGGATTTGACAAGGATAAAGGTAAGGCTAAGGCAAACCCGTCGATTACCTATGTAATAATATAGGTTTTGTAATGAAATTTTTTTATATTATTACAAGAACAAATGTAACAGTTATAAAGAACCTTGGAGAATGTTAATATTATTTTGAATATATATAAGACATATTCGTTCTTTTGAGGCATTTCAATTGAATGATTATGTGAACTGTAGCACCGTGTAGCACCATCTGACGGGTTGGAAGATACCCAGATTTGGGGGCGTCACAGGTTGGTATCAAAGCACTAGGTTATTAAACTTAAGGGGGGAAATAAAACCTTAAGTCATAACCTTAAGAAAAGTTAAAGAAATAAAAGTTGAAAGTTAACCTTATAAAAATGCATTATATATGTTATGTGTTTTTATTATTCTACTGACTTGTACTAATCAAACTTAATTGTGTTGTTGTACATGACAGGAGAAAATAAAGACGTATAGGTAGTCAGTGAAGGATCTATTAATCAGATAGAGATTATACCAAACCCAATAGCGGCACAGCCCGAAGTTGTAGTGGTTGAGTCTGGAGACTCGGAGAGTTTAGACCTTATGTCCATGTTCGAAGGCATGTTAGAAGAAGTGATGGAGGTGGTGTCCTTCAACCTAGTAGCTATAGCAGCAGAGAGGCTCCGGGGGAGTCGATGATGTCACTTTTTATGTCAGTGTTGGATAGAAACATCCATTAATGTCAAGAGGTTAAGGAACTGAAAGCAGAGCTCTAAGATGTCATAGAAGATAAGACGAACGTGGAGTCCATGTGGGAGCAGGAGCACGATGATAGGGTTTTGGCTAAGGACAAGGTCCATGAGCTGAAACATGAGCTCTTTGAGCTCAGGGGGGAGATAAAGACTAAGAAGCAAAAGATAGGGAGAATGTCCTATATTCATAGGAGTTCTCATACGGACTTCCAATAGCAGGTAGCTGGTTATCCCGTAGAAACAGGGCAGACACGACATACTATCAGCCGTGATATTATCGTCGGCCTTGCCATGGCGGATTATGAGAATGCCTTAAGGCAGATGTAATCTATTAGTAGATGGAGTAGATTAGATATGTAAATATTGTGTATCTAGTAGTGACGTAAAACCCTCTTTTGTATCACAAACGGTAGTCTTTTGTAAATCCAAATTTTTGGAAAGTAATTGCAGGAAAGTATTGTAATCAGCTTAGGTTATGTAATGTAACCGATGTAGTATTATACTACAATGAATCAATATAAGCCTTTTTCGGAACATGTTGAGTAATGAATGTTTAAGTTATTGTTTAAAATTGAATAATAACTAACTAACGGGAAATGGATAATAACAAAATGTGTTGGTTGTTGTAACAACAAAATGTCGCCAAGAAGAGTACCACGTAATCAAGGCGCGAACATAAATCAACCGGAGGGAGGTCCGGTTAACCCCATGCAGGAGTTTGTAAATCTTTTAACAGCAGCGTTTAATAGAACAAGGGCTAACATCCCCAAAACTCCTGGTGTAGCACGAGCTACTACGTTTAAGGATTTTAAAATCGTGGGTCCGCCGGAGTTCAAAGGAACTACAGACCCTATCGAAGCCCAAACGTGGGTGAAGGAAATTGAGAAGGCATTTGTGATAGCAAATGTAGATGAGGCCCAAAAGATTGCCTTTGTAACCTACATGATGAAGGGAGAGGCCACCTTTTTGTGGGAGGCCAATCAAGCTAGGGCCAGAATAGAGGTTCTAACATGGATGAGGTTCAAGGAGATATTCTTCGAGAACTACTTTCCCACGAGCATGCAGGGAAGGATGGATATATGGTTTCTAGACTTGAAGTAAGGGGACATGATGGTTCCCCAATATGCCGCCAAGTTTAATGAACCGGCGAGGTTCGCTCCACATCAAGTGGACACATAGGTTAGGAAGGCACGACGGTTTGAGCAGGGCTTGAAACCCTGGCTCTACAACCGTATTTCGGTGTTCCAAAGTACTTCCTTTGGAACCATATTAGAGAAGGCGATAATCGCCGAAGGTGGTAGCGAGGCGTTGAGCCAGTACCACAAAGACAAGAAGAATAAGGGGAAAGATGATGGGGGAGTGAAGATTGAAGGTGCCAACGAGAGTGGCGAGGGACAAAAGTGGAATATATTTAACTCTGGGAATACCGGAGTGAAACAAGGAGATCCGAAGAGGAGGATGGAGGCCTGCAAGACCTATGGGAAGACTCATTTAGGAGTCTATCTCAAGGGTAAGGCCGTATGCTATAATTATGGACATGAGGGGCATATTTCGCCTAACTATCCAAGTTTGAAGAAGAATCACGGATGCTTTTTGTGTGGGTCAACTGATCACATGGCAAAGAACTGCCCGAAGAAGGGGACGGACGGGAATAGGGGTGCCAATAGCTGTAAGTTAGCTATTGGGGTCCGAACAAGTAGCAATGGGTAGTAGCCGATGGCCTGCACTTTAATACGACCGTCCCAAGATGCGATGGCCTCAGGGGACGTATTCACAGGTATTATTCTGTTCAATGACCTAAATGTATACGTGCAGTTTGAATCATGTGCTACCTGTTCGTTTATTGCATATGATTTTGCTAGACGATTAAAATTACTTCCCGAAAAGTTTCCTATACCTTTAAATATTAAGGTAGCAAATGAAGAGGTAATTCCTGTTGAAGATATTCATAGGAGTTGTTGCTTAGACATTCGGGGTTGTAAATTATCGGTAGACCTGATACCGATAAAGTTAGGAGAATTCAACGTAATTCTCGGAATGGATTGGTTGGTTAACCATGCGGAAATTATAGATTGTCAAAAGAAAAACATAAATATTAAAACGTTAAGACAAACTCATACAGTATTTTACGGTAATAAATCGCCGGGACGTTCTTGTTGTCTTACCATGACACAAACTAGGAAACTATTAAGGAAGGGGTGTGTAGGTTATTTATGCCATGTTGTTGATACCCAGAGAGGGGGAGCGACCATGGAACAAATACCTATAGTGAGTGAATTCATGGATGTATTTCCAAGAGAACTATCGGGTCTTCCGCCGGATAGGGAGACCAAATTTGTAATAATCATTGTGCTAGGAGTGGCACAAGTTTTCAGGACACCGTATCGTATGGCGCCAGTGGAGATGAAGGAGTTAATGGTGCAGTTGCAGGAACTGTTGGACATGAAGTACATTTAACCGATTGTTTCACCGTGGGGAGCACCGGTACTGTTTGTCCAAAAGAAGGACGGATCATTAAGACTTTGCATTGACTACCGAGAGTTGAACAAGTTAACGATAAAGAATAAGTACCCATTACCCATGATCGACGATCTTTTTGATCGGTTAAAAGAGGCCAAGTATTTTTCTAAAATAAATTTAAGGACGGGGTATCATCAGATGATGGTTAGGAATGAAGACGTACCAAAGACAGCATTCAGGACTCGTTATGGTCATTACGAGTTTTTGGTGATGTCATTTGGGTTAACTAATGCACCAGCTGCATTTATGGATATAATGAACAGAGTGTTCAAACAATATTTGGACAAGTTCGTCGTGGTGTTTATCGATGATATTCTAGTCTATTCTAAGATGCCAGAAGATCATGCTGAACACCTAAGAATAGTGTTGGAGACACTAAGGAAGGAGAAGTTATATGCGAAGTTCACTAAGTGTGAATTTTGGTTAGAGAGAGTACAATTTTTAGGTCATGTCATTGACCATGAGGGGATTTTAGTAGACCCAGCGAAGGTGGAAGCCATGATGAATTGGGAACAACCGAAAACGCCGACTGAGGTACGGAGTTTCCTAGGGTTAGCAGGTTACTATCGAAGATTCATTCAAGATTTTTTGAAGATAGCTACTCCGTTGACTAACTTAACATGAAAGACGGTGAAATACGCGTGGACCGAGAAATGTGAGGACATTTTTCAAGAACTGAAGAAGAGGTTAAGTGAAGCGCCTGTTTTGTCATTACCCGATGACACGAGAAATTTCGTAGTATATAGCGATGCTTCGCATAGAGGACTTGGTTGTGTGCTCATGCAACATGGCAAGGTCATTGCGTATGCATCTAGGCATTTGAAGGATTATGAGAAAGTTTGCCCTACTCATGATCTAGAACTGGCCGCAGTAGTGTTTGCCTTAAAAAATATTGTGACATTATCTTTACGGGGAAAATGTGAGATATACACGGACCACAAGAGTCTAAAATATATCTTCACATAGAAGGAGTTGAACATGAGGCAGAGGAGATGGCTGGAGTTGATAAAGGATTAAGACTGTGAAATCCTGTATCACCCTGGAAAAGCCAATGTAGTGGCCGACTCCTTAAGTAGGAAGGGTCGGGAGAAGTTGTCTATGTTAACAGCTCAAACTGAGTTAATAATAGAGATGGCTAGGATGGGGATAGGGGTGAAGTTTCCAAATGAATTAGGACAAAGACTATTTACGACGGAGATGAAATCTACTATCGTAGAGAGAGTCAAGGAGGTACAACTCAAAATTGATGAGTGTGACCAAGTAAAGAAGCGGTTCACCAATGAAAAGGACATACAATTTAGTCTTGATAATGAGGGATTATTAAGATTTGAAGGAAGAATTTGGGTTCCAAATGAGACGGAATTAAAGGAGCAGGTTTTACAAGAGGCTCACAGTTCGAGGTACTCAATTCATCCTGGTAGCACTAAGATGTATCGAGACCTTCGACAAAGTTTTTGGTGGCCAAACATGAAGAGATAAATAGCTGAGTATGTGAGTAAGTGCTTGACTTGTCAAAAAGTTAAGGCCGAACACCAATGACCAAGTGGCTTGTTACAATCATTGGAGATTCCAGAGTGGAAGTGGGAGCATATTACAATGGAATTTGTGGTGGGACTTCCGGCTACTAAGAAGGGGTATTACGCGATTTGGGTGATAGTGGACCGAGTTGACAAAGTCGGCTCACTTTTTGCCAATTCGGGTCAAGTATAATTTAGATCAATTAGCTAAACTTTATGTTAAGGAAATTATTTCCAGGCATGGAGTACCAATTTTGATTGTGTCAGATCATGACCCACGATTCACGTCAAACTTTTGGAGAAGTCTGCAAGATCAGTTGGGGACGCAGTTAAAGTTGAGTATGGCATATCATCCACAAATCGATGGATAGAGCAAGAGGACAATTCAGACGTTAGAAGATATGTTGAGATCTTGCGTCATGAATTTCAAGGGTAGTTGGGATGATCATCAACCATTAGTAGAGTTTACATATAACAACTGTTATCATGCAAGCATAGGTATGCCGCCTTATGAAGCTTTATATGGAAGGAAGTGTCGAACACCGTTGTGCTGGGATGAAGTGGGAGAACGCCGAATGCTAGGACCAGAATTAGTGCAACAAACATCAGATATAGTGATGTTAATAAGGATGCATCTCGTAGCAGCTCAAGATAAACAGAAGAAGTACACAGACTTACATCGAGAAAATAGGGAGTTTGAGGTAGGCTTGTACGTATTTCTAAAGGTATCTCCCTAGAAAGGAAAGATACGCTTTGGAAAGAAGGGGAAATTAAGTCCAAGGTTTATATGACCTTTTGAAGTGTTAAAACGGGCAGGCGAAGTAGCTTATATGATAGCATTACCTCCAGACTTAGAACGAATACATAACGTATTTCACGTATCTATGTTGCATCCTAACAAACCGGACTATAATCATGTAATAGAATTTAAGCCTATTCAAATCGAGCAGGACTTAACATACGAAGAGATGTCGATTCAAATCATCGATAGAAAAGAGCAAGTTCTGCAAAACAAGGTCATATCGTCGGTAAAGGTGTTATGGAAGAACCATGATGCCGAAGAAGCAACTTGAGAATTGGAAGAAAAGATAAAGAAGGATTACCCTCATTTGGCTGCGTAATGTAAGGCGAGATTCTGGGGACAGAATCTTTATAAGGGGGAAGAATGTAACGACCAAAAAATTCAGATCCTTTGTAAAATACTTGAAAGAATTAAATAAGGAATAAAATAATATTATTTGTTATTATTACGTGTTAGTAAGATGAAGGTCGTTCTATAACCTAGAAACCTCAGATCACCGTAGTATTTTAACTACGTGAAGGAATTAAAGTATTTGAATTTCCAAGACGAAAATAAAAGCTTTCCGAGAAATTTTACGAAAAACACTATTCATCGTATCCCGCTCGGGAATTATTTTTGAACTTTCAAGAAATACACAACGTTATAATATCGAGGTAAGATGGATTATGTAATAAAAATTCAAGTATGGAAAACTCAATATTTCGCACGCGGACTTAAAATTAAGAATGTTAAGAATTAAAGACTAATGAAAATGAATTATAGAATCTTGTATGAATTGCAAGCCCACTAAGCTTTAAGGGGCAAGCCCAAGTTGTAGGAATATTTAGCCCAAGAGTTGGTTAATATGAAGCCTAAACTAAATTAATGAAAGCCCACAAGAATAATCAAATTAGTTAAACCTAAGCCTAATGTAATGATCCAATGGGCTAGCTTAATCCAAGGGGAAACCCATGGGTGATCTTATTGCCCAAGTGTTGTGATGAGCAAGCATGTTATGTAATGAGCAAGCATTTAGTGTGGTTGGCAAGTTTACTTAGTTGCTAAGTAAGGGAATAATAAGGAGGTTGTTAAGGAGGTGGACGTCCTAATGACCTAATTGCCTTAACTTTAGAAGGCCTATAAATACCAAGCCTTGCAATTTATTTGTTGTTTCTTAGTTTCATCCAATATTAAACAACTTGTTAGTTAGAGAGAATAAGCACTTTTAAGACAAACTTTCATATTTGTTTTAAGAAGGAGAAGAACTAGTTTATCAAGGGTAAGACTCTTGTCCTATATTCTTCCATCTCTACCATGATAGCTTGATAGAGAAGTGATGATCTTGTATGCTAAGAACATATAAGAATTGAATAATCAATGGACTTAAGCTGAATAAGGCATGATTAAGTAACTTAGAACTAAATAAGTTATGAACTTATGGAGAACATATATGGACTTGTCATATGATTACCTTAAGAAGTTAGTATGATTGATAAGAGGTAAGAATATTGCTTAAAGGACTTAAATCAATAATAAGTTATAAGGAAAGGAAATCTTGTATTGTAGAATTTGTTAAGTTATGAACTTATGAGGAATAAGCCATAACCTAATTTAAAGATAAGTTGTTGTAATATGTAGGTTGAGATGTCTAGTTAATGAAATGAATCCATTTGGAATGATGTACAAATCGTTAGTAATGAAGTTTTATCGGAATTCACACGATTGGACGATAATCGTCGAATTCGTGATATTCTCGGAA
This sequence comes from Panax quinquefolius, assembly GCA_020205615.1. Classification (NCBI taxonomy): domain Eukaryota; kingdom Viridiplantae; phylum Streptophyta; class Magnoliopsida; order Apiales; family Araliaceae; genus Panax; species Panax quinquefolius. Next base: position 46,707,382 of record CM035165.1, read on the forward strand.
TGGGAGTCGGATTTTGTGTTTGAACTCAGAAACATTTGTTTTCGATGGAGACAAGTTGTATTTGGCATTATAGAGTTGCGGACTCAAAAATGACCGGATTCTGACTTAGAACGAAGAAACGAGCATTGAACGTTCACGAACGCTTATAGTTTTCGTTTAAAATGGACTAATAGGTGAATTTTTAGTTAACAAAGTGGAATATATAAAATTCTTACATGAACATATAGAGTATGTGATTTGTGAACCATAGGCTCTTGAATGAGATAATTCGGACTCATAACGAAGAAGTTACGAGTCCGGGAATCTCACAAAATGAAAAATCATCAAAATTTGTGCGATGCACAGAGTCCGTACCAAATACGACTCAAGGCATAAAATCCCGTTAGCCCGCAGTGTGAGGCGGATCATGGGTATCATTAGTTGGCCAAGCATGACTTAAACAAACGAAGTTGGTAGCCGCATTCACCGCCTTAGGATTTTGGCAATAATGAAAGTTTATGAAGATAATGAGAAAGGTAGTTGATTAATGATAAACCTCAACATTTATGAACTTAATATAACATGGATTAAAGTGTTTTAACCTTAAAGTATGAGCACTAAAGGTTAAGGGTAATTACTGGGATGTGAATGAAATGACAATATAAAGCGTAACAAAAAGCCGGAACCCATAATAACAAATCTAATATGTAATTAGATTGAGAAGAAGGGTAAGATTCTTTAGGAACCATGTATGATTATTCATGACCTAATGTGCTATGTGATGTTATCATCTACTGTAGAGACCTTAAAGACTTAAAGTGCACGTGTTATAACTATAGTAGACGCTAAAGACAAGTATTCTAACCCTTGTTCCAGTTCAATCTGAACAAGCTTTGTGATTCATGTATTCTTACGCATGAGTTAATGTCTAATGAAGTCAAAGTCAATTCTTTTTGCTAGACTTTTGATATGTTGGATTTCTTATAAATTATCAAAGTATTGTCAAGGATTTACCAAACTAATGTTGGTGTGGTTTTAAAAAGGAGATTGAGTATGCTAAATTGTTTTGTCGTCAAACGACAGGCACGTGAGGTTTCCACAACTTAAAAGTATACATGTTTAATGAATGTAGTGTTGATCAACATAGAGTACTATAGGCTGATCACCTAGACGTGCTCGTAAGCTATGCTGGACTTACGAACTTAGTGTCGGGACGTCCTTTTTTAAAGTACTTATGAAATGCTCATGGTCTTGGACTGGAATTGATGTTTTACTTAATATTGTTGTTGTAAAACATTTTGAAAGAAAAGAAGTGCTATTTTGAATTATCGATAGTACTTCGTAACTATTGTTCAGTTATTGAAGATATATGATTCCTATGTTTCAAGCATTCTGGTTTTATTAGAATTGTTGTACTTTCTGAGCTAGTTAGGCTCACTCTTTCTTGAACCATATGAATGCAGCTAAGATCGAACGGACCGACGGATCCGGCAAGGATAAAGGGAAGGCTAAGGCGAACCCGTAGATTACCTATGTAATAGTATAGGTTTTCTAATGATAATATTTTATATTATGACAAGAACAAATGTAACGGTTATAAAGAACCTGGGAGAATGTTAATATTATTTTGAATATATATAAGACATATTCAGTCTTTTGAGGCATTTCAATTAAATGATTGTGTGAACTGTAACACCGCGTAGCACCATCTGTCGGGTTGGAAGATACCCAGATTTGGGGGCGTCACAGACCAGATAACCTATATAAGTGGTAAACCCTAATATTATATTAAGAACATTGATGTTCAGTTAGAAAATGTTAGGGATGAATAAAAAACCCTAATACTGGCTCTAGAAACCCTACTTTCTGTTTCAGGAATCCGTAACCCTAATTCATAATCTTAAAACCCTAATTAGGGAACTCAAAGACTTAAGTGTTTATTATTATAATTTTAATTAGGGAAAACCCTAACTATTTGAAACCCTAAATAGTAATTAGAAACCCTAATTACTAAACTAGAACCCTAATTGGTAATTAGAAACCCTAATTAAGAACCCTATTTGCTAATTAAGAAAGTTTTATGTTAATTAGGAAACATTAATCCTAATTACAAGTCCTAAGTGATTAGGAAACCTAATTTATATTTTAGTAACTAAATTTTTTATTTTTAGCCTAATAAGAAATCCTAGAAAATTAAATTGTGAAACCTTAGGGTTTAAACCCTAATAGTCAAACCCTAAGGGTTGGACCAAATGACCTTTATGCCATTAAAATTATAAGAAAAAAGGCCATTATGCCCTTTTTCACATTCTTTATTAGTTGCTTGTAGATCTTGCCATATAATTGAGTTGGTCACCAACTCTATCTAATCCATGTGCTAAAAATCCCAACATTTAGCCATTTTATCAGCCAAAATTTCATTTCATCATACCTTTTTATTGATTAAAGAGAGAGAAAAAGACTTTCTTTATTTCTCATACATGCTAAACCTTTTCTCTCTATATATTTTCGGGACTTAGAGTGAGAGGGAGTGATAAACTAAACCATGATTGTGACGGCCCCGAATCCGAGGTCCCGAATCACCGCAGATCTGGTTCGATCATTCTAACACTATTACTATATTTGCGGAAGATATAAACATAAATTGTTTATACATTTCATTACACACTATTCCCCAAGATCGAGTAACCTTAACATATACACAATTCATAAACTATCTAACATATAACATTATTATCAAACTATACTATTACAAAACTAATCGCGCACATTAACTTTAAGCTGGAACTATCTTGGACCTTTTCTTGTATCCGACACTTTCATCTTAATATGCAATGTTTTATCATGATATAGCAAGGGTGAGCATAAAAATTTCCCAGCAAGTTTAAGTTCAATGATATAACGATATATCATGATTGAAAGATTTTGAATAATAAGCTGGCTATAATTCAACAATATAATTGTGAACTAGCAGGAACAAATTTATGACTGAACAAGTATTATACATAAACAAATATATCTGAACCAACTAGTAATGAAGGTGATCAGCCTTTTATACATGACTCATACATGCAATATGTACAGAGTACAATTCATGGCAACCAGCAATTATTAACCATAAGCTTATCTTAATGAAACATTCTTAGTAGATTTAAGTAAAAAACAAACTTGCCTGAACCGTTGATTACCGCTACGCAATTTATAACGCTTTATTCGAAGACCTAATATTAGTAATATAGATCTCCAATATTAGAATAATATCATCATAATATAATACTATAAGATATATATAAACATAGAATAACCTAAACACATAACACATAATCCTATCAGTCTACAATACACATAAGACTTAATATCAAGTCAAACTATTTCAGTCTGACTTGAAACCAACAGAAAACTGTCACCCAGATGGCCTTAACCGGACTTTTATCGAGTCTAAGTTCAATTAAACTCTAACTTAACAGTTAACAATTATCTGAGATAATTTTAATAACAGTCAAAATATTTTTCCAAGTCTCATAAATATTTTTAAATAATTATTATCATTTATCGTGTATTTTTAATCATTAAAATTGTATTTAAAAGAATTAAATACCATATAATTCCTTTATCATTAATATTTATTTATTATCAAATATTAATGAAATACATGTCATAATATTATAATATATTTATAATATCACAAAGTATTTTAATATTTTAAAATCACCTTTATATGATTTTTAAACAATTAAATTCTTTATCCGATAATTGCTATTAAAATATTAATATTTTCATGACAAAATATCAAAAGTTATATTTTATAACTTCAAATATTTTTATAATCCTTAAATCATTTTTATATGATTTATAAATCATTAATTCTATTTTTCCATAATTTATTTAATATATTTATTAAATAAACTAAGTATCATTAATATTGATTAATTAATGAAATTCATCACAAAATATTAAAAGTCATTTGAAAATATTTTCTTATACCATAATATTATTTTTCATGTATTAAAATCATTTTTAAATATTTTTAATATTATAATTAAATAAATTAAATACCATTTATATTCCAAAAGTACTAAATATTTATGAAATATACTCTAAATAATTAAAAACTATTTTTCAGACTTTAAAATAATTTTTCATAATTTATTATATATTTTTTATAATTAAAAACCATTTTTATCTATTTTTAAATAATTTTTGGAAAATCAGAAATTAGAAATTAAATAAACCGTCGCTAAATGGCTATAGCGACACTTTCTGTCGCTATAGGTGTTCTTGGCCTCAAGAACACTGACAAGGTAGTGTTTAAGGGTGCACGTTTGACCACTCCTAAACTCCAATCTGATCATGTTTTGGGTTATCTAAAACTTTGATATTGTATTATTAATGTCACACTACAATATCTAACCAACACTTTGGTTAAAAAACATCACAACAAGGAGATCAAAGCCTCCAAAGTTCTTTGTCATGAAAATCTAGGTTTTCGGGCCCGATACTTTTGAAGTACCTACTTTGATGCTCGATTATATATATATTCTCGTCTTGGTTCATGTGGTTTGATGGTTCAAACATGTAATCGAGATGACAAGGTATAGTTTCATAACTTCAGATCATAACCACAACATCCCATATAATGAGATAAAAGCTAGTCAATGCTTATCAAAAAATTTGGTCATTGAAGGTTCCGGGTTTTCCGAACTTTAATGAAATGACTGATCAACTAAGGTTTGACCATAAATATAAACAATTTTGTTATTAATAAAGGTGATATAATGGCATGGATTAATATTTCATATACCAGTCTATAACATACGACCAACAACAAGACCAAAAACATAAAATAAAAGCAAGATCCGAAGGCTAGAACATCTTGTCAGACACTGTTGGGAAATTTGGGTTACCCAAATTCACATTTCCGTGGTCGGTCAACGCCTTTTAACCACTCATATCTTTCAATATACCAATGATCTGTCCTTGTTTCTTGTTTTAGATCATAGTCCTCATGACAAAGAACAAATTTATAACATAAAACAACTAATATCAAAAACACAGAAAGATCTAGGGCCTCTGACATATGACTGTCATGCCACTTTTTGAACTTTTTCCAGATTTGTTCAAAACTTTATTTCGAGCATCTAAATGATATGGATCTAAGTTTTGGCAACCCAGATCATCAAGTGACACCCTCTAACACATATCTAAACAACAAATTACAACATCCAACATAAGATCCAAGGATTTCGAAATTTAGGGTTTGTATACATTTTAAGCTTGGATCTTGATTTGTGACTTTTGATTCATGTTATTGGATTGCTAAAGCTTGATCATGGTTTGGTTTCTCACACTTTCTCACTCTAACTCCCGAATTTTTAGAGAGAGAGAGTCTTGGTGAAAATGAAAAATGAAAGTGGTCATTTCTCTCTCTTTAATCTTATAATTTAATACAAATGCAATGTATTGGCTGAGCTAGCTGCTGGATTGTTGGACAATAAGTCATAAGCTAGGGCTAGGGTAGTTCACCAACTCAAATAGGGCAACTCTTGCAAGCTATGTTCAATAATACAACAAAGGGCACTTTGGTCATTTTCTATTTAATTTTAATGGCATTTTAGACAATAGCCAAACCCTTAGGGTTTAGGGTTTGAGCCATTTTAGGGTTTAGGGTTTGAGCCTTAACTTGTAAAAAATTTAATTTCTAAAATTTTCAATTTAAGTTTCCAAAAATAGAAAATTAATATTTCTAAATTATAATTAGGATTTTCTAATTATATTAAAATTTCTTAATCACAAATTAAATCTTGCTAATTAGGATTAGTATATCCTAATTAAAATTTCTAATTAAGCAATTAGGGTCAAAATAGTCTTTAGGGTTTATAACCCACGAATTAGGGTTTCTAATAGAAAAATAATTTTCCTAAATTAGAAATTAGATTTCCTAATTAGATTAGGGTTTCCTAATTACTTAACTTGAAAATTAGGATTAATATTTCCTAATTAACATTACAATTATTAAATTAACATTTAGGTTTTTTCCTATTTACAAATTAGGGTTCCTAAACCAGAAATTAGGGTTTTCTAAATTTGAAATTAGGGCTTGCTAATTAATTAAGCTTTACCCTAATTACTATATTAATAATAACACTTAAGCAATATTATTATCCGTTAAGTTCTCAGATTAGGGTTTCATACATCGAATTAGGGTTTCGAATTCCAGGAATTCAAATTAGGGTTTCCAGAACCGGTTTCTAGGGTTTCTTGTTAATCGCTAGGGTTTTCTAACCGAACGTTGACGTTCTTAATATAAACTTAGGGTTTGTTACAGATATCGTTTATCTGGTCAACCCTTGACCCTTAACCACATCCTGCACACATATACACAGAACATAAACGCTTATTCCCTTAATCTTGAATAATTCACCTAAATCCTTCACAAAATTTTGAAATCCCCTAAATTCATTCTTAAAAATATTAAACGTATACACTAATTTTCTATCTAGGTTCTAATTTTGAACCTTAAATCAATTAATAAAATTTGTAAAATTATTCAAAATTCTCGGGTTGTCACATTCACCCCTTCTTCTAAAAATTTCGTCCCCGAAATTTACCTTACGCCTTACACCATACACCATACATACATACACAACATCACATGCTACCCAATACACCACTCACAAGAGTAAAAATTTTCAAATTTTGCTGAGGAGTCATATAGACTATTTGTCTATCATTTTTGCAAAGGTTTTATGGAAATTCATCCGCACACCGTCATAACTTACAGACACAAAGGGTGATTAGCTGATATGTCTGTCTTGATCAAAATCTTCACCGGTGGTGAACAATTTGTTCCTCTTATCCGCCATAGTATAAACTTTACCTCGGTCTTATTGGATTCCGCACCAAAACAATTTGGTTCTGGAAATTTCTTTCAATGAACACTTAGTGTTTTCATAACATTAGTCTAGCTGAATCGAATAGCATAGACTCATATCAATAATTCAATTCAATCGAATTATTTAAGTGTAGCCAAACCCCGTTGGCAAATTAAATTTTTATTAAAAATATTTTTGAGAATGACGTTATAATCTTGCATCTTGTATTAAATCAGCTTTGAGGATCTTCATTATTATATGACTTTGTCATAACACATCATACAATAGTGGAACAATGATTTTCAGATCGAATTCACACTAAGTATTCTTGTATTTACAACTTTAAATAATTTCAAAAATGATTACGAGTCTACATATATATATATATATTTTAAAAGCACATAGTGCGTATTTAGCTTGATGTCAACATTTTGAAGTCTAGCATAGCTAAGAGTTTTGGGAAAATTATGTCTCTACTAATAATCATTTGCTTAACAATCTACTTATTCCTATTATCCTCAATACTCCATTTACACACAACTATACCCAGTTCATAAAACCACACTTATGAGTTCATAAATTGCCACAATCATATGAGTTTAAGAACTTTCCTGATGCACCTTTGGCGTCCATTCATTGAGGGTTCATAAACATTTCATATAACTATGAGTCAAGCATGTCACATATGTATGAGTTTTAAGAACTCAGATATAACCTTATATTCTATACCTATAACCTATCTATCTCATTATACATATGAGAAATGAATCGCCCCTCTTAACATGCATATATCAAATAAGCGCAACACAAACATTTCAATGATTATCATTACGTAACTAAGTAGTTTTTACACCAAGTATAATTCCCCATACCACACAAGGAATCATACAACTCAAATTTGCGACATGAATCCTCAATTGAATCCCCACCTAACACTAACCCCTTTTCAATACAAATTTCATTTAACTCGTATTCATAATCCTTTTACGAATCACACTCAATTCACAAGATAACCGACACCCAAAGAATCTTCTTTGTAAACTTTTCAATCATTCGCTTGATCATTCTCCATACTATAACCTTATCAGATCACGGGGTGATCTCGTCGTATATATTATGATTCATTTTTTATATCTTGATCGTTTTGTTTTACGATCTTCTATCACTGTACTTTTAGTCTTTTAAACTCTATCTATTCACCACTACTGTTCAACTTTATTATCAGAGTTAGTGTAACGCCCGAGAAAATCGAATTTTTGAGAATTAAATTTTTATTTTTATTAAAGGAATTTAATTGATTATTTATGGAGCAAGCTAATCAAACGTCGTTCTCTGACCTAGGAATGTCAGAACATCGTAGGATTTTGACTACGTGGTAGAATTAAAGTGTTTGAATTTCTAAGACAAAAATAAAAGCTTTTTGAGAAATTTTCTGAAAAACACTATTCACGCATTTCTGCTCTGGAATTATTTTTGAACTTCCGAGAAATACGTAACGATAGAATATGGATGTGAGATGGAATATCCAATAATATTTCAGTTATGAAAAACGTAATATTTCGCCTGTGGACTTAAAACCTAACGTTTAGTAAATGTGTCTTTCGAGAAGGAATTTAAATGCATGTAATCAATTAAGCGATGATCGTATTATACGTAGGTATTGTACGAGGTAAGGAATACGAATACTATATGAGTTATTATACTGAGATGCGTATGAATAATGGTATAAATCAGATATGTTGACTAAGAATACGAATTAGAGTATGAGAATTATACGTATAATATATGTTATAAGGCTTTAAGCCAAAAGAAATGAATTGGTAGGATTGTGTAGGAAGTATTAAAGTCCAATATGATTTATTGGTTAAGTCCAATAGAATTAATAAGCAAGCCTAAGGATTTGTAATGTAAAGCCCAAAGTAAATTAATGAAAGCCCAAAATGATTAAGTTAAGTTAATTAAGCTAAAGCCCAAAGTAAGAACCAATGGGTCATGAGATGGTTTAAACCCATGGAGCAAACCATGGATGATCCAAGGTGATGAACAAGTAAACTTAGAGGCTAAGTAAGTGTGGTGAGCACATAAAGTGCTTAAGTGATAAACAAGTAGCTTAATGGCTAAGTTAAGTAGTAACCAAGAAATAAGAGTGGTGAGCAAGTGTTGTGGGGAGCAAGTTTACTTAAGAGCTATGTAATGAATAGTAAGGAGGTGGATGGTTTAATGACCATTGAGCCCTCATCTAGGATTTCCTATAAATAGGAAGCTCTTAATTCATTTTGTTGGTTGTTCATTTCCTCCAACACCTTATACATAATAAGTTGAGAGATTATTTACTTGAGAGAATAAGCACATAAAAGCTAGACTTCTATTATTAAATTTTCCACAACAACTTATAGCTTAATGGCTTGAGAGAAAAAGCTAGAGAAGCTAGAGTTCTTATTAAGCAAGAAGCAAGAAGAAGTTTAAGGTGTAGCAAGTGAACATCAAGAGTAAGTAGTCCTAAGTTATTATTTTCTTTCTCTTCTATTGTTAGAAAAGGGGGTATTGGTAGAACAAGCATGCTAAGAAGGGGTTGAAATAATGAATCAAAAGGCTTAAGTCTTAATAAGCCGTAATAAATCATGAATAAGTTATATATACTTATATAAGTTATGAACTTATAATGAACGAATAAGAACTTGTAAAATGTTTATACAAATGAATTTAGTATGATAATAAGAAGCATGAATAATGGATAGAAGTCATTAACCATAATAAGTTATATGAAAAGAAGACATAAGTTATGAGTATTGAAAATATAAGTAATTTATATTTTCATAAGTTATAAACTCACAATGAACTAGTAATAACTTATCATGTTCATAAGTTAACAAAGCATGTATGTCAAGATGATAGTATGATGGAGTGAATCCAATTGAAACGGTTTAAAAATCTCAAGTAACGAAGTTTCGCCGTAATTCTCACGATTAGACAACAATCGTCGAATTCGTGAAATTCTCGGAATGGAAGTCGAATTTTGATATTGAACTTGGAAACATTGGTTTTCAATGGAGACAAGTCTTATTTGGCATTATAGAGTTGCAGACTCGAAAATGGCCGGATTCCGACTTAGAACGAAGAAACGAGCGTTGAACGTTCACGAACGTTTACCGTTTTCGTTGAAAATGGACTAATAGGTGAATTTTTAGCAAACAAAGTCGAATAGATAAAATTCTTTCATGAACGCATAAAGTATGTAATTTGTGAACTGTAGGCTCTTGAACGAGCCAATTCGGACTTATAACAAAGAAGTTATGAGGCCGGGAATCTCACATAAAAAGTTAATCGTTAAAAAATTTTACGGTCTTTGAGTAATCGGTGCCATGCGGTGCGATCGAGAAAAAAATAAGTCACGTCATAGCTTAAAGTGGCCATCACCCCTGAGAGTCACGTCAGCAAATACGACATCTAACACAGAGACTCGCGCCGTGGCGCCGAGTCCGGATTTTTGAACAATAAGTGGTGACGCCGCAGCACGACATCAAGTGCAATAGCCGACGCCGCAGCGCCAGCCTAAAAAACCTAGACAGAAAAGAATGGTTACAAGTAGAAGATGAAGGGAAATTGATTAGTAACGAACTAAAGGACTTAATAAAACATTGTTAAGTCATAATTAAAACTCAAGTATGATTACTTAGGTTTAAAGAAAGTCAATTGAAGATGAACGTGAACGATATGCAATAAGTATACTTAACCAATGATGATCGAGTTTTGGATGATAACGTAAGGACGTTAGTAAGCCGTGAGGAAGGATAATTAACTTGAACCGAGTTGTACTAATGAAATAACTTCACTTAAGTTATAGAAGAGACAGAAGTCGGTAAGAATGATGTAAAGAATGACGGAAAGCCGAAACCAATAATAACAAATCTAATACGAGATTAGATTGAGAAGTAGGGTAAGATTCTTTAGGAACTATATATGTTCATTCATGACCTAATGTTATGTGATTATGTATTGTAGAGATTGTAAAGACTCAAAGGAAATGTAATTATACTGTAGCAGACGCTAAAGGCAAGTTTTTCTTAAACGCTTGTCTAACCTTCGTGTTAGCCATGTTTTCAAATGATTCAAGTAATGAGATGCATGTATGGTTTTAAAGAAAGAGTCGTTGGCCGTTTTAACTCGGCTAGACTAATCTTGATAGATTGATTGAACTGTTTACAAGTATTTCTATCCTACGCCAACTAATTGGTACGGATTCAAGGTAAGCCTGAATATGAATAAACAAATGTATTTTCATCGAGTATTCGATGGGCACGTGAGGTTGCCACAACTTAAATGTACATACGTTTAATGGATGTAGTGTTGATCAACATAGAGTACTATTGGCTGATCACCTAGAAGTGCTCGTTAGATATGTCGGACTTACGGACTTCGTGCCGGGTTGTCCTTTTCAAAGAAACTATAAGACGTTCACGTCTTGAACCAGAATAGATGAATATTGTTATTGTAAAATGTTTTGAAGGAAAAAGGAAAGCTATTTTGAAATATTGATAGTACTTCGTAACTATCATCCAGTTATTGAAGATATACAATTCCTATGTTTCAAGCATGCTTTTAAAAATGAAATTATTGTACTTACTGAGCTTGTTATGCTCATACTTGCTTGAACCATACGATTGCGGCTTGTATTTATTTGACCAAAGGATTCGACAAGGATAAAGTGAAGGCTAAAGCAAACTTGTAGCGTACCTATGTAATAGTATAGGTTTGTAATGATAATATTTGATATTATGACAAGAACAAATGTAACGGTTATAAAGAACTTGGGGAATGGTAATATTATTTTGGAATATTTATAAGACATATTCGTTCTTTTGAGGCTTTTTCAATGGAATGTTTGTGTGAACTGGAGCACCGTGGAGCACCATCTGTCGGGTTGAAAGAGACCCGAATTTGGGGGCGTCACAGTTAGGAAACTCTGTATCTTATAAGTCGCCGAGATTTGCCTTTGAATCTTACCAACTAACTAACTCTATGTGAGTTAGATCTTATCCTAATCACTCCGGTTATTAGTCTCAGGTATTCCTACCTAAGGTTCATAACCTATAGCTTTGATACCAACTATGACGGCCCCGAATCACCGCGGATCCGGTTCGATCATTCTAACACTATTACTATATTTGCGGAAGATATAAACATAAATTGTTTACACATTTCATTACACACTATTCCCCAAGGTCGAGTAACCTTAACTTATACACAATTCATAAACTATCTAACATATAACATTATTATCAAACTATACTATTACAAAACTAATCGCGCACATTAACTTTAAGCTGGAACTGTCTTGAACCTTTCCTTGTATCCGACGCATTCGTCTTAATCTGCAATGTTTTATCATGATATATCAAGGGTGAGCATAAAAATTGCCCAGCAAGTTTAAGTTCAATGATATAACGATATATCATGATTGAAAGATTTTGGATAATAAGCTTGCTATAATTCAACAATATAATTGTGAACTAGCAGGAACAAATTTATGACTGAACAAGTATTATACATAAACAAATATATTTGAACCAACTGGTAATGAAGGTGATCAGCCTTTCATACCGGACTTATACATCTAATATATATGCAGTACAATTCATGGCAACCAGCAATGATTAACCATAAGCTTATCCGAATGAAACACTCTTAGTAGAGTTAAGTAAAAACAAACTTGCCTGAACCGTTGATTATCGCTTTGCAATTTATAACGCTTTATCCGAAGACCTAATATTAGTAATATAGATCTCCAATATTAGAATAATATCATCACAATATAATACTATAAGATATATATAAACATAGAATAACCTAAACACATAACACATAATCCTATTAGTCTACAATATATATAAGACTTAGTATCAAGTCAAACTATTTCAGTCTGACTTGAAACCGACACAAAAATGACATCCCAACGGCCTTAGTCGGACTTTTATCGAGTCTAAGTTCAATTAAACTCTGACTTAACTGTTAACAATTATCTAAGATAATTTTAATAACAGTCAAAATATTTTTCCAAGTCTTATAATAATTTTTAAATAATTATTATCATTTATCGTGTATTTCCAATCATTAAAATTGTATTTAAATGAATTAAATACCATATAATTCCTTTATCATTAATATTTAATTATTATCAAATATTAATGAAATACATGTCATAATATTATAATATATTTATAATATCACAAAGTATTTTAATACCTTAAAATCACCTTTATATGATTTTTAAACAATTAAATTCTTTATCCAATAATTGTTATTAATATTAAAATATTAATATTTTCATGAAAAAATATCAAAAGTTATATTTTATAACTTCAAATATTTTAATAATCCTTAAATCATTTTTATATGATTTATACATCATTAATTCTATTTTTCCATAATTTATTTAATATATTTATTAAATAAACTAATTAGCATTAATATTGATTAATTAATGAAATTCATCACAAAATATTAAAAGTCAATGAAAATAACTTAAAATATTTTCTTTTACCATAATATTATTTTTTCATGATATTTTATGTATTAAAATCATTTTTAAATCATTTATTTAATATTATAATTAAATAAATTAAATACCATTTATATTCCAAAAATACTAAATATTTATGAAATATACTCTAAATAATTAAAACTATTTTTCGGACTTTAAAATAATTTTTCATAATTTATTATGTATATTTTTTTATAATTAAAACCATGTTTATCTATTTTTAAATAATTTTGGAAAATCGTAAATTAGAAAATAAATAAACTGTCATTAAATGGCTATAGCGACACTTTCATCGCTATAGGTGTTCTTGGCCTCAAGAACAACGATGACAAGCCGTGTTTAAGGTGCACGTTTGACCACTCCCTAAACTCCAATCTGATCATGTTTTGGGTTATCTAGAACTTTGATATTGTAGTATTAATGTCACACTACAATATCCAACCAACACTTTGGTTAAAAAACATCACAACAAGGAGATCAAAGCCTCCAAAGTTGCTGTCGGAAAAAATCTGGGTTTTCTGGGCCCAGACAGTTTCGAGTACCTACTTTGATGCTCGATTATATATATGTTCTGGTCTTGGTTCTTGTGGTTTGATGGTTAAAACATGTAGTCGAGATGACACTGTATAGTTTCATAACTTCAGGTCAAAACCACAACATCCCATATGACAGATAAAAGCTAGTCAACGCTTGTCAGAAAATTCGGCTGTTGAAGGTTATAGGTTTTCCAGAACTTCAACAAAACAGACGGTCAACTAAGGTTTGACCATAAATATAAACAATTATGTTATTAATCAAGGTGATATAATGGTATGGATTAGTAGTTCATATACTAGTCTATAACATACGACCAACAACAAGACCAAAAACATAAAAGAAAAGCAAGATCCGAAGGCTAGCTAGAACATCTTGTCAAACACTGTTCGGAAATCTGGTTACCTAGATTCACATTTTCGTGGTCGGTCAACGCCTTTTGACCGCTCATATCTTTCAATATACTGATGATCTGTCCTTGTTTCTCATTTTAGATCATAGTCCTCATGACAAAGAACATATTTATAACATAAAACAACTAATATCAAAAACACAGAAAGATCTAGGGCCTCTGACATATGACTGTCATGCCACTTTTTGAACTTTTTCCAGATTTGTTCAAAACTTTATTTCGAGCATCTAAATGATATGGATCTAAGTTTTGGCAACCCAGATCATCAAGTGACACCCTCTAACACATATCTAAACAACAAATTACAACATCCAACATAAGATCCAAGGATTTCGAAATTTAGGGTTTGTATACAGTTTAAGCTTGGATCTTGATTTGTGACTTTTGATTCATGTTATTGGATTGCTAAAGCTTGATCATGGTTTGGTTTCTCACACTTTCTCACTCTAACTCCTGAATTTCTAGAGAGAGAAAGGCTTGGTGAAAATGAAAAATGAAAGTAGTCATTTCTCTCTCTTTAATCTTATAAATTGATACAAATGCAATGTATTGGCTGAGCTAGCTGCTGGATTGTTGGACAATAAGTCATAAGCTAGGGCTAGGGTAGTTCACCAACTCAAATAGGGCAACTCTTGCAAGTTATGTTCAATAATACAACAAAGGGCACTTTGGTCATTTTGTATTTAATTTTAATGGCATTTTGGACAATAGCCAAACCCTTAGGGTTTGGGTTTAAGGTTTAGGGTTTGAGCCATTTTAGGGTTTAGGGTTTGAGCCTTAAATTGCAAAAAATTTAATTTCTAAAATTTTCAATTTAGGTTTCCAAAAATAGAAAATTAATATTTCTAAATTATAATTAGGATTTTCTAATTATATTAAAATTTCTTAATCACAAATTAAATCTTGCTAATTAGGATTTAAAATTTCTAATTAAGCAATTAGGGTCAAAATAGTCTTTAGGGGTTTATAACCCACTTAATTAGGGTTTCTAATAGAAAATTATTTTCCTAAATTAAAAATTAGATTTCTAATTAGATTAGGGTTTCCTAATTACTTAACTTGAAAATTAGGATTAATATTTTCTAATTAACATTACAATTATTAAATTAACATTTAGGTTTTTCCCTATTTACAAATTAGGGTTTTCTAAATTTGAAATTAGGGCTTGCTAATTAATTAAGCTTTACCCTAATTAATATATTAATAATAACACTTAAGCAATATTATTATCTGTTAAGTTCCCAGATTAAGGTTTCATACATCGAATTAGGGTTTTGAATTCCCGGAACTGAAATTAGGGTTTCTAGAACTGGTTTCTAGGGTTTCTTGTTAATCGCTAGGGTTTTCTAACCGAACGTTGACGTTCTTAATATAAACTTAGGGTTTATTATGAGATATCGCTTTATCCGGTCAACCTTGACCCTTAACCATGTCATGCACACATATACACAGAACATAAACGCTTATTCCCTTAATCATGAATAATTCACCTAAATCCTTCACAGAATTTTGAAATCCTCAAAATTCATTCTTAAAAATATTAAACGCATACACTAATTTTCTATCTAGGTTCTAATTTTGAACCTTAAATCAATTAATAAAATTTTTCAAGATATTCAAAATTCTCGGGTTGTCACATTCACCCCTTCTTCTAAAAATTTCGTCCCCGAAATTTACCTTACACCATATACCATACATACATACACAACATCACATGCTACCCAATACACCACTCACAAGAGTAAAAATTTTCAAATTTTGTTGAGGAGTCATATAGACTATTTATTTGTCATTTTTGCAAAGGTTTTATGGAAATTCATCCGCAAACCGTCATAACTTACTGACACAAAGGGTGATTAGCCCGATATGTCCTATACTGATCAAGTACTGCTGGTCGGAACAATTTGTTCCTCTTATTCTCCTTGGGCGCATAAACTTTTACCTCAGTCTTATTGGATTCCGCACCAAAACAATTTGGTTCAGGAAATTTCTTTCAATGAACACTTAGAGTTTTCATAACATTAGTCTAGCTGAATCGAATGGTATAGACTCATATCAATAATTTAATTCAATCGAATTATTTAAGTGTAGCCAAACCCCGTTGGCAAATTAAATTTTTATTGAAAATATTTTTGAGAATGACGTCATAATGTCGTACTGTATTAACAGTCCATTTGAGGATGTTGTCATTATATCACTTTGTCATAACACATCATGAAATTTAAATAAGTACACTTAGAAGGGGGGGGGGGGTTGAATAAATGTAGGCACAAACTATGTCCAATTTTTATTTCTCGTCAAAAATTCTTTAAGTGTTTAATGCAGCAAGCTGGATTACTGATATGGATAGGATGCAGGTTGCTGGATAAATAACAGAATTCTCAAGTATAGAATGCAATCACACAAACACCCGAATTTTTACGTGGTTCAACTACTACCCACTAGAATAGTAGCCTAATCCACGTCCAATACCAACTAGTATTGGAGACTCACTTTTATTCAACTTTTCCAATTACAATACAAGTTCTATCAAATTTGAACACCTTTGTTCCTTGTGCACCTATGCACTCTTAAGCACCTATGCTTTCCTTTAACTTAACTGTAATACGTTATCAACCCAAACAGGATTACCCAATACAAAATAGATTTAGATATGGAAATTAAAATACAATACTAGAGGTCTAATGATCAAGCAATATATTACTTACCAACTCAAGGCTCTAGTATGAAATGATATGAAAGAAGGATATTACCAGAATATATTCAAAACTGCAACTCTGTTCTTAATGCAATCAATATCTATCTCAGTGGAAAATAATCTTGCAGCTTATGTGCTATTAATTTCTGTGTATATATTTCGTATGTAAAATATGTTAAAGGACTCTGTTTATATAGACCACTTCTAGGATATTACCGTTGAACATGTTTGCTACTGTGATATGCTGATTGAAACATGTTGCATAAATCTTGCCGTTCAATATCAATCATGATCAACTTAGCTTGATTTCAAAACACAGAGATTCTATTTTCTGAGAAATCACGCCATTAACATTTAAGGCTTAATTGATTTCCATTTCATAGAAGAAAGCTTGACGGAGATTACTTATAGTCCCAATTACAAAGTCAGAGTTTATTACCTTATATGCCCATAAACAATTGCTGGCATGTTTCCATATATCTTAACACGTATTGATCTGTTAAAGTTAATCAATTTGGTTGCTCAAATCGTGGCGAGATTATGGTACATGATTTTTGCTATAAGTATGCAACATATGGTAATTTATGCAATCAACTAGTTACCTTAATTAATTGCCTAGAATTAAGACCCTTGATTTATGACGTATAAATTGTGAAGCATAATCTATGATGTCATGTTTTGAGCTTACCATTCAATATCTTCTGACCTGTGTCCATATATCTTATTCGGACACCCAATTAGATCCCTTTATTTGTGGGACAATATTATGAATCAAAACTTATGGTAATATAATTACCCCATTTCTTGATCTACCGTATATCACTATTTAACAAGATTTGATTCCTTACGTGAGTAATTCTGGCCATGCATATTATGAACTAGTTAATTAACATGTAACATCAAATATGAATGCAAGTATATATATGTAATGCATATGTCCTAGAGCCTTATTTTGGAAAGTAATAATTGCTAAAATCTTACATATATTCCTAAGACTCAATTTAGCTTTTCTTTCTTCAAAGGCATCTTGACTTTGGACCTTCTTCCTTGATGATCCTGAAATGATATATAACAGAGTTAGTAAACTAATATGGTCATCATCAAAACATAGAGTGTGACATAAGTCAACATTCTCCCCCTTTTTGATGATGACAACAAGATAATTATGACTCCCCCTAAAACTATGTATTTCAAGAGAGTTATAGCTCCCCCTCAGTTCATGCATACCATTGACTACATATGTACAGTGTTTGAGCAACCCTGTATTTTGCAAGTTATAAAAAATTTAACAATAACCCTGCATTTTCTGGTTAGTCCATAACATGATACGCAGAAATTATAGTAGACTATGTAAACCATCATCCATCAACAGATTTAAACCTTAGTCTTAACAACATAAGTTATCATGCATGAAAAGTTAAATAATTGTTTTTGGGAAGCAGGCATAATTAGGATTCTTCTCCCCCTTTGGCATCCATCAGAAAGGTGTGTCGAGAAGCCAAAGAACGGCAGAGTGACTAAGCATCCTCCTCGTTAAGGTCCACGTGATTGGCCTCGCGAGCTGTGAAATAGGGGCGGTGAAGCCTGCGGTGCAGAATCTCTTCCAAGGACATGTTATTGACAAATCTGGGGGGGTCGAGAAATGAATGTAGGAGGAGGTAACGGTAGGTCCAGAAAGTCTCCTTGATATTCGGCCATCCAATTGCATTGGGGCCATTCAGGTATGCGTGCTTGGACTTGATCTGCTTGCAGCTCCTCACTAAGATCATTCATGCGGCGCTCGATAAAGCATCCCAGAGTGCCAATTTGGTTGCTGATGAACTTTAGCTCAGTACTAAATTGACAGGCGTTGCAGTTCATCTTCCGTTCCAGGGCTTCAACCATTGCCCGAGTGTGCAACTCGAAACCGGCCTGAAGGTCAATAAACTCATCTTCCACATTGTGAAACATACCCTAAAGATCAGAATGATGGATGGGCAGTTTTCCTTTTTCAAGGACAGAAAGACGGAGTTGGATGTATTTGATATCAGAAGTGATTTGGACTTGATTTGTGGCGATTGTGTGAAGGATAGTCAGAATTTCAGGGGAAGGGGGCAGTGAAGTAGACGGTATGGGTTTGGGAATACCTAGAACCAGACGAATGAATTTCCCTTTAAGTAGAGTGATATGAGCCCCTTTAAGATAGTTTGAATCGATAGAATCAGTCAAGTGAATACAACCCTCATCATCGAGTGGAATTTGGAAGTTAGTAAAGAGTGTGGTGAGGAAGCAACTGTAGGGCAGACACTTTTTGGAATGTTTAACACAGTGAAGCATGTGTTTTAGCATCATGAGTGAAAAGTTAAAAGGTTGACCGGTCATGATTAACGCTACTAAGATTAAATCCTGATACGTGAACTCAGCGCCACCACCGAGACGAGGGAGAAGATTATATCGTAATAATTTGTGAAGGACGACTGCAAGAGGAGGTACTTCGGTGGTTTTGGGAAGGGTGACAGAGGACACTATTGGATCATCCAAGATAATGCGAAGTTGTACTAAGGGAGACATAGGAGTAGATATGGGCCTTTTGAGAGTGAAGGAACAGTCCCCGGTGTATGGGATGGACAGTATACTCCCTAAATCCATAGGTGTGAAGAACAAAGATTTTTCTTTAACAAAGGAAGTGTAGCAATTTCCATTATTCTCAAGATTGGTGTAAAACTGCTGAACCAATTTTGGGTAAGCGATCGAGGGAGGAGTGCTTAAGGAAGACAGACCACATGACTCCAAAAGACGGTGAAGAGGGGAGTTTTGGTAGTAAAACATGTCTATTGATTTTTCATAGACAAAGATTTTGTGACATATAGATGACTTAAACCGATGTTCGAAGTTGTGACCTCTAAAGAAGTTATCAGGGACAACATGCATTGAAACAGGGAGAGGGTTTACCGTTAGAGGAGGGGAATTGAGTGACGATTCCTTGGCTGCTCTTCGTTTAGTGATCGTGGACGTCCCAATCGGTGGAGGAGAGGATAAGCTAGCTTCTGATTCGACCGGAGAGGAGTCACCGGAGATGGTTTGGACAGAGGGTTGCTTTCGTTTCAGCTGTCGAGTAGAAGTGGGATGAGGAGACGGTAACGAAATCTCATCGTCTGGTTCGTCACAGATTTGTCTGGATCGCCGTGTTTTCATATTCACGGTTGGGGTTTGAGGAAGGTGGAGGAGTGCAGAGAGAGTTTGGATATGCAGAAGACAGAGAGAGAGAGAGAGCTTAGATTAGTAAAGTAGAGTCTGTCTTGTAAAAGCTGTGGGTTACCGAGATTTAGAAAGACGTGTCGCTGTGTTATGGAATGAAGATCTTGAATGGATACAATGAACGTAATTATGGCACCTAGATACTGCGCGATCGCTTTCATTTTTCTTAATATATGCGAACGTATTTAACTCAGACACATCCCGAGTTCTCTTCTTAAGGTACAGAACCGGTCTTCCCCTAAAGGTTTTGTAAAAATATCTGCTAATTGATGCTCAGTAGGAATGAATATCAATTTTATTAAGCCTTTGGACACATTATCTCTAAGAAAATAGTGGCGTACTTTTATGTGTTTTGTGCGAGAATGTAGGACTTGATTTTTAAAGATGGCTATGGTACTTGTATTATCGCAGTATATGGGTACATTTTCACATATGATGCCAAAGTCACACAGTGTTTGACGCGTCCATAAAATTTGGGAGCAACAACTTCCTGCAGCTAAATATTCACCCTTAGTTGTGGATAGAGCGACTGACGTTTGCTTCTTGCTATGCCATGAGACAAGACTTTGTCCCAAAAATGTACATGCACCGCTTGTGCTTTTTCTATCTATATGACAACCTGCATAGTCAGCATCTGAATAACCCAGTAGATCAAAATTGTCACATTTTGGATAGAATAACCCTAAATTAGTAGTACCACTCAAATATTTAAATATTCGTTTAACAGCCTATAAGTGGGAGTCTTTGGGTTTAGCATGAAACCGAGCACATAGACAAACACTATACATAATATCAGGTCTAGAAGCAGTTAAATATTGTAGGGATCCGATCATACCTCTATATTTTGTTACCTCGACATCCGTACCTTTTTCATCTGCTGTGAGTTTTATTAATGTACTCATTGGTGTGGTCTTTGAGTTTGAATTATCAAACCCGAATCTCTTAAGTAACTCTTTTGTGTACTTGGTTTGATGAATGAATATATCTTCATGAATTTGTTTAATTTGAAGACCCAGAAAGTAGTTGAGTTCTCCCATAAGGCTCATGTCAAACTCTTTGTGCAAGCATTTGGAAAACCACTCACAAAGAAAATTATTAGTAGCACCAAATATTATATCGTCTACATAAATTTGTGCAATAATAATATCTTTATTTTGACGTTTAATAAATAGCGTGGAGTCGATTTTACCTCGTATGAACCCATTTGATAAGAGATACTTACTCAATCTTTCGTACCAGACCCTTGGAGCTTGTTTGAGTCCATAGAGTGCCTTCTTGAGTTTGTATACGTAATGCGGGAGCTTGTCATGTTCGAATCCAGGTGGCTATTTTACATAGACTTCTTCATTTATGTACCCGTTGAGGAAGGCGCTTTTGACATCCATTTGGTGTAGCTTGAACTTTCTGAAACAAGCGAATGCTAGTGGTATACGAATGGATTCCAAGCGGGCTACTGTGGCAAATGTTTCTTTATAGTCAATTCCTTCTTGTTGGTTATATCCTTAAGCAACTAATCTCGCTTTTTTATTGTAATTGTTCCGAACTTGTCAAGTTTGTTTTTGAATACCCATTTAGTTCCAATAATGGATACATCTTTCGGATGAGGCATCAATTCCCACACTTGACATCTTTCAAATTGTTGTAACTCTTCTTGCATTGCTAGTAGCCAATTTTCATCAAGTATGACTTCTTTGGCGTTCTTTGGTTCAATCTGGGATAAGAATGCTGAGAAAGCACACATGTTTTTTGCTTTTATTCTTGTAGTAACTCCTTCATTTATGTCTCCAATGATGTTATCAGGAGGATGATTTTTGATGTATCTTGCTGATTTTGGAAGTTGAACATTATGTATTACTTCTTCAATAGATTGAGAATTATGGTCTGGTTGATCATCCATTTCAGCTTGCTGGATATGTTCCTGATTTTCGTATTCGGCTTGCTGGAAAGAATCTTGATCTTGATGTTCTTCTAATCCAGCTTGCTGGATCGGTTCCATAGTCTTGCTGTTTTGCTTTATGTGGTATGATGGGTTTGCTGCAGTCTCTAAAATTCCTGCATCTTCTTCTCTTTCTTTTGGAATATCATGGTTAAGTTCATTAAATTTGATATGTATAGATTCTTCGATACACAACTTTTGCACATTATAGATGCGATATGCTCTACTATTTTGTTCATAGCCAATGAAGATTCCCTCATAAGATCTAGCATCAAATTTGCCTAAGTTCCCACTAGTGTCAAGAATAAAACATTTAGATCCAAAGATTTTGAAATAGTTAATATTAGGAAGTCGTTTATTTAATAATTCATATGGTGTTTTCAAAAGAATTGGGAGAATTAACACTCTATTTAGTACATAAAATGATGTGTTTACACCTTCAGCCCAAAATTTCTTTGGGAGTTTACTTTCTTGAATTAGTGTTCTAGTGCTTCTCAGAACGTCTTTATTTTTTCTTTCTACCACTCCATTTTGTTGAGGGGTTCTAGGTGCTGAGAATTCATGATTTATTCCTTTTTGATTACAGAATGTAATAAACTCCTTTTGAAATTCAGTACCATGATCACTTCTGATTCATATAAGATTAAGATTGTATTTGGTTTTCAAATTTTTAATAAGTTTTTCAAATTCTTTAAATGCCTCATCTTTTGTTCTAAGGAATAATACCCATGTATATCTAGAGAAATTATCGACTATCACAAAAGCATAGAATTTACCATTTAGACTAGCATGCCTTTCAGGTCCAAATAAATCGAGATGAAGCAATTGTAAGGGAGAAGAAGTTGATACCATGTTTTTGGCTGTGAACGATGTTCTTACTTGTTTTTCGAGTTGACAAGGTTCGCATATACCTTTCTTCTCGAAATTCACTTTGGGTAATCCTCTTACTAAGTTCTTTGATGACAACTTCTTGATGAGATCCATATAAACATGTCCCATTCTTCTATGCCACAGATTAGCTTCATCTTGAACAGTTGTAAGACATAATTCTTCCTCCCGTCGCTCAAAATGTCAGACCTTTTTCACTTGTTTTTTCAAACAAATCTCACCTAAAATGAGAACAGCAAAGAATAAGTAACGGAAAGGTGAAAGTAGTATGCACACAAGCCAATCATGTTTGATGATAAAGCATATACTTTGTAACAATCTTATTCATTTATTAATAAAAAGTATTAATTTATTAAAGGCTTTTAATTATCTACATGATGTTGTTTTATAATATGTGATAAACCCATAGTTTTAAGCAATGCTTTTAGAATAATGATGATGATCATTCTAATGAGATCTAAATTCTTAGAAAGCTTAAAACTAAAATAGTTCCCAATCATTGGATTACTAAATTGGGGATTAGTGAATCCGGATAGATTGGTACATACGTTGCTTGCTTCATTGGATGAGGATGATTGATCTCATGATCATTTGTGTGGAGACAAAAGAAAGCAAGTATGTAGGTGCTTATTAGAGAATAAGTTCACCGAACGTGGCTCGCTAAGGAATACCTAATGGAGTTTTATTTGCCCGTCAATAGGAATTCTCAGAGTGATAGTAGTACAAGTAATCCTTAGACTTGAGATCATCATAGTATCTTGTGTATGATGAGTTATACTTTGACTTATTCCTTAAGACCCTTAGGGTATATCAAAGGGTATGCTTGGGTATAATAAGTTTTACATGGAGATAATGTATGATCAATAAAGAATCTACCACTTCTATTAAAAGAAGAGAAATGTCCTATGTGATTCGATAAATGACAATCCTGTAGTCCTTGGCCAAGGCAGAATGAAATTAGAAAGGAGTTTCTAATTTGCATTATTTGGAGTTGTGCATTTAAGGATCGAAATACATATAATTAAATAAAATAAGACTTGACATGTGAATTCCATGTCTTATATTTAATTGGGACATTGTATGGTGGAAGGATTGAATTGTCATTTAACTATTTACTCAAAGGTTCTTTTATGATTAATGTTGAAATCCATATTATCCGGAAAGTCGTTGATCGCTAGGAGGCTTATCCTTATTGTAGAATAAATATTATTTATTTAAATAAATTAATTGTTTAATTTATTTATTTAAATAAGATTAGAATTGTTCTAATTGATTTATTCACAACCTGTTTAATATGGAGAACCTAAAGGGTCACACCATAAAAGGAAGAATAATTATTTAAGAAGTTAATGGCATAATCGTAATAATATATTAAGTATATTTAATTTAATCTATGGTGATAGAATAAATTAAATAGCTTAATATTTATTATTTAATATTTTAAAAATATTAAATATAAATTAATAAGAGGAGTCTTATTAATATTATTACAATTATTATTATTTTAATTTCTAAAAGAGTTTAGGAATTAATTTAATATAAGTACTCTCATTTATTCCTAATTGGATTAGGAAGGAAAATTAGTTAAAGGAGTTTAATTAATTATCCCTAATAAGATTAGGGAGCTTAATTAATTAAAAGAATTTAATTAATTAATTAAAACCCAATTCCTTAATTGTTAAGGTGGGTTGCCCACATCTATTAATAAGAGGAGTCTTATTATGGGTGATGGGGGTTGTTGACTTTTACAACGTAATAATTCCAATTTGTTGGAGAGTACCCTTTTTCTATAGAGATAGGAAAAACTAGGGTTTGAGCCATAACACCCATCTTCTTGAATTTTATTCTTCCTCGGTGGATCACCTCTGAGGCCAAACATTTGGGTGACTAACGTTGATCGAAGGAAGGAACCAAACCCGGTGGATTCAAGATTGAACGCGAAAGGATTTGGAGGTGAACTTGTACCGAGGAAGCTCGATCTTCAAGGGTATGATTTATTCTTTATCTTTTTTTCGCTTTAATTAATAATTATGCATAAAGGATGATCCGGGTATATGGTTTGTAAATTTTTAAACTCGATTTTACCACTTCCCGCATTTTTATGCAATTTGATTCATGCATATGAATATTACAAATCTAACGAAGGGCATCGAGCCAAACCTTTATGCGAATTATTAATTGTTTTAATTTGATATGTATATTGATATGTGTTTAGAACAATTTTTTTGGGCATAATTTTAATTGTATAAAATTTAAAATTAAAAAAAAAAAAAGGCATTGCTTTTTTTCATGCGTACATGCATCTTTTGAGGCCATTGCATTATATATATATATATATATATATATATATATATAGGCACTAAATAAAAGGCAACACACAAGCCACTCACTTTAATTGCAACAAAAAAAAAAAAACAAGCAAGACAAAAATCATTGACATGCACGGTTTTCAAGAAAGGAGGACCGGACATTATATATATATATATATATATATATATATATATATATATATACGGTTTTATTATATATATAATAAAATAACGGTTTTGTTTTATTATTATATATATATATATATTCTTAATTATTATATAATTAAAATAAAAGTTTATTTTAATTTTAAAATAAAAGGTTTATTTTAATATTAAAATATAAAGTTTTATTTTAATTTTAATAATTTTATAATTAAAATAAAAGGTTTATTTTAATCTTAAAATAAAAGGTTTATTTTAATTTTAAAATTAGAATTTCATGCTAACTAATTAGAGTTGGAATTGGATTCCATGCTAACTAATTGGAGTTGAAATTGGATTCTATTTTTTCTTAAATAAAGGAGTTTATTTAGATATGAAATAAGATTTCATATTATTCAAAATAAAGGAGTTTATTTGTGAATAGAAAAGAGAATCCATGTTTCCTTAAATAAAGGAGTTTATTTAAATATGGAATAAGATTTCATATTATTCAAAATAAAAGAGTTTATTTGTGAATAAGAAAGTGAATCCATGTTTCCTTAAATAAAGGAGTTTATTTAGATATGAAATAGGATTTCATATTATTCAAAATAAAAGAGTTTATTTGTGAATAGGAAAGAAAATCCGTGTTTCCTTTAATATTTTTTTTACATGGAATTGGATTCCATAATTAATTAAAATAAAAGAGTTTATTTTAATTAGAGATTTTTTTATTACATGGAATTGGATTCCATAATTAATTAAAATAAAGGAGTTTATTTTGATTAAAATTTTTGATTAAAATAAAATAGTTTATTTTATTCAAAATTGGATAAATTAAAATAAAATAGTTTTATTTTGATTTAAATTTGGATTAAAATAAAGGAGTTTATTTTGATTCAAAAATTAGATTTTATACTAACTAAATTTGCCCATTAAATGATATCAATATATATTAAATGTTTATTATTCATGAGATGAATGTTATTTATTGATGCATATGGTGATGTGTATGATAATAAATGGGATTGATTATGGACTATTGACCAATATGATTGGATTTTATTTTAGTTGGATGCATGAATGTATGAGTTTTATTAAATGGGGTCTGCAGACTGCCTTCTCTAATTTTTTCTTAATGTAAATTCTAACTCCCTCCTATGTACTTCCCCTTGACTGCTGATCAAGGTTTCTATTTATTTTAAATAGTTGTGTAATAGGAATAGTTAGAATTAATTTTAGAAAATTAGAGAGCAAAGGAGTAAGGAGCGCTTGAAGACCCGTTTGTAATGGAGCCCGGGTTTAAATGTAATAGTTATATTTAAATATTATTTCTTGCACCCCTAGGGTTTGACCTTTTGGTTCACTTGGTGGCTCTAGTGAACCAAACTAGAATAAAAGTCCATAATCAATCCGGGTAGAATATAGTATTCTATATGTGCATGCTTATACTATATATATTATATATTATGCAAACATGCTTCGCATGTTCATTAATATAACGCGTATTTTATATATATATGTAAATGCTTGGCGCTAAACAAGATGAGACAAAATTAATAACAAACCCTCAATTTTTATATTAAGTCCTAAGCGTTCAAAGATATTTGGAATATCGAACGTCAGCCTTTCTAGCATGATAAAATTAATAGAGTATTAAATATTTAATATGAGTTTGTTGTGTCACCACAAGACAAGTATTAAGTATTTAAGATGTTAATTTATCACATTTGATGCTTATAAAGAAAATTGAACAATATTGTTTTGTTGTGTCACACCACAAGGATGATATTTTTCTTTTTGAATATATGGAGTGCTAGTCGACTTAACTTGGATAATTTTGATTCGGATGTGCCACCACTTGATCAAAATAATCTAAGAGGCAAAATACAAGGAGTTGCATAGTTGATGTAATTGACAAAAGTTGTCTACCTATTTATTTATATATAGTTTGTTGTGTCACCACAAGGCTATATACATTTGAAATGAGATCCTTATTCCCACTAGCAAATCTTTAATTAGATTTTGCCGAACTATATAAGTGAGGGTAATATAGTTTGAAGAAAATAGTGGGAGATACCAATTTAAAACAAGACCTAAATTATTTTGGTAATTAATAATAGAATGTATGTTAAAATGTTGTTAATTACAAATTTATTTACTGAAATTTTACAATGTCTAAAATTACTATCATCTGCGAAGCATATTAGATGCTAAATTAACCGAATCAATTAAACGGATAAGTTAAGGAATTTGAGAATAGTTCTCATAGTGAAAAAGCTATCTTATGTCCTTAATACGCCTATCCTTGCAATGGTTGCAGACAATGCCTCTGAGGAAGACATTGCTACTTTTAGAAAGTGGCAAGATGATGCACAGTTGGCTCAATGCATCATGCTCGCATCCATGAGTAACGAGCTTCAGCGTCAACATGAAACTATGGATGCTCCTACTATATTCCTGCACATCAAGTAGTTGATGGTGAGAAAAGTAGGACTGATAGATATCAGATATCTAAGGAGCTCTTCCGATCTAGAATGACCGATGACACTACCGTACAGATAAAAGTCCTTAACATTATCAATTTGATTGATCAATTAGGACAACGAATTTTGTCATGGATGGAGAGTTGAGCCAAGATTTGATCTTGCACTCATTCCCGGACTCCTTTCACAATTGTTGTGAATTTTTCATATGAACGAGTTAGATATCAGCCTCGCTGATTTGCTTAACTTGTTGAAAAATGTTGAGAGTCACTTTCCAACCAAGAAAGACCATGTCTTACTGGTAGGGGCCAAAGGATCTTCTGAAAAGAAGAACGATTCAAAGAAGGTAAGTAGAAAGGCATAAACAAAGGATAATAAGAACAAAACTGATACGGGGAGTTTGCTACCACTGCAATTAGCCTGGACACTGGAAAGAAACTGCGAGAAGTATCTTGCAGAGGCTAACCAAGGAAGCTTAGTGAAGTTTCGGTTATAAATACAAATTTTGTTCATGATTTAAAAATAAATTTTTCTTTAAGTCAAGGTTCCACTTGGGTATTGGATACCGACTTTGGTTATCATAAATATAGATTTATGAAGGGACCAAGCAGAAGTAGAAAGCTAAACAAATATAAGTAATCCTATGTGCCGAAAATGTAGCAAAGGTTGCCATATTAGCCATAGAAACTTATAGTTTAGCAATGCCTACGGGCAAATCTATTAAGTCAATAAGTTGTTATTGTATTCCAGTTCTTGTTAAAAATATTATTTCCATTTTATTGTTGGACAATAAAATTTTGGTATTATAATTATGAACAATTGTTGTTCTATTTATAATAATAATGTTTTGTATAGGACTGGAATATAACTTAATAAATTTTGTATACTTGACTTACAAGAAAATAATTTTGCATATTGAACAAATTAATATGAGAAAAGGAGATGATCATTCAAAGAGTTGAATGTGAGTATTTGCTAAAATACAAGTGTGAATTATTTGAAAGGTTCAAAGAATTCAGAAGTCAAACAAATTGGCAATGTATTAAGATTCTTTGATTAGATCAAGGAATAAATACTTGTGCAATAAGTTTCTAGATCATCTCAAATGGTTTTCTCATAATGGACGCCTCTCGATACATAATAATTGATTGATGTATCTGAAAGGAAAAATCTTACCTTGTTGGACATGGTGCGGTCCATAATGATTTTACCGACATTCCAGTATTCTTCTGGGATAATGTCCTAGAAATGGTTGCATATCTACGAAAATGGTAACCTCAAAATCCGGCCCCAAGACTCCATAAAAGTTATGGACAGGGAGGATTCCTAATCTTAAGTATGTTAAGATAAGGGGTTGTCCAACTTATGTGAAAAGGTTTCAAAGGATAAGCTTGGGACAAGATTTGACAAGTGTCGATTTGTGGAACATCCTAAAGTAAGTTTAGGGTATATGTTCTATAATTCTACTTAGCAAAAGGTGTTTGAAACGCTGCCTTCTAAGATAAAGGTGTTTATCATTGAAGGGGCTAGTGGGAGGATAATAGATCTTGAAGAGTTCAAGAACCACAAAACACTATAAGTCAAATAAGAGGAACTCAGAGATAGACCTATTGTACCACAACCAAGAATCGTAAATCGAATAGTACCAAAGATACCTAGGAGGTATGGATTCATCATAGATGATGATGATGAGGTACACATCATAGAAGATGATGATCCGGTTATATATCGATGAGGTAAGAGTTCTAGTGTGTACAAAAAGGGTCGATTGGGAGCATCGTGACATTCCTAGTACTATATGTTGATATACTACTGATAAGGAATGACATACCAATGCTACAATCAGTAATGATAAAGTTGTCTAAACATTCCTCCATGAATGGTTTGGGAAGAGTATCTTAATTGGGGATAAAATCTATATAGATAGATTCAAGAGGATGTTCGACTTAACCCAAGGAATGTATATTCATTTGATGCTAAAGTCGTTTAGCATGGCAAACTCCAAGAGATGTGTCATGTTGATGAGCTATGGAGTGTATCTCTCTTAATAGTCCCCACGCACTCTCGAAAAGAGAGGTCGCATGAGTGACTATCATGTATGCAATGAAATATACGAGACCGATGTTGATCACCATATTCGGAGAAGTTCACTATGAGTCGGTGAAAACATCTTAAAGTGCTTAACCCAAGCACTAAGGATGTGATCATATTCATGGTGGGTCTAAATTAAAACTAGAGGGCTTTACGGACTCAAGTTTTTCGAATGCATGCACCAAGACGATCGAAAAAATCCACTTTAAGGTAAAGTGTTACCTTGAACGTGGTGCGTTGAATTGAAAGGTTCCAAACAAAGAAAAAGAATTGCTTGGTTTAGTGATAAAGACAAAGTATATAGCTATAAATGAAGCTGCAAGTTGATTGTTTGGATTAAAAGTTCATTACAGAACTAGGAATAGTTCCTAAGTCTCATCTTGGATCTAAACATGTGTTGTGGCACTTTCATATGAATATTAGAATCATTGAAAGATGGGAAATCACTATAGAGATAGTGAACTCTCAAAAATAACATTACATATCCATTAACTAAAGCTTATCCAACAGCAGGATAATCGTCACTTAGAGAAGAAGAGTATAAGATACCATGACGATTGGTTTTAGTGCAAGTGGGAGATTGAAAGTAGTATGCACATAAGCCAATCATGTTTGATGATAAAGCATATACTTTGTAACAATCTTATTCATTTATTAATAAAAAGTATTAATTTATTAAAGGCTTTTAATTATCTACATGATGCTGTTTTATAATATGTGATAAACCCATAGTTTTAAGCAATGCTTTTAGAATAATGATGATGATCATTCTAATGAGATCTAAATTCTTAGAAAGCTTAAAACTAAAATAGTTCCCAATCATTGGATTACTAAATTGGGGATTAGTGAATCCGGATAGATTGGTACATATGTTGCTTGCTCATTGGATGAGGATGATTGATCTCATGATCATTTGTGTGGAGACACTAAAGCAAGTATATAGGTGCTTATTAGAGAATAAGTTCACTGAACGTGGCTCGCTAAGGAATACCTAATGGAGTTTTATTTGCCTGTCAATAGGAATTCCTGTAGTGATAATAGTACAAGTAATCCTTGGACTTGAGATCATCATAGTATCTTGTGTATGATGAGTTATACTTTCACTTATTCCTTAAGACCCTTAGGGTATATCAAAGGGTATGCTTGGGTATAATAAGTTGTACATGGAGATAATGTATGATCAATAAAGAATCTACCACTTCTAATAAAAGAAGAGAATGTCCTATGTGATTCGATAAATGACAACCCAAGAGTCCTTGGCGGGCGTAATGAAATTAGAAAGGAGTTTCTAATTTGCATTATTTGAGTTGTGCATTTAAGGATCGAAATACATATAATTAAATAAAATAAGACTTGACAAGAATTCCATGCCTTATATTTAATTGGGACATTGTATGGTGGAAGGATTGAATTGTCATTTGTAGCTATTTACTCAAATGTTCTTTTATGATTAATGTTGAAATCTATATTATCTGGAAAGTCGTTGATCGCTAGGGAGGCTTATCCCTATTGTAGAATAAATATTATTTATTTAAATAAATTAATTGTTTAATTTATTTATTTAAATAAGATTAGAATTGTTCTAATTGATTTATTCACAACCTAGGTTTAATATGGAGAACCTAAAGGATCACACCATAAAAGGAAGAATAATTATTTAAGAAGTTAATGGCATAATCGTAATAATATAGTTAAGTATATTTAATTTAATCTATGGTGATAGAATAAATTAAATAGCTTAATATTATTATTTAATATTTTAGAAATATTAAATATAAATTAATAAGAGGAGTCTTATTAATATTATTATAATTATTATTATTTTAATTTCTAAAAGAGTTTAGGAATTAATTTAATATAAGTACTCTCATTTATTCCTAATTGGATTAGGAAGGAAAATTAGTTAAAGGAGTTTAATTAATTATCCCTAATAAGATTAGGGAGCTTAATTAATTAAAAGAATTTAATTAATTAATTAAAAACCAATTCCTTAATTGTTAAGGTGGGTTGCCCACATCTATTAATAAGAGGAGTCTTATTATGGGTGATGGGGGTTGTTGACTTTTACAACGTAATAATTCCAATTTGTTGGAGAGTACCCTTTTTCTATAGAGATAGGAAAAACTAGGGTTTGAGCCATAACACCCATCTTCTTGAATTTTATTCTTCCTTGGTGGATCACCTCTAGAGGCCAAACATTTGGGTGGCTAACGTTGATCAAAGGAAGGAACCAAACCCGGTGGATTCAAGATTGAACGCGAAAGGATTTGGAGGTGAACTTGTACCTGAGGAAGCTCGATCTTCAAGGGTATGATTTATTCTTTATCTTTTCGTTTAATCAATAATTATGCATAAAGGATGATCCGGGTATATGGTTTGTAAATTTTTTAAACTCTGATTTTACCACGCTTCCGCATTTTTTATGCAATTTGATTGCGCACATGAATATTACAAATCTAACAGAGGGACATCTAAAAATCCTGACGTCGACACCGATTATCACCAAATGTGACAGTTCCATGTTTCTTTTTGACATTTAGTTCCACGAACTTAGATTTGTCTCCCATCATATGACGTGAACATCCGCTGTCAAGGATCCACTTTTGAGAGGATACTTTGGCTTTGAAACAAACCTGTATGGAGAGATACAATTTATATTTTTGGTACCCATATCTTTTTGGGTCCACTTGTGTTAGTTGAAATCACATCACTTTTCTTTATCCATACAGTTTTACTTCGATTTTTCTTTCTTGAGCAATTTATCTCTAGATGTCCGTTAATGCCACAATTTTTGTAAGAAGTAAAAGGCGTGCAATAATTTAATTTAAACGATGACTTAGATTTTAACATTTTAACTTCTTTTTTAAATATTTGGTTATAGCCTATGCCTTGTTTATCATAATTGGGTCTTTGTTATCCTAGCATAACATTTAGGTTTTCTTCTCCATGAACAAATTTAGCTAGAGAGATTTTTAACGATTCTATTTCTTTTTGTAGGTCATTAGTTAGAGGTGTTTTGTTAGTCGATTCGTCACCAAATGCATCAATGCATACATCTCTCATTTTTATCTCATTTTTTAGTTTTTCAACTTCATTATTTAGCTATTTTACCTTGTTGAACAGTATTTTATTGAAATTATCTAGATACCCATTTTTTGCTGCTAGTACCTTTCCTCATTTGTGTGTGTTACTTTTTCTAATTCTTTCTTTTCATCTATTAGCAACTCCACTACACACATTAAAGTGTTTACTAGATCTTTTAAGTGCATATTATTTTCTTTTAGTTTTTCATATTCTTGTTTCAAAGTAATACCATTAGAAAGAAGTACCTCACTGGATTCACCTTCAAGTCCCATGAAGCATATTTGAGCCAGTTCATCGTTTGCATCTATTTCCACTTCGGATTCTTCATCATCACTCCATGTTAGGAATGCTTTATGCTTTTTGAACTCCTTATTTCCTTGCTTTCCTTTGTTTTTGAGTTGGAAGCAATCCTTTTTAAAATGACCTAGTCGTCCACACTCGAAACAGGTTTCTTTGGTTGGCTTTGCTTTAAATTTGTTTGCGTTGAATGTATTTTTCCTTTAATTATTTCTTTAAAGTAGGCCTTTAAGTCTTCTTGACATCATGGCTATTTCATCATCCGAGTTATTCTCAAGCTCTTCTTCAATTCCTGCATTTAAAGCTAGTACTTTCTTTCGAGGAACTTCTTCCTCGTCATCATATCTTTTTAATTGATGTTCATATTCTTCCAGTTCACCAAAGAGAGTTAATGTATCCATAGAGGAAATATTGACGGAATCTTGAAGAGTAGTAATTTTAAATGCAAACCTTTTAGGCATAGCCCGAAGTAACTTACGGTTGATTTCACTTTGTGGAATTGACTTGTCAAGCAACTTTAAAGAATTTATAAGTACCAAGAATCGTGCTTGAGCCATTTTGATTGTTTCATCTCTTTCCAGTTTGAACATTTCGTAATCATGCACGAGCATACTTAGCTTAACTTCTCGTACTTTGGAAGTTCCTTCGCGACTTACAACTAGGGTATCCCATATCTCTTTTGATGTGTTGCATGAAGAAACTTTATCTATTTCGGATTGCACCATGCCGCTAAGGAGAGTGTTCATTGCTTTAGAATCGTATGACACCATGTATGTTTTGGTTGAGTCCATCTCGAGTAGAGTTTTTGGAGTACCATCATCTTTCATTGGAATTACCGGTCCATTCTCTACCACCCACCATTCCCATAGGTCTCGCTTGAGATATATCCTCACCCAAAATTTCCAGAAGTTATAGTTCTCAGTTCCAAAAAGTAGAGGAGGTCGGTTGGTTGATTGTCCTTCGTGATGAGCATTTCCAAATTATGCCATGTCAGAATCTTTCCCTACAGGTCACCTTTAAGACCAAGATAAGTAGAGTCAAGCTCTGATACCAAATGAAATTTAAATAAGTACACTTAGAAGGAGGGGGGGGGGGGGTTGAATAAGTGTAGGCACAAACTATGTCCAATTTTTATTTCTTGTCAAAAATTCTTTAAGTGTTTAATGCAGCAAGCTGGATTACTGATATGGATAGGATGCAGGTTGCTGGATAAATAACAGAATACTCAAGTATAGAATGCAATCACACAAACACCCAAATTTTTACGTTCGAACTACTACCCTCTGTAATAGTAGCTTAATCCACATCCAATACCAACTAGTATTGGAGACTCACTTTTATTCAACTTTTCCAATTACAATACAAGTTCTATCAAATTTGAACACCTTTGTTCCTTGTGCACCTATGCACTCTTAAGCACTTATGCTTTCCTTCAACTTGACTGTAATACGTTATCAACCAAAACAGGATTACCCAATATAAAACAGATTTAGATATGATAATTAAAATACAATACTAGAGGTCTAATGATCAAGCAATATATTACTTACCAACTCAAGGCTCTAGTATGAAATGATATGCAAGAAGGATATTACCAGAATATATTCGAAACTGCAACTCTGTTCTTAGTGCAATCAATATCTATCTTAGTGGAAAATAATCTCGCAGCTTGTGTGCTATTATTTTCTGTGTATATATTTCGTATATAAATATGTTAAAGGACTCTGTTTATATAGACCGCTTCTAGGATATTACCGTTGCACAAGTTTGTTGCTGTGATATGCTGATTGAAACATGTTGCATAAATCTTGCCGTTCAATATCAATCATGATCTACTTAGCTTGATTTCAAAACACATAGATTCTATTTTCTGAGAAATCACGCCATCAACATTTAAGGCTTAATTGATTTCCATTTCATGGAAGAAAGCTTGACGCAGATTACTTATAGTCCCAATTACAAAGTCAAAGTTTATTACCTTATATGCCCATAAACAATTGCTGGCATGTTTCCATATATCTTAACACGTATTGGTCCGTTAGAGTTAATCAATTTGGTTGCTCAAATCGTGGCGAGATTATGGCCCATGATTTCTTCTATAAGTATGCAACATATGGTAATTTATGCAATCAACTAGTTACCTTAATTAATTGCCTAGAATTAAGTATGACGCATAAATTGTGAAGCATAATCTATGATGTCATGTTTTGAGCTTACCATTCAATATCTTCTGACCGGTGTCCATATATCTTATTCGGACACCCAATTAGATCCCTTGATTTGAGGGACAATATTATGAATCAAAACTTATGGTAATATAATTACCCCATTCCTTGCTCTACCGTATATCACTATTTAACAAGATTTGATTCCTTACGTGAGCAATTCTGTCCATGCATATTATGAACTAGTTAATTAACATGTAACATCAAATATGAATGCAAGTATATATATGTAATGCATATGTCCTAGATTCTTATTTTGGAAAGTAATAATTGCTAAAATCTTATATATATTCCTAAGACTCAATTTAGCTTTTCTTTCTTCAAAGGCATCTTGACTTTGGACCTTCTTCCTTGATGATCCTGAAATGATATATAACAGAGTTAGTGAACTAATATGGTCATCATCAAAACATAAAGTGTGACATAAGTCAACACATCATACAATAGTGGAACAATGATTTTCAGATCGAATTCACACTAAGTATTCCTGTATTTACAACTTTAAACCGTTTCAAAAATGATTACGAGTCTACATATATATATATATATATATATATATATATATATTAAAAGCACATAGTGCGTATTTAGCTTGATGTCAACATTTTGAAGTCTAGCATAACTAAGAGTTTTGGAAAACTTATGTCTCCACTAATAATCATTTGCTTAACAATCTACTTATTCTTATTATCCTCAATACTCCATTTACACACAACTATACCCAGTTCATAAAACCACACTTATGAGTCCATAAATTGCCACAATCATATGAGTTTAAGAACTTTCCTAGACAGACCTTTGGCGTCCATTCGCTGAGGGATTCATAAACATTTCATATAACTATGAGTCAAGCATGTCACATAAGTATGAGTTTTAAGAACTCGTACTTAACCTTATATTCTATACCTATAACCTATCTTTCTGTTATACAAATAAGAAAGGAATCACCCTCTTAACATGCATATATCAAATAGCGTAACACAAACATTTCAATGATTATCATTACCAGAACTAAGTTGTTTTTACACCAAGTATAATTCCCCGCCCACACAAGGAATCATACAACTCAGCTGCCGACATGAATCCTCAATTGAATCCCCACCTAACACTAACCCCCTTTTCAATACGAATTTCATTTAACTCGTATTCATAATCATTTCTTGAATCAGTACCAATTCACAGTACAACTGACACCCAGCAATCTTGCTGTAAACTTTTCAATCATTCGCTTGATCATTCTTCATACTATAACCTTATCAGATCACGGGGTGATCTCATCGTAAATATTATGATTCATTTTTTATATCTTGATCGTTTTGTTTTACGATCTTCTATCACTGTACTTTTAGTCTTTTAGACTCTATCTATTCACCACTACTGTTCAACTTTATAATCAGAGTTAGGAAACTCTGTATCTTATAACTCGCCGAGATTCGTCTTTGAATCTTATCGACCAACTTACTTTATATGAGTTAGATCTTATCCTAATCACTGCGGTTATTAGTCTCAGGTATTCCTACCTAAGGTTAATAACCTACAGCTTTGATACCAACGGTGACGGCCCCGAATCCGAGGTCCCGAATCACCGCGGATCCGGTTCGATCATTCTAACACTATTACTATATTTGCAGAAGATATAAACATAAATT
The DNA here is from genome assembly GCA_020205615.1 of Panax quinquefolius. Lineage (NCBI taxonomy): Eukaryota > Viridiplantae > Streptophyta > Magnoliopsida > Apiales > Araliaceae > Panax > Panax quinquefolius. The sequence continues at coordinate 46,744,761 of CM035165.1, forward strand.
GTTTATACATTTCATTACACACTATTCCCCAAGGTCGAGTAACCTTAACTTATACACAATTTATAAACTATCTAACATATAACATTATTATCAAACTATACTATTACAAAACTAATCGCACACATTAACTTTTTAAGTCGAACTGCTCTTGGACCTTTCCTCAGATCCGAACACATTAAATTTAATCGCAATGTTTTATCATGATATAGCAAGAGTGAGCATACAAATTGCCCAGCAAGTTTAAGTTCAATGATATAACGATATATCATGATTGAAAGATTCTGAATAATACGCTGGCTATAATTCAACAATATAATTATAAACTAGCAGGAACAAATTTATGACTGAACAAGTATTATACATGAACAAATATATCTGAACCAACTGGTAATGAAGGTGATCAACCTTTCATACCTGACTTATACATGCAATATGTACAAAGTATAATTCATGGCAACCAGCAATGATTAACCATAAGCTTATCCGAATGAAACACTCTTAGTAGAGTTAAGTAAAAACAAACTTGCTTGAACCGTTGATTATCGCTATGCAATTTATAACGCTTTATCCGAAGACCTAATATTAGTAATATAGATCTCCAATATTAGAATAATATCATCACAATATAATACTATAAGATATATATAAACATTGAATAACCTAAACACATAACACATAATCTTATCAATCTACAATACACATAAGACTTAGTATCAAGTCAAACTATTTCAGTCTGACTTGAAATCGACACAAAACTGACATCCTGACCGCCTTAATCGGACTTTTATCGAGTCTAATTTCAATTAAACTCTGACTTAACAGTTAACAATTATCTAAGATAGTTTTAATAACAGTCAAAATATTTTTCCAAGTCTCATAATAATTTTTAAATAATTATTATCATTTATCGTGTATTTTTCAATCATTAAAATTTGCATGTAAATGAATTAAATACCACATAATTCCTTTATCATTAATATTTATTTATTGTCAAATATTAATGAAATACATGTCATAATATTATAATATATTTATAATATCATAAAGTATTTTAATACCTTAAAATCACTTTTATATGATTTTTAAAATATTAAATTCTTTATCCGATAATTGCTATTAATATTAAAATATTAATATTTTCATGACAAAATATCAAAAGTTATATTTTATAACTTAAAATATTTTTATAATCCTTAAATCATTTTATATGATTTATAAATCATTAATTCTATTTTTCCATAATTTATTTAATATATTTATTAAATAAACTAATTATCATTAATATTGATTAATTAATGAAATTCATCACAACATATTAAAAGTCACCGAAAATAACTTAAAATATTTTCTTATACCATAATATTATTTTTCATGATTTTTCATGTATTAAAATCATTTATTTAATATTATAATTAAATAAATTAAATACCATTTATATTCCAAAAATATTAAATATTTATGAAATATACTCTAAATAATTAAAAACTATTTTTCAGACTTTAAAATAATTTTTCATAATTTATTATGTATTTTTTATAATTAAAAACCATTTTTATCTATTTTTAAATAATTTTTGAAAAATCAGAAATTAGAAAATAAATAAACTGTCGCTAAATGGCTATAACGACACTTTACGTCGTCTATATAGTGTTCTTAGCCTCAAGAACATTGACAAGGCAGTGTTTAAGGGTGTACATTTGACCACTCCTAAACTCCAATCTGATCATGTTCTGGGTTATCTAAAACTTTGATATTGTAGTATTAATGTCACACTACAATATCCAACCAACACTTTGGTTAAAAAACATCACAACAAGGAGATCAAAGCCTCCAAAGTTGCTGTCATGAAAAATCTGGGTTTTCTAGGCCCAGACAGTTTCGAGTACCTACTTTGATGCTCGATTATATAGATGTTCTGGTCTTGGTTCATGCATGTGGTTTGATGGTTCAAACATGTAGTCGAGATGAGAAGGTATAGTTTCATAACTTCCGATCCTAACCACAACATCCCATATGACAGATAAAAGCTAGTCAATGCTTGTCAGAAAATTAATTTGTTGAAGGTTCCGGGTTTTCCGAACTTCATAAAACAGACTTGAGTCAACTAAGGTTTGACCATAAATATAAACAATTATGTTATTAATCAAGGTGATATAATGGCATGGATTAGTAGTTCATATACCAGTCTATAACATACGACCAACAACAAGACCAAAAACATAAAACAAAAGCAAGATCCGAAGGCTAGAACATCTTGTCAGACACTGTTGGGAAATCTGGGTTACCCAGATTCACATTTCCGTGGTCGGTCAACGCCTTTTGACCGCTCATATATTTCAATATACTAATGATCTGTCCTTGTTTCTTGTTTTAGATCATAGTCCTCATGACAAAGAACATATTTATAACATAAAACAACTAATATCAAAAACACAGAAAGATCTAGGGCCTCTGACATATGACTGTCAGGCCACTTTTTGAACTTTTTCCAGATTTGTTCAAAACTTTATTTCGAGCATCTAAATGATATGGATCTAAGTTTTGGCAACCCAGATCATCAAGTGACACCCTCTAACACATATCTAAACAACAAATTACAACTTCCAACATAAGATCCAAGGATTTCGAAATTTATGGTTTGTATACCTTTTAAGCTTGGATCTTGATTTCTGACTTTTGATTCATGTTATTAGATTGCTAAAGCTTGATCATGGTTTGGTTTCTCACACTTTCTCACTCTAACTCCTGAATTTCTAGAGAGAGAGAGAGTCTTGGTGAAAATGAAAAATGAAAGTAGTCATTTCTCTCTCTTTAATCTTATAAATTGATACAAATGCAATGTATTGGCTGAGCTAGCTACTGGATTGTTGGACAATAAGTCATAACCTAGGGCTAGGGTAGTTCACCAACTCAAATAGGGCAACTCTTGCAAGTTATGTTCAATAATACAACAAAGGGCACTTTGATCATTTTGTATTTAATTTTAATGGCATTTTGGACAATAGCCAAACCCTTAGGGTTTGGGTTTAGGATTTAGGGTTTGAGCCATTTTAGGGTTTAGGGTTTGAGCCTTAACTTGCAAAAAAAATAATTTTTAAAATTTTCAATTTAGGTTTTCAAAAATAGAAAATTAATATTTATAAATTATAATTAGGATTTTCTAATTATATTAAAATTTCTTAATCACAAATTAAATCTTGCTAATTAGGATTAGTATATCCTAATTAAAATTTCTAGTTAAGCAATTAGGGTCAAAATAGTCTTTAGGATTTATAACCCACTTAATTAGGGTTTCTAATTGAAAAATAATTTTCCTAAATTAGAAATTAGATTTCCTAATTAGATTAGGGTTTCCTAATTACTTAACTTGAAAATTAGGATTAATATTTCCTAATTAACATTACAATTATTAAATTAACATTTACGTTTTTCCCTATTTACAAATTAAGGTTTTCTAAATTTGAAATTAGGGCTTGTTAATTAATTAAGTTTTACCCTAATTAATATATTAATAATAACACTTAAGAAATATTATTATCCGTTAAGTTCCCAGATTAGGGTTTCATACATCGAATTAGGGTTTTGAATTCCCGGAACTGAAATTAGGGTTTTCAAAACCGGTTTCTAGGGTTTCTTGTTAATCGCTAGGGTTTTCTAACCGAACGTTGACGTTCTTAATATAATCTTAGGGTTTGTTACAGATATCGTTTATCTGGTTAACCCTTGACCCTTAACCACATCATGCACACATATACACAGAACATAAACGCTTATTCCTTTAATCCTGAATAATTCACCTAAATCCTTCACAGAATTTTGAAATCCTTAAAATTCATTCTTAAAAATATTAAACGCATACACTAATTTTCTATCTAGGTTCTAATTTTGAACCTTAAATCAATTAATAGAAATTTTAAAAATATTCAAAATTCTAGGGTTGTCACAATGAGCAGTTCATAGCCTTCCAAGAAACAAATGCATGATCAGAAGTCAAGGATCAAAACTAAAGAGGCACTACACCAAAAATGGCCTCTAGTGAAGGAAAAATCCTTCACTAGAGTCCCTATATCACTCACAAGTGATTTATTGCGAAGAAATATTTCTTTCACACGAGTGCTCGCATTAGACCTCTTCGCAATTGGGTATCATTCGCTAAGTAGTAACTAAATATTTTTGTGAAGGATATATTGTGAATAACTTTTTTATTCACAAATTATATTTAGTAATGGAATATTGTTATTTAGTAAAAGATTGGTTTCCTTCACAAATAATATTTTAAGAAGGAATATTTGAAATTAGTGAATAACTTTATTCCCTCACAAATAATATATTGTGAAGAACAAATTTATTTAACGAGATAAAATTTTCCTTCACTTGTTATAAATTGAGAATGTATCTTCAAATTAGTGAGGGAAATAATCCTTCATTGATGACTAACTAATTAACTAGAAAAGATTTAGTGAGGAAAATAATCCTTCATTAAAATCCATTTCTCAAGTAAAATCCTTCACAAATTTTAAATTTGTAAAAAAAATATTAATTGATAAATAATCAAAATTCATTGCAAATTATTATTAATTTTCAAATCACTAATTACATATTTATTATTATTAAATGCTATAATAAATATTAAATTTAATATTTCAAGTTAATATAAATCATGTCATATATACTTGTTTCAAACTAATTGATAAACTGCATAAAGAGCCAAAAAATTAAAACTAATACTCCATATATAAATAGATAATGCTCAAGTCACAATAAGTACATAATTTATTATTGTATCTTGATCTCCCAAGGATCATAGTACTTACAATATTTAATAACTAACATAAGAAAACTAAAAAAATAACGAGTTAGAAGGAATAAAGTGTACATCATGTTAGGTCGACTTCATCATCATTTTCTTAAAGGAAATCAAGGTTGGGCCTGAAAAGTTACTCCTGCAAAAGAAACACCAAAATTCAATTTCAACAAGATGAGGAATAAGAAAAAATAAATCCGCTGAACTTATATTAATAGATAGAGAGAGATTAATGAAGGACAAAGAGAAAAAATATAGTTATTAGTAAATACCTCAAGTGAATCATAGTTGGTAAATATTTGAAGGAAGTTGGTAAACTTCTTCTCTACCAATTTAGTTATAAGTTCAGTAATATCTATACCAATGGACGGTTTTGGTGTACTATCATTAGTAGAAGCATCATCCATAGACTTTATACCCAATCAACGGAGGACAATCTTGTCAATCATACTCTCCAATTCCTTAGGATCAGTAGATTGTTGCGGTGAAGAATAACCTATACTCGGCGGCACTATAGGAGGAGGACCGAGCACGTCTCGTGCACGATATCTTGGAAAACCAAGTATCCTATTTTATTAATCCCACCAGTTTTCTCAATCCAAATAGCCAAGTCATCTACCTCTGGTGTACCGTCCTCTGCAGGACCGCCAACCTCAGTACTATATCATGACTAAAATATTAAACATGTACAAGAGTTAAATACGTACATTAAATACATTTGCAAGTCATAAAAATGCACATCAATTAGCAATTGAAACTGTAAATATTGGTTGACTAAACTAAAAATCAGGCAGACATACTAAAGGAAATAGGTGGTGAGTTATGGCTGAAGTATTATAGCCTTTTCCCTGCTCAAAAAAAATCAATATTTCTCTGCCTGTATCAAGTCCCAATATATTGTGCATAATAGAATCCATTTGGAGACAAGACCAGTTCAAGAGGGCAACAAGGGCACCAAAGGATTTTAAAGACCCTGTATGAATGCATTAAAAGGAGAGAGAGAGAGAGAGAGAGAGAGAGAGAGAGAGAGAACAAATGGGAACATAAAGATGTCTACATGTAGTGGTTGAACATGGCTTTCTAAAAAGGTGAAAACAAATCAAGTGTCACGAAATAAATTAATCAAACCTGAACCTGAACTAAAAGATTTATATTAGCAGTTAATATCAAATAAAATATCAGAAGCTAATAAAAAAGGACTTACTACAATCTCCTTAGCACGGGAGTTTATATAAACTCCATTACCCTGTTCCTTCTTGTGGGTCTTATCCCAAACCTCTACCAAAGTTGGAGCTCTTTTCTTAGCTATTGTCAAATCCATCATATGCTTGGAAAATGGTGCAAACCACCAGTGTAACCTACTGTCAATTTTGCTCAATTCATTTTAGACGTTGCACTCCTTGATTTCTAGGCTTGCTCCTTCCACACATCAATCATCTATGTCCACACTTGTTGCGAAAGCCAACTGGGATTATATGGTTTCAAGGCATCACACATCTCATCTGTATGATCCTTCTTATGAGCTTCGCGCCTTGCAACACTTAACCATTTTGAATAAAGTATTTTATAATGGTTACGAAAAGCCTCCTTCACTTTCTCATTTTCCCCTTCGCGAGATCGAAATCAAGCCTGAGAAAGTATTGAAGAAAAGAAATAAAGCAATAAATATTAATGTTATAACTTGATTAATTATAATAACAAAATGATAAAGTTGTTAGATTAAACACTGCCATGAGTATGAAAAGTCGTGTTTTAAAATAAGTATACCTGAACAACCGATTAAAACTACGCAGAAACAATAAAGCATTAGACCATAAACTATTTTACTGCATGACTGGTATTTAACTATTTATGATCACTTCTCTTTATGTAATGGCATGACTAGTATTACTTAATGTTAATTCTAGACTGTGACGCCCCCAAATCCTGTTATTTTCCAACCTGACATATGGTGCTACATAGTGCTACAGTTCACATAAACATTCAATTGAAATGCCTCAAAAGAACGGATATGTCTTATATATATATATATATATATATATATATATATATATATCAAAAGAATATTTACATTCCCCAGGTTCTTTACAACCAATACATTGTATTTGTCATAATATCAATATTATTCCTTAAAAATCTATACTATTACATATGCAATCTACGGGTTCGCTTTCGCCTTCCCTTTATCCTTGCCGGATCTATCGGTCCGTTCTATCTTAGCTACATTCATATGGTTCAAGCAAGAATGAGCCTAAATAGCTCAACAAGTACAACATTTCTAGGAAAATAGCATGCTTGAAACATAGGAATCGTATATCTTCAATAACTGAACAATAGTTACGAGGTACTATTGTTAATTCAAAATAACACTTCTTTTCATTCAAAACGTTTTACAACAACAATATTCATTACAACATCAGTTCCGGTTCAAGACCGTAATCATTTCATAAGTACTTTGAAAAGGACATCCCGAGACGAAGTCCGTAAGTCCCAGATAGCTTACGAAAGCACGCCTAGGTGATCACCTTATAGTACTCTATGTTAATCAACACTACATTCATTAAACGTGTATACGCTTAAGTTGTGGCAACCTCACGCGTCTCGCTGCTTCGACGACAAAAAACATTTTAGCATACTAAATCTACTTTTGAAAACCACAACAATATTAGTTTGGTAAATCCTTATCAACACTTGATAGAATAACATAGCATACGCCTAGTCGAAAAGGATTGGCTTTGACATTCCTCGAATACTAACTCATATGCGAAGAATACATGAATCACAAAGACTTGTCAAGATCGAATCGAACAAGGGTTAGAGTACTTGCCTTTTAGCGTCTCTACTTTATATTTATAACACGTGCACTTTTACGCCTTTAAGGTCTCTACATTAGATGATAGCATAACATAGAACATTAGGTCATAAATGATCATATATGGTTCCTAAAGAATCTTACCCTACTTCTCAATCCAATTACATATTAGATTTGTTATTATAGGTTCCGACATTTCGTTACGTCATTCTTACATTCATAAGTAATTAACTTAGTCTTAACCTTAAGTGTGTATACTTAAGTCCTAATATGTCTTAACAATGTTTCATTAAGATCTTCATTTAATTGTTTATCAATTACTAACCATGCTCTATATGTAAACATTCATTATTGTCTTGGTCTTGAAGGTCATGTCATGCCACGCTTTTTTTTACACTTGGTGTCGCGTCACAACACTTACCTATTATCGCTTAGAACCCGACTCGGCACATGCAAGCATGTAGTCTCAATGTTAATTTGTCACACATGCAAGCACCACTCTCCGGAAGGTTAGGGCTTTGCTCGGCCAAGCTTCTAAGCCATCATGCAAGCAATAATGGTTTTGGTCAAGGCCACCATGCACAAGCTCTGCAGGCACCGTAAAATTTCCATGACTTTTTTATTTTTGTGAGATTCCTGACTCGTAACTTCTTCGTTATAAGTCTGAATTGGTTCGTTCAAGAGCCTATGAGTCACAAATCACGTATTCTATGCGTTCATTCAAGAATTTTATCTATTCACCTTCGTTTGCTAAAATTTCACCTATTAGTCCATTTTTAACGAAAACGATAAACGTTCGTGAACGTTCAACGCTCGCTTTCTTCGCTTCTAAGTCGAATCCTACCATTTTCGAGTCCGCAACTCTATAATGCCAAATATGACTTGTCTCCATCGAAAACCAACGTTTACGACTTCAAACACAAAATATGACTTCCAATCCGAGAATTTCACGAATTCGACGATTATCGTCCAATCGTGTGAATTCCGGCGAAACTTCATTACTAATCATTCTAGGTGGATTTTAATCAACATATAAGTATTACAAGTTACTTATTACACCAACTTATTAACAAAGTAGTTTTTGACTTATTCTCATAAGTCAAAGATTTATTTCCCTTATTATCTATAATTCTCATGATTATGATAACAAAGGCTATTCTTCATAAGTTCATTAACTTTATTTAAGTTCAAGTTGCTTATTTAACTTATTTGGCTTAAGTCCATTGCTTATTAACTTCTCCTATGTTCTTAGCATCTAAGTTCATTAGATTACACTTCTCTTATCCTCCTAATATGTTAGAGATGAAGAAGACAAGATCATTTACCTTTAATGATTACTTCACTTGCTTTGGAAATCTACTAAGGAAAGGTTAAGCTCAAAGTGCTTATTGACTAACAAATAAGTTGTTTGAGAGAGAGTTTGAGAGAGATTTTAATCAAGCAATAAAATGAATTATGAGCTCTCTATTTATAGGCTTGACAAAGTGAGGGTAGAATGGTCTTTATGTCATCCCACCTCCTTAAACTAACCTCCTTACTATTTATTGCTTATTAACCAAGTCTACTTGCTAACCACTCTTATTTACTTGGCCATTACAACACTTGGTCACCACACAAAAGGTTTGCCCATCAAGTCTACCCATGGGTTGCCCCATGGATCCTCATTAGCTAATGGATCATAGTTTTGGCTTAATGCTAATTCATTTAACTTATCCTTTGGGCTTGCTAATTAATTAGTTTGGGCCTCCCTTTATTAATCACTTGGGTTTCATAATGAATCCCACTTAGGTTTACACCTTTAAGCTTATGGACTTATTTTTATGCAAAGTTACATTATTTCATTTTATTAGGTTTTAATACTTATATTCTCAAATTAAGTCCACATGCGAATTATAGCATTTTCCATACTTCGATTATTATTACATAATCCATCTCACCTCGATATTCTAACATTAAGTATTTCTCGGAAGTTCAAAAATAATTCCCGAGCGCTAAACGGTGAATAGTGTTTTTCGTAAACTTTCTCGGAAAATATTTATTTTCGTCTTGGAAATTCAAACACTTTAATTCTCTCACGTGATTCGAATACTACGATCTTCCGACGTTTCTAGGTTATAGAACGATATACATCTTATTAACACATATAATAACAAATAATATTATTTTATTCATTATTTAATTCTTTCAAATATTTTTACAAAGGATCCAAATTTCTCGGCCGTTACATTCTTCCCCTTATAAAGATTCTCGCCTCTGCATCTCGCCTTATATCTTACTCAAACAAAAGAGGATAATTCTTCTTTATCTTCTCTTCCAATTCCCACGTTGCTTCCTCGACATCGTGGTTCTTCCATAACACCTTTACTGATGATATTACCTTGTTTCGCAGAACTTGCTCTTTTCTATCGATGATTTGAATCGATATCTCTTCATAAGTTAAATCTTTCTCGATTTAAATAGGCACAAATTCTATCACGTGCTTGTAATCCGGTTTGTAAGGACGTAACACTGAAACGTGAAATACATTATGTATTCGCTCTAGGTCTGGAGGTAATGCTACCCTTTAAGCTACCTCACCTACCCGTTCTAATACCTCAAAAGGTCCTATAAAACTTGGGCTTAGTTTTCCCATCTTTCCAAAGCGTATCTTTCCTTTCCAGGGAGATACCTTTAGAAATACGTACGAGCCTACCTCAAACTCTCTATTCTCTCGATGTAAGTCTGCATATTTCTTCTGTCTGTCTTGAGCTACGATGAGATGCATACATATCAACTTCACCACTTCCGCTGTTTGCTACACCAATTCTGGTCCTAGCATTCGGCGTTCTCCCACTTCATCCCAATACAACGGCGTTCTGCATTTCCTTCCATACAAAGCTTCATACGGCGGCATACCTATACTTGCATGATAACTGTTGTTATACGCAAATTCTACTAATGGTAGATGATCATCCCAACTACCCTTGAAATCCATGACGCAAGATCTCAACATATCTTCTAACGTCCTCAATTGTCCTCTCGCCTCATCCCATCTGCTTGTGGATTATATGTTGTACTCAACTTCAACTGCGTCCCCAAATGTTCTTGAAGACTTCTCCAAAAGTTCGACGTGAATCGTGGATCACGATCTGACACTATCAAAACAGGTGCTCCATGTTTGGAAATAATTTACTTAACATAGAGTGTAGCTAACTGATCTAAGTTATACTTAATTCAATTGGCAAAAGTGAGTCGACTTTCATCAATCGGTCCACTATTACCCAAATCGCATCATATCCCTTCCGAGTCTTTGGAGTCCCACCACAAAGTCCATCGTGATATGCTCCCACTTCCACTCCGAATCTCCAATGACCGTAATAAGCCACTTTCGGTGCTTGATGTTCTACTTTAACTCTTTGACAAGTTAAACATTTACTCACATACTCGGCTATTTCTTTTTCATGTTCGGCACCAAAACTCGTCAAAGGTCTTGATACATCTTAGTGCTACCAGATGAATCGAGTACCTCGAACTATGAGCCTCTTGTAAAACTTGCTCCTTTAATTTCGCCTCATTCGAACCCAAATTCTTCCCTCAAATCTTAATAATCCTCATTATCAAGACTAAATCTAATATCTTTTTCAGTGGTTAACCGCTCTTTCATCTGATCACACTCATCGGTTTTGAGATGCACCTCCTTAACTCTCTCTACGATGGTAGACTGAATCTCCGTTGCAAAAAATCTCTGCTTCGCCTCACTTGGCAACTTAACCTCCAACTCCATCCTAGCCATCTCTCGTTATTAACTCGCATTGAGTCGTTAACAAAGACAACTTCTCCCGACCCTTTCTACTTAAGGCGCTTTACCACTACATCGCTTTTCCAGGTGATACAGATTTCACAAATTGTAATCCTTTATCAACTCCAGCCACCTCCTCTCTGTCTCATATTCAACTCCTTCTGTGTGAAGATATATTTTAGACTCTTGTGGTCCGTGTATATCTCACACTTTTCCCCATAAAGATAATGTCGCCATATCTTTAAGGCAAACACCACCGCGGCCAATTCCAGATCATGAGTAGGGTAAACTTTCTCATAATCCTTCAACTACCTAGATGCATACGCAATGACCTTGCCATGCTGCATGAGCACGCAACCCAGTCCTTTATGCGAAGCATCGCTATAAACTATGAAATTTCCTGTGTCATCGGGTAATGACAAAACAGGCGCTTCACTCAACTTCTTCTTCAGTTCTTGAAAACTATCTTCGCATTTCTCAGTCCATACGTACTTCACCGTCTTCCTCCTCAAGTTAGTCAACGGAGTAGCTATCTTTGAAAAGTCCTGAATGAACCTTCGATAATAACTCGCTAACCCTAGGAAACTCCGTACCTCGGTCGGTGTTTTCGATTATTCTCAATTTATCACGGCTTCCACCTTTGCTGGATCTAGTGAAATCCCCTCATGGTCAATAACATGACCTAAAATCTTTACCCTCTCTAACCAAAATTCACACTTAGTGAACTTTATATAACTTCTCCTTTCTTAATGTCTCCAACACTATTCTCAGGTGTTCAAAGATGATCTTCTCGCGTCTTAGAATAGACTAGAATATCATCGATAAACACTACGACGAACTTATCCAAATATTGTTTGAACACTTTGTTCATCATGTCCATAAATGCAGTAGGTGCATTAGTCAACCCAAATGACATCACCAGAAACTCGTAATGACCATAACGAGTCCTGAATGATGTCGTTGGCACATCTTCATTCCTAACCTTCAGCTGATGATACCCCGTCCTCAATCTATTTTGGAAAAATATTTTTCCCCCTTCAATTGATCAAAAAGATCATCGATCCTCGGCAATGGATACTTATTCTTTATTGTTAACTTTTTCAACTCTCGATAATCGTTACAAAGTCTCAACGATCCGTCCTTCTTCTTGACAAACAACACCGGTGCTCTCCCCACTAAAAACACTCATTGAATGTACTTCCCGTCCAACAATTCTTCCAGTTGTACCATCAACTCCTTCATCTCCACTGGCTCCATACGATACGGTGACCTGGAAACTGGTGTCGCTCCTGGCATAATATCTATTATGAACTCGGTCTCCCTATCCGGTGGAAGACCTGGTAACTCACTTGGAAATACATCCACGAACTCATTCACTATAGGTATTTGTTCCATGGTCTCTCCCACTCTCTGGGTATCAACCATATGACACAAATAGCCTACACATCCCTTCCTTAATAATTTCCTAGTTTGTGTCATGGTAAGAAAATACGAACGTCCCGGCGATTTATTCCAGTAAAATATTACATGAGATTGGTTTAATGTTTTAATACTAACACATTTCTTTTGACAATCTATAATTGCCCCATGATTTATCAACCAATCCATTCCAAGAATTACATCGAATTCTCCTAACTTTACCGGTATCAGATCTACTGATAATCTACAACCTCTAATATCTACGCAACAACTCCTATGAATATCTTCAACATGAATTATCTCTTCATTTGCTACCTTAATGTTCAAAGGTATAAGCAACTTTTTGGGAAGTAATCCTAGTCGTTTAGCAAAATCACAAGCGATAAACGAACAAGTAGCACCAGAGTCAAACAAAGACGTATGCATTTAAGTTGTTGATCGAATAATACCTCGATGACTACGCCCCCGAGGCCATCGCTGTCTCGACGGTCATATTAAAGGTACAGGGCCATCGGCTACCCCAACAATACCGGACCCCCAATAGCTTAACTTACCACTATCACGCCCTTATTCCCGTCCGTCCCCTTTCTTTTGGGCGCTTTTTGCCATGTGGTCCATAGAGCCACATACAAAGCACCCATGATTCTTCTTCTAGCTTGGACAGGTTTGGCTGCATATGCCCTCCCCGTCTCATGAATTATAACACACGGCCTTTCCTTTTGAGATGCACTCCTAGTGAGTCTTCCCACAGTTTTTGAGCCTCCATCCTCCTCTTAGGGTCTCCTTGTTTCACTCCATTCCCCAGCTAACTACCTTCCTTTTATACCCTTCGCCACTCCCTACCGCACCTTCAACCTTCACCTCCCATCCACCTTCCCTTGCTTTTCTTTTTATCCTTGTGGTATTGGCTCAACGCCTCGCTACCACCTTCTAATTATTATTGCCTTCTCTAACACAACCCCAAAGGAAGTACTTTGGAATACAGAGATACGATTATAGAGCCAGGTTTCAAGCCCCGCCGAACTCGCCGAGCTTTCTCACCTCTGGTATCCACTTGATGTGGAGCCAACCTTGCCAGCTCATTAAACTTGGCGGCATACCGGGAACCGCTATGTCCCCTTGTTTTAAATCTAAAAATCGCATCTCCATCCTTCCCTGCATGCTCGTGGGAAAGTAGTTCTCGTAGAATATTTCCTTGAACCTCACCCATGTTATCACATCTATTCCGGCCCTCGCCTGATTGGCCTCCCACCAAAAGTTGGCCTCTCCGTTCATCATGTAGGTTGCAAAGGCAACCTTTTGGGCCTCGTCGACATTTGCTCTCACAAATGCCTTCTCGATCTCCCTCACCCATGTTTGGGCTTCAATAGGGTCCGTAGTTCCTTTGAACTCCGGTGGACCCACACTCTTAAAGTCCTTAAATGTAGTAGCTCATACTACACCAGGATTTATGGGGATATTAGCCCCAGTTTGGTTAAACGCTGCGGTTAAAAGGTTCAAAAATTCCTGCATAGGGTTAACTGGACCTCCCTCTTGTTGATTTGTGTTCGCACCTTGGGTACGTGGTACTCTTCTTGGTGGCATTTTGCTGTTACAATAAACACATGTTTTATTATTATGCATTCTTGTAAGTTAGTTATTATTCCATATTTAAACAATAACTAAAACATTCATTACTCAACATTTTTCGAAAAAGAAAACTTATATTTATTCATTGTAGTATAATACTACATCGGTTACATAACACAGCCTAAGCTGGATACATTACTTTCCTGCTATTGCTTTCCAAAAATTGGGAATTACAAAAGACTACCCTTGATTATACAAAAGAGGGCTTTACGTCCCTATTATATACACAAATATGTATATACCTAACTACTCTAACAACTACTCAATCATATCTACCTTAAGGCATTCTCGAAATATGCCTTGGCAAGACCGGTAATAATATCATCACGACCGATAGATGTCAAGATTCGCCTGCCTCTACAGGATACCCACCACTCAAGAATCGAAATCCTCATGAGAACTCCTATGAATATAGGACATTCTCCCTATCTTTTGTTTCTTGGTCTTTAGCTCACTCCTAATCTCAAAGACCTTTTGCTTTAGCTCATGGACCTTGTCCTTAGCCAAAACTCTTTTGTCATGTTCATGTTCCCACATGGACTCCACGTCCGTCTTGTCCTCTATAACCGCTTGGAGCTCCGCCTTTCAGCTCCTTGACCTCTCCTGACAAGAATGTACATTCCTATCTATCATCGACATGAACAAAGGACATCATCGACTTCCTCGAGTTATCTCTCGCCGCTATAGCCACTTTGGATTGAAGGATACTACCTCCACTTCTTCTTCCAACATGCCGTCAAATACGCATATGAGGTCTAAGCTTTGAGTCTCCGACTCCACCACAACTATCTCAGATCTCACCACTATGGGGTTCGATATGATTTTTATCCGTTTTATCGAACCCTTCACCGACTACCAGTACATCTCTATTTTCACCGACATCTACAACAAAACAAAAAGTTGATTAGTAAACGCCAAGATAATAAAAAAACACATAACATATATGATGCATTTTTATAAGGTTAACTTCCATATTTTATTCTTTGACTTTTCTTAAGGTTATGACTTAAGGTTTTATTTCTCCCCTTGAGTTT
This sequence comes from Panax quinquefolius, assembly GCA_020205615.1. Lineage (NCBI taxonomy): Eukaryota > Viridiplantae > Streptophyta > Magnoliopsida > Apiales > Araliaceae > Panax > Panax quinquefolius. Next base: position 46,760,237 of record CM035165.1, read on the forward strand.
TATAAACTAATGCTTTGATACCAACCTGTGACGCCCCCAAATCAAGGTATTTTCCAACCCGACAGATGGTGCTACTCGGTGCTACAGTTCACATAAACATTCAATTGAAATGCCTCAAAAGAACGGATATGTCTTATATATATATCAAAAGAATATTTACATTCCTCAGGTTCTTTACAACCAATACATTGTATTTGTCATAATATCAATATTATTCCTTAAAAATCTATACTATTACATATGTAATCTACGGGATCACTTTCGCCTTCCCTTTATCCTTGCCGGATCCATCGGTCCGTTTTGTCTTAGCTGCATTCATATGGTTCACGCAAGAATGAGCCTAACTAGCTCAGCAAGTACAACATTTCTAGGAAAATAGCATGCTTGAAACATAGGAATCGTATATCTTCAATAACTGAACAATAGTTACGAAGTACTATTGTTAATTCAAAATAACACTTCTTTTCATTCAAAACGTTTTACAACAACAATATTCATTACAACATCAGTTCCGGTTCAAGACCGTAAGCATTTCATAAGTACTTTGAAAAGGACATCCCGACACGAAGTCCGTAAGTCCGGTATAGCTTACGAGCACGTCTAGGTGATCAGCCTATAGTACTCTATGTTGATCAACACTACATTCATTAAACGTGTATACGTTTAAGTTGTGGCAACCTCACGTGCGCTCGCTGCTTGACGACAAAACATTTTAGCATACTAAATCTACTTTTGAAAACCACAACAATATTAGTTTGGTAAATCCTTATCAACACTTGATAGAATAACATAGCATACGTCTAGCCGAAAGGATTGGCTTTGACATTCCTCAAATACTAACTCATGCGAAGAATACATGAATCACAAAGACTTGTCCAGATCGAACTGGAACAAGGGTTAGAGTACTTGCCTTTAGCGTCTGCTACGGTTTATAACACGTGCACTTTACGTCCTTAAGGTCTCTACATTAGATGATAGCATAACATAGAACATTAGGTCATAAATGATCATATATGGTTCCTAAAGAATCTTACCCTACTTCTTAATCCAATTACATATTAGATTTGTTATTATAGGTTCCGGCTTTCCGTTATGTCATTCTTACATTCATAAGTAATTGACTTAGACTTAACCTTAAGTGTGCATACTTAAGTCCTAATATGTCTTAACAATGTTTCATTAAGATCTTCATTTAATTGTTTATCAATTACTAACCATGCACTATATGTAAACATTCATTATTGTCTTGTTTTGAGGTCAAGCGCATGCATACCACGGCTTTACACTTGTGTGCCGCTACATGCGGCACCACCTATTATCGCTTAGAACCTTGACTCAATATGCGGCGCGAGTCTCAAGAAAGTTAATGGTCGTACATGCATGCCACTCTCTCGAAGATTATGGCTTTTTTCTACTCATTAAGTTCTCTCATGCATGCAAGCTAAATGGCCTTAATGTCAGCATGCCATGGCCAACTCAGGCACCGTAAAATTTCCATAGAATTTTTATTTTTTTGAGATTCCCAACTCGTAACTTCTTCTTCGTTATAAGTCCGAATTGGTTCGCTCAAGAGCATACAGGTCACAAATCACGTATTTTATGCATTCATTCAAGAATTTTATCTATTCGACTTCGTTTGCTAAAATTTCACCTATTAGTCCATTTTTAACGAAAACGATAAACGTTCGTGAATGTTCAACGCTCGTTTCTTCGTTCTAAGTCGGAATCCGGCCATTTTCGAGTCCGCAACTTTATAATGCCAAATATGACTTGTCTCCATCGAAAACCAACGTTTACTACTTCAAATACAAAATACGACTTCCAATCCGAGAATTTCACGAATTCGACGATTATCATCCAATCGTGTGAATTCTGGCGAAAACTCATTACTAATCATTCTTGGTGGATTTTAATCAACATGTAAGTATTACAAGTTACTTATTACGCCAACTTATTAACAAAGTAGGTTTTGACTTATTCTCATAAGTCAAAGACTTATTTCCCTTATTATCTATAATTCTCATGCTTATGATAACAAAGGCTATTCTACATAAGTTCATTAACTTTATTTAAGCTCAAGTTGCTTATTCAACTTATTCGGCTTAAGTCCATTGCTTATCAACTTCTACTATGTTCTTAGCATCTAAGTTCATTAGATTACACTTCTCTTATCCTCCTAATATGTTAGAGATAAAGAAGACAAGATCATTTACCTTTGATGATTACTTCACTTGGTTTGGAAATCTACTAAGGAAAGGTTAAGCTCAAAGTGCTTATTGACTCTAACAAATAAGTTGTTTGAGAGAGAGTTTGAGAGAGATTTTAATCAAGCAATAAAATGAATTATGAGCTCTCTATTTATAGGCTTGACAAAGTGAGGGTAGAATTGTCTTTATGTCATCCCACCTCCTTAAACTAACCTCCTTACTATTCATTGCTTATTAACCAAGTCTACTTGATAACCACTCTTATTTACTTGGCCATTACAACACTTGGTCACCACACAAAAGGTTTGCCCATCAAGTCTACCCATGGGTTGCCCTATGGATCCTCATTAGCTAATGGATCATAGTTTGGGCTTAATGCTAATTCAATTAACTTATCCTTTGGGCTTGCTAATTAATTAGTTTGGGCCTCCCTTTATTAATCACTTGGGTTTCATAATGAATCCCACTTAGGTTTACACCTTTAAGCTTATGGACTTATTTTTATGCAAAGTTACATTAATTCATTTCATTAGGTTTTAATACCTATACTCAAAATTAAGTCTACATGTGAATTATTGCATTTTCCATACTTAGATTATTATTACATAATCCATCTCGCCTTGATATTCTAACATTACGTATTTCTTGAAAGTTCAAAAATAATTCCCGAAATAATAAACGGTGAATAGTGTTTTTCAGTAAACTTTCTCGGAAAAACATTTATTTTCGCCTTGAAAATTCAAACACTTTAATTCTCTCACGTGATTCGAATACTACGATCTTCGATCGCTTTCTAGGTTATAGAAACGACATACATCTTATTAACACATATAATAATAAATAATATTATTTTATTCATTATTTAATTCTTTCAAATATTTGTATTAAAGGATCCGAATTTCTTACAATGAAAGTTCATTGCGCTGTTGAAATGGTATAATATATTTATATTGATAATATACTTTAAAGTTTGTTTCTCTTATACCGTCCTTATCCAAAAATATCTTTTCACTTCTAATGAATCCAAGTTTCTCTTACCAACTTAATATGTAACCTCTATTGAATTATATGAATGTGCCGATGTGTATTATCTAATTTGACATCTACCATTTGTCCGGTGCCTACCTTATTTCCAATTTATAGAAACCAAAAAAAAAAAAGAAAAATAAAAAACAATAACAACCATCTTATTTTTAATGAGCAGATCCTGGAAGCCCCAGGCACAGTGTTAAATTCCAGTTTCAGTACTCAGCACTTAACCTCAACTTTATCAACACTACAAAAAAATTCATGAGACGCTATATCAGTTTACACGTAAACCCTGTTATGATCTTATGGGTAGCTTTCCTTGCAGGATCTGCCTACAAAATAATTCCAACCACAGCCACTGCACAATAATGACTACAAACTTAGCTAGCTTTGTTGTTTAAAATTCTAGTAACAAAGTTTAGTCTGAGACTGATATTACACATATTGTGCTACATTTTGTTTAATCACCCCCCCTCTTCGCGCCCCCAAGGAACAATGTAAGAAAGAAGTAGAACTTGATGTGAACTTGATGTTACTTGCTATAAGATTCTTCCTCTCCTAATCTAGATTTCTCTAGGGTATGTTGGGATAATTTATTATTTTGATTTTGTATGCATGCACATTATATGCTGGGGGATCTTGGAACAATGTATAGCTCTATATGATCTTAGTATTTTTAATTGAAGTACAGAGTTGGATATTTAAAGCATTCATGATTCATAATAGGTAAACTGTTGATGACTCAAGTTGGTGAAATTGTTTCTGTAACAAGCTAAGGTCTCTACAAACAAGGAAAGATGAATAAAAAGCTTTTTGACAGTTGCCTATCTACTTGTTTGACTCACAAAGGCACTCAAAATAAGACCTTAAAGGCTCTTGATTAGAACCCATTAGAACTAATTCATGAATAGGACACTTATCACATGGGTTCCTTTGATAGGCCAATTTAAATTTCCAGAAAAAGGAGGAAGAGATGGCTGAGTTTGAATTTGATGTTTGGAAAGTGATGGTAGAAACAGGCACACATAGCAAATAGTTTTCATGACTGGCTAGGCTTTTGAAAGCAGGAAAGAGAGTGATCTTTTTGTTATTTGGAGGGGGGGGGCTTATGAGTAAGTGTGCATGGAATCCAACACTGGTGCAAACTAAAGAGAGTTTTAATAAATCAAAACTTTAAGTATGTCTGAAAAAACAGACTTTGCAGATCTATAACCACATGTGAAATTTTCTTTTCAGCTCAAGGCATCTAGTTTGATTGGGACCACATCATCAAGAATGCAACATATGATGCTTAAGCATCCATGTGATTTGTTAATCATGCAATTAAGATCATAATCTCTCCACGTAAAGCATCACAAACACATCAGAGTAGGTGAAAAACATTGACTCACGTTGGAGAAATTGGATCTGTAACAAGCTAAGGTCTCTACAAACATGGAAAGATATTTAAAATATTTAAATGTTTAAAATATTTCAAAGCCAATAAAAAAATGGCTACCTTTTAAGATTTTTCAGTTTCTATACACTCTAACTTCACCAATAAAAATACTTTTGTTGCAAATATATATATCATAATTGCTTAAAAAGTTCTTCTGATATTAAGACAATGTATTCTTTCACCATTCAGGTGTAGGAAACTCATGATGAACAAGCACCTCATATATTTACCTATACAGTACAATTCACATAATATATTTTCTAGTTTAAGTTGATTTTTAAAACCATAAGCAATTCTTGACGATGTTTTCTTGATAAAATAATCACCAAATTAGAAAGGAAAAATAAAAACTTGTACATACAGAAAACTCCTCCCAACAACCTTCAAAAACATCTTCAGGCACTTGTTTCCAATATACCCAAGGCTCATTTATATGGCTTTTCAAAATAGGCCCACACTTATTTTGAGCCTTCTAAGTAATGAAGCTGTAAAAACAAAATGAACATTATCACAATTAAATATTGTTAAATTAATAATGTGTGTTTGAGCTAATTAATATTCTTAAAAGAAATACCTATTATCGCTAATCAAACATAGTGGTCGTAACTCCAGATCATTCTCAACCTGAATCCCACGGGTTACACCTCTTAAACAACGAGGTTTAGCAATAGCTACTGAGACGCAAAAAAATATTATCAGTATGCAGACTGGATCGCATCTCATCATTACATCGCTTTAACTATAGGGCTCTATAACTAATTTCTCTATATCACATGATGTACCTCATGATGATGAATCACATGATGATGATGATGATGGGGAGGAGGAGGGAGGGGGGGAGGGGGGGATGAGATATGGTGTACATGAACATCTGCTTAAGAAGCTGAATGAGAAATCAACTTGTCACGACCATATACTTTGCCAAAACTGCTAGTACCTCGACATCCTATATTGGTTCTGCAAATCATCGAGTATAGTTGCCTGCAATAATATGATATAAGAGTTAACAAAAGTTAAATTAAAATAGGGACTTCCATTCAAAGCTAAATTAGAATATTAAGCTCCCAATCAAGAAGACAATAATGGATGTATATTACTCTGGTCGGATGACTAACAACGTCTTTGAAATGGACCTGTTTTCCATGGAACCTGTTAATACCTCTCAAGTTATAGGTAACAAAATGAAAGTTATTCAACTAAATTATAAATATAAAGCTTACTAAGTAACAAAAACATAAATACCAAATAAGCAAACATAAATTATAAGCAAGTAACCTAATAGGCTAATATGATAAAATCGATTAATAAAAAAATAAAATGCATCATTTCTAATAAAATCAATTACAATTAAGAACAAATTGAACCAAAAAGTAGATAAATCTAATCTTCGTATTCATTTTCATCTTCTTCGGTATCATATTGCTCTTCTTCTTCAATTTCTTCATTTTCATCATTCAGATCCACTTCTTCCCCAGGATCACCAGCAACATGTAGATCTACATTAAACAAATCATCTGAGTTTTGGTTAGGCACTACAGAACCATTATCATCCTCTTGATAAGCATAAATTCTTGTATTTTGAAGGATGTCATAATACGTACGAGCCTTAGTTTTTATAACGGTGTACCAATTGGGATCTTTCTTTGTAACGCCTTTCACAAAAAAAAGTTGTGTGGCTTGTACTTCTAGGATGAATGGATCATATGAGTTTATCCTTGACTTTATAATAACTTGTATCAATCCATTTCCAATCACGTGAAAACCCTTTTCCTTCCGAGTATCAAACCAGTTGCATTTAAACATTACAAATATTTTTGTAAAGTATTGCAATTCAACAATCTCTGATAAGATCCCGTAATAATCTTGACCGGAGTCGTTACAGAAACTACCTTTCACCATAATACCATCGCTTTGGGTTTTTCTATTAGCTGCTATATCACTCGTGTTGAATCTAAAACCATGGATAACGAATCCCTTATACACATTAGCTATTTTACTAGGGCCACGAGCTAGTCTTCTTAAACTTTCATCGGTGCTGTTATCATCGAGTACCTATAAATACAGTAGAATGCTATTATTATATGATATGGATAAATTTTGTGTCAACCATAAATTACATTGATACAATAAAAAGCACCATATATTCTTACACGTTTATTAAACCACTAGATGGAATATTTGTTCTGCAACTCTACCCTTTGTTTCTCAGATATATTAGGATTAGATGCCAAAAGTTTTTCATCAAACTCCCTGCGTATCCATTACCATCTTAATGCAGATAATTGAAATGTGTGTGTATATATATATATATATATATATATATATATATATATATATATATATATATATTTCTAATACACAAATTATAAAATGCCTAACTTACTTGATGAATGGTCCGACCTCTATACAATTCATAAGAGTATATAATGTTGCAGCTTGATACTCCTCATCAATTAAATCTCGTTGTGTACTCCTAGAGATAGCATGACCAACATTTTTGAAGATTGAAAGGTTTTCACAATTTACTTCTCCAATATCTTCATTACGACTAACACGATTATGTTCTGTTTTTTTGTTAACCTCAAAATAGAGAGAGCAAAAGTTTACGAGCTCTTCAATGATGTATGCCTCCGCAATTGAACCCTCCACATGAACTTTATTAGTAACCTTCTTCTTTAAGCGACGCATACATCTGATTTTTTTTATTAAAAAAAATAAAAATATGATGTTATTAGAACAAAGTGAGTAAAATTATTAGTCTTTTAATTATCGTGAAAAAAGAAAAAAGAAAAATAATACCTCTCAAATGGATACATCCATCGGTATTGCACTGGCCCACCTATCTTTGCTTCATAAGCCAAATTAATAGGTAAATGCTCCATACAATCAAAGAATGATGGGGGAAAGATCTTTTCAAGCTTGCAAATTGTCAAAACAATTTTATTGTCAAGTACATCCATATCACTCTCCCATAGCACCATTGAGCATAAGTCACGAAAGAAATGACTAAGTTCTGATAAAACATCAATGATTTTAAGAGGCAATAAATCACGGAAAGCAATTGGAATTAATCGTAGCATGAATATATGACAATTATGACTCTTTAACCCATAGAATTTACTATCTTTGAGGTTACAAAAATGAAGATATGTTAGAGCCATATCCATTAGGGAGCTTTAATTCTTTCACCCACTGACAAACTTGTCTTACTTGCACTTTGTTATGTAAAGGCTGCTTTTGGCATGATCACCTTGATACCATTTTTACTCAGCACATGATGAAAGTCATTGTGAATGCCCATTTCTTCCATATCCTTTTGTCCTTTAATGTGGTCTTTAGTCTTAGACTTCACACCTATCACCGTATTAAAGACATTATCAAACACATTTTTCACAATATGCATCACATCTAAGTTGTGTCGGAGCATGAGTGTACTCCAATACGGTAACTCCAAGAAAATACTTCGTTTGGTCCAATTATGGGGTTCACCAAACCCTTCAGCTCTATGATCCTTATAGATATTTTCGGGAGGTAGAAACTTCAATTAATCTAACCGCGCCTTTACCATTTCTCCAGATAATTGAATTAGTGCAACACGTTTTTCTTGGTTTCTATGAGCATTATCTTTGTGTCTTTTAAATCTGTGTTGAATCGGTAGAAACCTACGATGTGATCCAAAGAAGCTTGGTTTTGCACTATAAGTTAAACGAATAGCTTTAGTTTCATCCTTACACACTGGACATGCCATCTTTTCGTGTGTGCTCGATCCTTCCATCATACCATATGCAGGAAAGTCGTTGATAGTCCACATGACTACAACTCTCATTTGAAAATAATATTTAGAAGATGCATCATAGGTCTGAACTCCCATCTCCCACAATATTTTCAACTCATCTATCAACAGTCTCAAGTATACATCGATGTCTTTACTCGGGCTTTGAGGACCAGGAATGAGTAACGACAAAAACATATATGCATCTTTCATACACATCCATGGTGGGAGGTTTTAAGGAACAAGAATTACACGCCAAGTAGAGTGTGGTGTGCTTGATAGGTGAAATGGAGTGAAACCATCAATGGCGAGTCCTAGCCTTATATTTCTATCTTCTTTTTCAAATGATGGGGCTGTAGCATCAAAGTTTTTCCAGGCTTCTCCATCTACAAGGTGTCTCAATTGACCGGGAACTTTGATTTGGGTACTATGCCATCTCATGTGTTCGGAGGTCTTTGTTAACATATATAACCTCTGAAGTCTTTGTGCAATAGAAAAGTATCGCAAGACCTTCCATGGTATATCCTTCCCCTTACCTCCGTTGTTAGGCTGATACCTTGGGAGACCACAAGTCAAACACTTTTGTTTATCCTTATTTTCCCCCCAATACAACATACAATCTTCTCTACATGCATCTATCTTTTCATACCCAAAACCTAGTCCTTTAACCATTTTTTTTTTGCCAAGTAGTAAGATCCTGACAACTCATCATCCTCCGACAAGAACTCTTTAATAAGTGTTACCAAGTCGTTAAAGTGTTTCTCACTACATCCACTATCAGACTTGATGTGCAGTAACTTAGTAACAACAGACAATTTACTATGCTTCTCATGACCACTATATAATGGGACTTTAGTATCTTTTAGCATTTGGTAAAACCTTTTTGCACTTACAGTAGGTTCTTCCTCGACAATATCATCATGGAGATCATTATCAATTTGTTGATCAAACCAATGACCCATAGCATCAAGTACCATATCACCACATTGATAACTTTCATTATTAGACCTGAAATCAGTTCGAACATGAGAAGTGTTAGGTTCCACAAAAAAAGATTCTTCATGGTGAGCCCATCGGCTATATCCGGCTATAAAACATCTCTTAAATAAATGAAAGTTAACCTCGCCTCTACTTAACCAACAAGATTTCATACATGATCTACATGGGCACCTAATATTTTCCGCGTGTACAAATTTTGGGTTATCAAAGGAAAAATTAAGAAATTCTTCCACACCTTGTCGAAACTCAAAAGAAACCCCAATCCCATTATCCCTTGCCCTACGTGTCATCCAAGTTCGATCAGCTAACATGATTATAGTTAGCAATTACCACCTAATTAACCAGAAACAAACACATTCATCGTCAAACTATTAAAACAAAATCAAATATACATATCCAAAGGAAAAAGAAATTAATTCTAATCAAAAAATAATTTAAGTTGCTAATAAAATAAAAGTGTGCATACAAAAAAAATAGTTTAAGTTGCTAATAATTTCAACAGTGAAAACGTGGAACAAACCATGGTAATAAAAATTATTAAGCAAGTCAGAACATGGCACTAACTAACGCTTATTGGTGTCCTGTTTTACATGACCAACAAGAAAATGATGAAATCATATGCTTTTATATATTTTTAATGAATCTGGAAGTCATGCAATCTACATATTAATAGCAACATCAGCTTTGTGGTTAAATGCACATTCTTTATATCTTCATACTAAATAAGTTGTGGTACATAAGTTGTATTCCTTATCATGATCTCCCTTTCTTTTCTTATAGTGGTCAAGAATTCCTTATCATGCTCTACTATTCTTATATTGGATATTTGCAGGTAAATGTTGCAGCAGAGGTTATATATGATCTTGTTGATCCTAGTGCCAACTTAATCTTTCGAGCAGTCATAGATCCATCTCTAAGTGGTCAAGTAAATTAAAATTTACCAAAGCATGAGAAGGATAAGATGTGATCATTCATACAACTTCTTTTTTGGAAAAAAATTCACGTATACCATGATTACGCTGATTTTATCTCATTCAGGTAAGTATAACTCTAATTGCCACTGGATTCAAACGCCAAGAAGAAAGTGATGGAAGACCACTCCAGGTAATAAATTCCCTTCTGCTTTACGACCTATAGTACACTTGCTCGAGATCACACACTTGTACAGGGACACCACAAGTGAGAAGACACATAAAGAAGCACAATCTCTTTTTAAGTCTATAGGTGAGTAGCACATATAAAATTAATGGCCTACTAACTAATTGAGTGCATGACCTTGTGCATTCATCAATCTGCTTCTAGTTTAATGCAGTTTGTATTGCTACTCATGTTTACTCCTAAGAATTTCAAATTAGTTTAATTCCCATAAGATTAACAACTGATATGCGTTGGTATCAAGCAACACAGAGGAATAACATGTTGACCAGGGAATAAAGTCAAAAAGAACTCAAGTACCCTAAGACAAAAAAATGTAGTCGGCCAAGAAAGGTAACTACCCTTTTTCATTCTTATCTATAAATGTATATATCGCCACTATCTCTCTACATACAGATGTATATATAGGAAAACAATATCCAACTAAAATTGTTAATTATTTATTTATGCTATTACACAAGCTCAAAGTTTCAGAATTTAAGCCGGGGATTTGGTCTCATTGAGTTATACTCGTCGAATCTAATTCATATTGAGTGATCTCTCTGTATTTATAGTTTGAAAATTATGGTGTAAATACAGTTGATGTTACTCTAGATTTTTTTATGTTTGTAATTTTGATTGATAAAATTTAAGTAGATCTAACGATGTCTTTAATTTCATACTAAAGTGATCTAGTAATTCTTTATATCTTTGTCAATAGTGGTTTGATTGTTTTGCCACCCAAGGGGAATTCTATGTGGGACATGAATATCTATACATCAGTTATCAGGGAAAAAACTTAGTGTCACTACATCTTTTAGCTCAAACTAAGCTTTCACATACATTTGCAACTTTTTAAAGACAAAGAACAAAAGAAATCTCTGTGAAAAATCTATCTCTGGTAAAAGTAGAACTATAGGTCGTAAGCAAGATTTCAGATTAAAACAGAAAATAGGAGTTTAACTACTGTAGGATTTTGACTTGGTGTTTAAATATTGTATTCTATTGCGTAATCTATGAGAACAACAATATACTCTTAATATATAATAGTAATGTACAAGAAGGGTTGGCTTTCCACTCACAGACATAGTCAAAATTATTGGAAGATTATATTTAAGGGCAACTGATCAGACAAAACAAAGTAACAATGTTATCTGCACTAACCAGAGTAGCAAACCAATGTAGACCAGATTATTAAACGATCAACTTTGGCACTAAAATATGCCTCAGCTAACCAATTTTCCCCTAAAATGAGCAAGCAAAACGGAACCCAACTTAAACTCCAAATAATGAACCATCTAACGTATTTTAAAAAATAGATCAAAGGTAATGGGTGCTAATCTAGAACGATACAGAGACACTTTTTTATTTAAAAGAAACTATACAAAGAAAAAGACAAACAACAAAAGAAATCAAAAAGATAACTTTTATGATTTTATCTCAAATAACATAAATATACATCCAGACTTATCTACATAATTCAACTCTAGCTACAAAAAAATTCCCATATACAGAGCAATTTTGCATAAAACAATACACAAATACCAAATAGAAAAACACATAAACATTGCACTATCTGCATAAATATCAAATCAAAAGCCCTAAGAAAAATGGATTCAATCATACATGTTTGTAGATATAAATCATTTCAGCAAGTAATGGAATATTGAGGAACAAAGTTGAAAAAAAACTACCTTCGAATAAATTGACGGGTCTTTGGGTCTTCACAGTTAGGGCTTCTTCAATTGGGATATAAAAAGCAGCTTTTCGATGCGAAGATGAAGAGGAAAATTTTGGGATTAATGATAATCCCTTTAAATGTAGGAAACATTATTCACACAATCAATTATCAATCTCACTAATTGCGTCAAATTTTGGCGCTAATTCATTTTTCCTTTCTACCGCCTAAACAATGGCTAAGGAAAACGGGGGAAACCCAAATTGGCAGAGAAAACCTAGCTAGCGATCTGGTAGAAACATCCAATTCTGGCTAAGTAAGAGTCCTAATTTTCTTTCCTCTAGCTTCAGCCGAACCACTCATGCACGCACGCACACACCTAGCTAGCGATCTGGTAGAAACATCGACTCTCTGTTCCACACCGACACACACACACATGAATACTGATTAGTTCCAAAAAAAAAGTTAATAACATTTTTTTAAAAAAACAAATCTTTTATAAGTAATATTATAATAAGTTACTTAAAAAATGTAATATTAATGTATTTATATTCTCCATAATTAATTCTAAAAAAATATTTAGAACAAAACAACGACTAATTTTATCTCTCGCAAAAAACTTGTGAACAATAATATATAATGAGTAATAATTCTTTCATTAATATATTTTTCCCTCGCAATATTTCATCATAAATTTGCGCAAAAAAAATCCTTCTATCACCTCAATTTTGTGAGAAAAAAAATTAAAATTATGAATGATATTTCCTTCCCTACATCCCTATATTGTCACTAAAGATTTTTCCTCACTGTTCCTTCGCTAAACAACTCCTCATGTGAAGGAATAAGTTCTTTCACAAAATTTCCTTCGCTACATCCCTATATTGTCACTAAATATCTTTCCTTCATTGTTCCTTCACTAAACAACTCCTCATGTGAAGGAATAAATTCCTTCACAAAATTTCCTTCGCTACATCCCTATTTTGGTGTAGTGAGGTATAAAACCCTAAAACTTCTAAACCTTGTGATTTGTGTTAGATGTTGTAATTTGTTGTTATACGTTTTGTCTAAGGGTGTTATTTAGTGATTTGGGCTATTACATCTTAGATTCATAACATCTAGAGGCACAAAAATCAAGTTTTCAAAAATCTAGAAAAATGGAAAAAAGTTGTCTGACAGCCATATGTCAGGGCCCATAGATCATTACCTGTTAGTTGTTTGTTGTGTTTTATGTTATAGATTTGTTCTATGCCAAGTGTACTATGATCTGGAACTTGAATCAGGGTCAGATCATGTTTAGATCGCCAAATATTAGCAGTCAAACAGAGTTGGCCGACCATGACCAACTGGATTTTTGGGCAACCCAGAAACCCAAAATGGTCTGACAGTGATATTGCAGGCTATAGATCTTGTTGTGTTTAAGTGATTAAGCCATGTTGTTATTTTGATCTTGTAGACTGGTTTATGGACTACACATTCTAGTCATTAGAACACCCAGATCATGTATATGATCAAATATAATCAAAGTCAAACTATAGTTGACCATCAGCCGGATGAACAATTTGGAAAACCCAGATTGTTCAAGAACCGTTTTTTTGTCAGACTTTGACCAGCCTTGATCTCTCACATATGATGTTGTTAGACTGAACTAATGATCTATTGTTGTTCCTTGACATATATTCTACATGATTGAGCCAATAAAACACACTAAGAAAACCTGGAACGCATAGATCCAAGACCTGGAAAGTAACCCATCGAACTGTTCTTAATTTCAGGAAAACACAGAAACGAAGAACATCTTTGACATGAATTTGTGAGGTCTATATCTCACTGATTTATTGTTGTATGGCCATGAACTTGATTGATAATAGTAGTATTACACTTATACTACAATCTAAACATTTTAGCAAGCCCGGACAACCTTAGGATCATAGATCAATTTGTGGTCAAACAAGACACCCGATAAACTGAGTTTGAAGATCTGGGCAGGCTCAAGAACATATATAGCGACCGTTTCATCGCTATAGGGCCCTTTAGCGACAATTTAATTAGAAAATTAATTATTTTATTTAATAAATAGAGAAAAATAGTTTTTAATTATTAAAAATTAATATTAAATTCCTAAAAATTATTTTAAAACTTAAAAATGGGTTTTTAATTATTTTGAATATATTTCATTAATATTTAGTATTTTGGAATATTAATGGTATTTAATTTATTTAATTATAATATTAAATAAATTACTTAAAATGATTTTAATACTTGAAAAATAATTTAAAATTATATTATGGTATAAGAAAATATTTTAAGTTATTTTAAATGACTTTTGATATTTTGTGATGAATTTCATTATTAAATTAATATTAATGGTAATTAATTTATTTAATAAATTTAAATAAATTATGAAAAATAGAATTAATGATTTAAAAATCATATAATATTACTTTAAAATCATATAAAAATATTTAATATTAATAGAAGTTATTTAATAATGGTTTTAATTATTTTAAAATCATTTAAAGGCAAGAATAAAGTATTAAAAATACTTTGAGATATTATAAATATATTATAATATGATGACATATATTTCATTAATATTTAATATTAAATAAATATTAACGATAATGGAATATTGTTCTATTTAAATTAGATAAATATGATATTAATGATTGAAAAATCATGATAAAGGATAATAATTACTTAAAAATTATTATGAGCCTTTAAAAATTATTTTGACTGATTAATTAATTATCTAAGATAATTGTTAAGTGTTTAGGAAGAGTTTAATTGAACTTAAACTCGATAATTGTTTGATTAAGCAATCGGGATGTCAGAATTGTACCGAACTCGACTCAGACTGTAAAAGTTTGACTTGAGGATAGGTCTTATGTGTTTTATAGACTGATAGGATTATGTGTTAATGTGTTTAGGTTATTTTATAACTATAATTAGCAATATATATTGTGATGATATTATTCTAACTTGATAGATCAATATTATTTATAATAGGTCTTCAGTCAAAGCTAAATAAATTGCGTAACGGTAATCAACGGTACATGCAAGTTTTCTCTAACTCGACCTCGATTTGATATTTTTGAAATATGTGTGTGGTTAATCACTACTGATTATACCATGTCTATGAATTATTGATTCGCACTTTGTGCACATTGCATGTATTCATCATGTATGAAAGGTTGATCACCTTCATTACCATTCGGTCCAGATATAGTTATTCATGTTCAATGTTTGTTCAACTATGAAAATTTGTTCATGCTAGTTCACAATTATATTGTTGAATAGTCAGCTTATTGTTCAATTCTTTCTATCATGATATATCTTTAATTTATTAAACTTAAACTTGCTGGGCAAACTTGTTGCTCACCCTTGCTATATCATGATAAACATTGCAGATTAGAACGAATATGTCAGATATAGAAAAGGTCAAAGACAAGTTCAAATTGGGATTATATGTTGATAAGTGGATTTTATATACACGAATCGATATTCAATTCAAGTTTAAATTCGTAGTTATCTTCATGTTTTGTGTTCGTTTTTACTCATTTTACGTTATTTTATGTGTAGGGTAGTCATGGATGCAAGTGGTGAGGAAAGGCGGTCTTTTTGGAGCAAAAGTGGAAAAAAGTTGAAGAAAGAAAAATTGGAAGTCAGTGGCCATGCCACGGGCAAATGAACTTATTTAATACCTTCCCCGTAGGGGGTCCCGATTCTACAACCTGTCTGCTTTGCTTTTGACTTCTGCTAGAGCTCGGTTTCTTGGACTTTAATGATGCGCATGTACTCTACAAAAGGGGATCTCGGCTAGAAGAGAAGGGAGCTTGCTATTACATAAAAAAACAATAATCTTACAACACGTAGAGCATAATTCGAGAGCAATTTCCAGGATTGAAGAGCAAACGTTGGAGGAGTAATTTTCAGAGATTGTCACGACGGTTGCGAATCAAGGTTACGTGAAGGGGTTTTCATTATTCTTCTTCTCTTTAGTCTTATTTGTAATTGGAAGAATGTTTTCAACAAATTATTCAGTTTTTAATTCATTCGTTATGAACTAATTTAATTATTAGACTTGTGATTGATCTTTGGGCAAACGATGATTCTATAACTTTGATTTCCAATTCAAGAATATATTTTCAGTTTATCTATGTTAATTTGAGCGTGAATTTATGAATTGCCTGATCAACAGTTCTTTGTGGATTTGAAAGTAATTGAGAGAGGAGATTCAAATCTAGTCCTAGTTAATATAGCATGTGTCATTAATTTTGTCGATAACAGATTTTTGATTATTGTTAAGGTAGAGATACGCTTGACATCACATGTAATCGTATAGAGAGCTTAAACTTCAACCTTCTTTAATTGCAGTTCACATAGAGATATAGTGAGTTGGTTAATTTAGGTGTTTAACAGATTTCTATCTTAATTATGGATTGATGTTAATACGGTATTCGTGCATCGAGAGGTGGCTTTTACTACGTTCGTGTTCTTGATTAATAAACTGGGATATTAAATTGAGTTGGAATAAAGGTTTGAAAATCAGAGTGAAGCTCAGGGTGAAATCATATGTCTAATTCTCCATTAATTGTTTGAAATTCTGAATTTTGATATTGGTGATTGTTTTGTGATAGTTTACTTATTTATTAATTTAGTTTTTTTATATAGATATAAAAACATTGAACTGATTAGTTTAATAAAATTAGGATTAATAGAAAATTGATAATTGTGAAGTTAGAATTTTTGATAAGTTGTCTACGTTGGAATGATACTTTATTCACTACTATATTACTTGTTGACCATGTACACTTGCGTATTTTTGCGCGTATTGATTTTACCCAACAAGTTTTTTGCGCCGTTTCCGGGGACAATTTAGCCGAGATTTTAATATTTTTTACGATATCAGTTTAATTAGTCCAGTTTTACTTAAACATTTTTATTTTGTTTTCTCTATTTCAGGTTTTCGACATTGGTTTATGCAAACACGATCTAAACATCCAGACTTGCTTCCTTTTGAGGACGACATTGACATACGATTTCAAAAGTTGAGTAAGTGGATTGAGGAAACGAGGAACGAATTCGAAAATTCTGATAAGGAAGGAACGATGGCTGCCGAAGACCAGAAATCGTTGAGGGATTTTGCCACACCTAGGGTGACTAATTTGCAGTCGAGCATTACTAGGCCTGCAATAGCTGCGAACACTTTTGAAATTAAGCTTGGGACCATTCAGATGATGCAGAACTCATGTCAGTTTGGGGGAATGGCAAATGATGATCTGAATGAGCATTTAATCAGTTTTCTGGAAATGTGTGACACGTTCAAGTACAATGGGGTGTCAGGTGAGGCAGTAAGACTTTGCTTGTTCCCATTCACTTTACGGGACAAGGCGAAGAGTTGGTTACATTCTTTACCGCCGGGTTCGATCACTACGTGGGAGAATTTGGCTCAAAAATTTCTTGCCAAATTTTTCCCACAGGCGAAGATTGCGAAAATGAGGAATGACATCACAATGTTTGAGCAGCAGAATGGGGAGTCACTATATGAGGCATGGGAGAGATACAAGGAATTACTCAGAAAGTGCCCACATCATGGATTGCCCAAGTGGTTACAAATGAACACCTTCTATAACGGGCTACATGGAAATGTCAGAACCAACATTAATGTGGCATCGGGCGGTGCATTCATGGCTAAGAGTTACGAGGACGCATACAATTTGATAGAAATAATGGCAGAAAATAACTACCAAAGGCTCGGCAAAGAAGAATGACACGGTAAAGGCTACCGATCTTGAAATTAGATGGAGTAATAGCTATACAAGCACAACTTTCTGCACTATCCATGAAGTTTGATACAATGAATGAGAGGGTAAATATGATGATAGGGGCTCAAGTTCAACAAGTTCAACAGGTTATGGTAGTATGTGAATTGTGTGCGGGTGATCGTCCGACAGATCAGTGTGCAATAAATCCAGCATCCGTTCAGTTCATAGGCAACTACAATAGAATTCCACAAAATACTTACCAAAACACCTACAACCAGGGGATTAAGAACCACCCAAACCTTTCATAGAGCAATAATCAGCAAACTCAAGCTCCACGACCATCATATCCCCCTGGTTTTCATAGTCATCCACAACAGGTTCAACAGCAGGACATGAAATCCGATGGGGAGGGACTATGGGCAAGGTACATGACTAGCAACGATTTGGCTATGAAGAATCAAGCTATTGCTATCAAAAATATAGAGAATCAGATAGGTCAAATTGCGTTAGCATTGAATAATAGACCACAAGGAACATTACCTAGCGACACCGAGAGAAATCCTAAGGGTAATCAGAAGCAATGTCAAGCAGTTACATTGAGAAGTGGAAAACATCTCGGTGGGAATAGTGCAGAAAATTCAGCAACACCGAAGGAAAAGGTTGATGACAGTAACGCAGTGGAGGGTAACAAAACCGAGGAAATAAATTTAAATAGTGAGCCGATTGTTTTTCCTCCACCGTCGTTTCAGCAGAGGGTCCAAAAACAGAAATCAGATAAGCAGTTCGCAAAGTTTTTAGACGTGTTCAATAAACTACAGATTAACATCCCATTCGCAGAGGCCCTAGAGCAAATGCCGAGTTATGCGAAGTTTATGAAAGGAATTCTATCGAGGAAAAAGAAATGGGAAGAATTTGAAACTGTGGCACTAACAAAGGAGTGTATTGCGGTGTTACAGAAGAAGCTTCCACCAAAACTCAAAGACCTGGGGAGCTTTACTATCCCGTGCACGATCGGGAAAATGTCGTTTAACAAATGTTTATGTGATTTGGGGGCGAGTATAAACCTGATGCCATTATCAGTATATTTAGAATTGGGTTTTCTCTCGCCAAACCCTACAAATATTTCATTACAGTTGGCGGATAGGTCAGTCACATATCCGAGAGGCATTGTAGAGGACATTCTGGTCAAAGTAGATAAGTTTATATTCCCTGCGGACTTTATCATTCTGGATTTCGATGAAGATAAGAACATCTCGATCATCCTAGGGAGACCTTTCTTGGCCACGGGAAGGACACTCATAGAAGTGCAAAAAGGAGAACTTACTATGAGAGTCCAAGACCAAGAAATAAAATTCTATGTATTCAAGGCCATGAAATATCCTACGGACGAGGAAGAGTGTTTTCGAATGGATTTAATTGAGCAAATTACCAACGAAGATATGAGCAAGAGTTTGATCAACGATCCGTTAGAAAAAACTTTATTGTGGGATGAAGAAAAAGATGACCCAGAATTTGTGGACTTATTATAGATGCTAGACTCGTTGCCACGAGTTAGTCGATTCAGAGCACCGGTTGAACCTTTGCACACCGAGGAAACAGTTGCAAAAATATTGAAACCATCATTGGAGGAGCCACCAACATTGGAACTTAAGCCACTCCCTAAACATCTTAGGTATGCTTATTTAGGCAATTCAAATTCTTTACCTGTAATTATTTCTGCTGCACTTAACGAATTGCAAGAAGAAAAGTTGCTGAGGGTACTTAGGGATCATAAATCAGCAATTAGATGGACGATTGCGGATATAAAAGGCATTAGCCCATCATTTTGCATGCACAAGATTCTGATGGAAGATGATACAAGTCCATCGGTTGAGCATTAACGTCGACTTAACCCAATCATGAAGGAAGTGGTCAAGAAGAAAATTCTGAAATTATTGGATGCCGGTGTCATATATCCAATGTACGACAGTAAATGGGTAAGTCCGATTCATTGTGTGCCTAAAAGAGGGGGAATGACGGTGATATAGAATGAGGACAACGAGTTAATTCCAACAAGGACAGTAACAGGGTGGAGGGTGTGCATCGATTATAGGAGATTGAATAAGGCAACCCGAAAGGATCATTTCCCGCTACCTTTTATTGATCAAATGTTAGACAGGTTAGCAGGACATGAGTTTTACTATTTATTGGATGGATACTCAGGATATAATCAGATCGCCATCGCTCCTAAGGATCAAGAGAAGACAACATTTACATGCCCTTATGACACATTTACGTTTCGGAGAATGTCGTTTGGGCTATGCAATGCACCCACAACTTTCCAACGGTGTATGATGGTTATTTTTCAGATATGGTGGAGAAGAATGTTGAAGTCTTCATGGACGATTTCTCGGTCTATGGAGACAATTTTGACACTTTCCTAGAGAATCTGGTCATGGTATTGCAGCGATGTAAGGATACAAACCTCATACTAAATTGGGAAAAATGCCACTTCATGGTTGAAGAGGGCATAATTTTGGGCCATAAGGTGTCGGCTCAAGGATTGGAGGTGGACGAAGCAAAGTTGGATACGATCGAGAAACTACTTCCACCAAGCTCAGTTAAGGGTATTCAAAGTTTTCTGGGGCATGCTGGGTTCTATAGGAGGTTCATAAAAGACTTCTCTAAGATTGCAAAACCTCTATGCAGTCTTTTAGAGAAGGATGTTATTTTCAGCTTTACTGCGGAATGCAAGTCCGTGTTTGAATTATTGAAGAAGAAATTAACTACAGCCCCCGTGATAGTCGCACCGGACTGGAAAATGCAATTCAAACTTATGTGTGATGCGTGCGACTATGCGGTTGGGGCTATTTTGGGCCAAAGATGAGACAAGGTGTTTCATGCCATTTACTATGCAAGCAAAACACTCACAGAGACTCAAGTGAACTACACTACCATGGAAAAGGAATTGCTTGCAGTGGTTTATGTGTTCGATAAATTTCGGGCATACTTGATCGGGACTAAGGTGATAGTCTACACTAACCATTCTAACGATTGATTTTGACTGATAGTGAAAAAAGATGCTAAGCCACACCTTATCCGATGGATTCTCCTACTTCAAGATTTTGATTTAGAAATTAAAGATAGAAAGGGGATGGAGAATCAAGTTGCCGGCCATTTATCAAGGCTAGAAAATCTGGAGAAAAAGGATGAAGATAGATGCGCGATTAACGAGTCATTCCCGGATGAGCAACTATTTGGGTTAAATACAGAATTTCTGTGGTATGCAGATTTTGCAAACTTTGTGGTAAGCAAAATGCTTCCCCCGGATCTTACACGACAACAGAAAAAGAAGTTTCTTCATGACGTCAATTGGTACATTTGGGATGAGCCATATCTATTCAAGCAGTGTGCCGATAAGATGATTCGACAATGTATCCCCTACAGTGAAGTCCACAACATACTGCAAGAATGCCACTCATCGGCATATGGTGGACATTATGGGAGTGAGCGCACCGCGACAAAAGTGCTTCAATCCGGGTTTTATTGTCCAACATTGTTCAAAGACGCCCACCAATTTGTGAAAACATGTGATAGATGCCAAAGGGTGGGGAACATATCTAAACGGAATGAGATGCCCCTACAAACAATTCTTGAAGTGGAAATCTTTGATGTATGGGGCATCGATTTCATGGGGCCATTCCCTTCGTCTTTGAGCAATCAGTATATTCTACTAGCGGTGGACTACGTCTCGAAATGGGTTGAAGCTGCAGCATTACCATCGAACGATGCCAAGGTGGTCCTCAAATTCCTTCAGAAAAACATTTTCACGAGGTTTGGCACGCCAAGAGCAATAATTAGTGATGAAGGTAGTCACTTCTGCAATAAGTCATTTACAGCTCTTTTGACTAAGTATGGGGTAAACCACAAGGTGGCTACAGCGTATCACCCTCAAACTAATGGGCAAGCCAAGGTATCGAACAGAGAAGTTAAGAGGATATGGGAAAAAGTCGTAAATCCGAGTCAGAAAGATTGGTCACTTCGGTTGGATGACGCATTATGGGCGTACCGGACTGCATACAAAACACTAATCGGGATGTCACCTTATCAACTCTTATACGGAAAGGCATGTCACTTACCGGAGCTGCTCTGACCAAGGCCTATTAGGCAATACAGAAATTGAATTTTGATCAAGCCGCGGTAGGAGAAAAGAGGCTACTCCAACTAAATGAGCTCGACGAATTCTGCCTCCAAACCTATGAGAACGCCAAGCTATACAAGGAAAAGGTTAAAAGATGGCATGACCAGAAAATTGTGCAACGAACATTCGAGCCGGGTCAAGCAGTCCTCTTGTTCAACTCACGGCTGCGATTGTTCCCCGGAAAGCTTAAGTCGAGATGGTCGGGACCATTTACTATAAAACGCGTATTTTCTCACGGCGTTGTTGAACTCTACAGTAGTAATCCATTAGAGACATTCAAGGTCAATGGTCAACGGATAAAGCATTACTGGGGTGACAAGTCGAACTGGGACGCTGACGACATTACCCTCGCCGATACACAGTAAAACAGGGAGTAATCAGGCTGAACAACTTAAAATCAAGCGCTAATTGGGAGGCAACCCAACTTTTCTTTATTTTTCATAGTTCATGTTTAATTTGTTAGGATGTAGTTTATTAAGCAGTAGTTAGGTCTTATCAAGTGTAAGTTTTGCTAAAAAACTTTGAAAAGTACTCAAAATCTCAATGAAACTCTGAGTCATCATTAATCTAACATATTGCATGTTTTTGGTTTCAAGTGAGGTCCAACGTGAGTAAGAGCAACAACGACTAAGAAATGGAGAAAAATGGGAGAATTTTACATCTCAAAAATTTTGGCCAAAATTTGAAGATAAAGGGCATGCCACGTAAAAGGCTTCTTCTTTAGCTTCTTTTTAGGGTGAG
Source organism: Panax quinquefolius (assembly GCA_020205615.1). Classification (NCBI taxonomy): domain Eukaryota; kingdom Viridiplantae; phylum Streptophyta; class Magnoliopsida; order Apiales; family Araliaceae; genus Panax; species Panax quinquefolius. The sequence goes on from CM035165.1 coordinate 46,783,180, forward strand.
GTCTGAATCTCAAGGCGGACACGCCAATTTTAAACGCACGCCCCTTCCTCCTCTCCCTCACACATACACCTGGTGCCATCTCTATTTTCTCTCCTAAACACAACCCACGTTGCCATCTCATAGTAACTTCTTCATCCCATTACCTACATCAAAATTACCCACTACTACCACTACCTAAATCCATTACACCCACCTTCTACCCCACAAATTTCTACATATCCTCCATCACGTCCACCTCTTCCTCTCCCCCACATCACTCCTATATAAACCCTACCTCATACTTCCCATATTCAACACCATTAAATTAGTTAAAAAGAGTGTTTCCATATTTCCAATGGTGTCACATTATACAGTTTATTTTGGCCAATGATGAGATTGTGAACAAGTTAACCAATATAGTATGGATTATTAGAACTGTGATATAATTTCTGTTATGAATCGAGTCTTAGACTTCTTTGAAACTATTATATAAAGGTTAGCACTAAAAATATCTTGGTTGACCAGTCAGTTCAAATTTATACATAAATAGTGTCTAAAGGATAATGCTAGGGTGAACTAGAAAATAACAAGGATAGGCAGTGAAGGCTTAAATTAGGCAAGAACCTAAGTTTGGGGGAATATATTTGGGGTATATAAGCTTTGAGAAAAAAACAAATAGGGTATACATGGTGGCTAGTCTTGTTTCAGGGCCTTTGTTACTTGAGCAAGTACGCCCGAGAGGATTGTCTTTACACCTAGTGCCCTAAGGTCTTTTATGGTCTGGGAGTCGTTGGTCGAAAGCTCTCTAAGGGGTAACATTGTTAGCTAATGGGATGAGATATTGCACAGTTAGTTATGTATATTTTTTTTAAAAAAAAATATATAAGAATAAAATGGGAAAAGTGTAAATAGCCCCCGTGTTGAAAAAAAAAGAAGAGAAAAAGAAGAAAGCATAAGTATCCTGCATGTACCCTTGAATTTGGTTTTGTTTAATTTTAGTTGAGTTGTGCCTATCTTTGAATTTTTTTAAGTTTGCACTGTATGATTCCTTCTAAGATGTAGCTTATGTATTGAATTTGGGTCCGTATCAGTTATCTTAGATGTTGATCACACACGCACGCTATACCAGTGATAAGTGTTCAAGATTTGAGAATTAGTATGTAGGTGTGGATTGGTTTTGATAATTTATATTGTAAAGTTGTTTGTTTTCTCTGAGGCCGATGGGATAAGTTAGTTTATGCGATGTTGTTGGATTTTTAGGCATTTAGATTGTTATTGCATTTCATTGCATTACATAGCACGTAGTTTATTTTGTGCTTGAGGACTAGCACGGTTTAAGTTTGGGGGATTTTGATAAGTGGATTTTATATACACGAATCGATATTCAATTCAAGTTTAAATTCGTAGTTATCTTCATGTTTTGTGTTCGTTTTTACTCGTTTTACGTTATTTTATGTGTAGGGTGGTCATGGATGCAAGTGGTGGGGAAAGGCGGTCTTTTTGGAGTAAAAGTGGAAAAAAATTGAAGAAAGAAAAATTGGAAGTCAGTGGCCATGCCACGGGGAATGGCATGTTTAGTACTGCACCCGCCAGTATGGGGTCCCAATCTAGAATCGTCTGTTACATTTTGACTTCTGCTAGAGCTCAGTTTCTTGGACTTTAATGATGCGCATGGACTCTACAATAGGGGATCTCGGCCAGAAGAGAAGGGAGCTTGCTATTACGTAAAAAAACAATAATCCTACAACACGTAGAGCATAATTCGAGAGCAATTTCCAAGATTGAAGAGCAAACGTTGGAGGAGTAATTTTCAGAGATTGTCACGACGGTTGCGAATCAAGGCTACGTGAAGGGGTTTTCATTATTCTTCTTTTCTTTAGTCTTATTTGTAATTGGAAGGATGTTTTCAACAAATTATTCAGTTTTTAATTCATTCGTTATGAACTAATTTACTTATTAGACTTGTGATGGATCTTTGGGCGAAACGATGATTCTATAACTTTGATTTCCAATTCAAGAATATATTTTCAGTTTATCTATGTTAATTTGAGCGTGAATTTATGAATTGCCTAATCAACAGTTCTTTGTGGATATGAAAGGAATCGAGAGAGGAGATTCGAATCTAGACCTAGTTAATATAGCATGTGTCATTAATTTTTTCGATAGCAGATTTTTGATTATTGTTAAGGTAGAGATACGCTTGACATCACATGTAATCGTATAGAGAGATTAAACTTCAACCTTCTTTAATTGCAGTTCACATAGAGATATAGTGAGTTGGTTAATTTAGGTGTTTAACGAATTTCTATCTTAATTGTGGATTGATGTTAATACGGTATTAGTGCATCGAGAGGTGGCTCTTACTACGTTCGCGTTCTTGATTAATAAATTGGGATATTAAATTTAGTTGGAATAAAGGTTTGAAAATCAGAGTGAAGCTCAGGGTGAAATCATAAGTCTAATTCTCCATTAATTGTTTGAAATTCCGGATTTTGATATTGGTGACTGTTTTGTGATTGTTTACTTATTTATTAATTTAGTTTTTTTTATATAGATATAAAACCATTGAATTGATTACTTTAATAAAATTAGGATTAATAGAAAATTGATAATTGTGAAGTTAGAATTTTTGCTAAGTTGTCTTCGTGGGAACGATACTTTATTCACTACTATATTACTTGTTGACCACGTACACTTGCGTGTTTTTGCGCGTATTGATTTTACCCAACATATGTACAGCTAAAATTGTAACAGTAAGTTATGATAATAACATTGTATGTTAGATAGGATATTGATTCAGGTATTATGTGAAAGTTCTCGACCTTGGGGATAGTGTGTAATATTTAATCTATAAATAATTTATGTTTATATCTTCTGCAATAGTTATAGAATGATGTACCTAATCCGTGGTGATTTGGGACCTGAATTTGGGGCCCTCACAGTTATCATGGTTAATGACAAGTATTATATATTTTAATGATAATTAGGGAAACCCTAATTATTAATTTGAAAACCCTAATTACTAATTAGAAACCCTAATTTCTAAATTAAAAACCCTAATTGTCTAATTAGAAACCCTAATAGCTAAATTAGAAAGCTTAATGTTAATTAGTAACTCTAAATCGTAGTGTTCAAGATCTAAGTATTAGAAAACTAAATGTAATTAAGAAACCCTAATTTTCAATATTAGAAAGTTTAATTTCCATTTTAAAGCCTAATTAAAAAATCCTAGAAACTATTTTTTAAAACCTTAGGGTTAAACCCTAAGTGCAAAACCTTAAGGGTTGGATAAGTTTACTAGTTTGCCATTAAATTTGCTAGCAAAATGACCTAAATGCCATTTTTGCATTATTGAAAGTAACTTGTAGATCTAGCCAAAAATTGGAGTTAGTGAACCTCTCAAGATAGCCATGTGACTAAAAATCTCAGCAAATTAGCCACCTTGCACCATAAATACATTACATTAATCATATATATAGATCAAGATAGAGAAAAGTTCATTATTTTAGCTCATTTGATCACCAATATACAACCAAGACATCTCTCTCTAACCCATGAAAATATTACGTGGACCAGTCCCCAAACAAGTTCCTAGAACACTACAATCAGATTTGGAAGCCAAGAATCAAGATTTGTCTAAGGAGGTATAAACCCTAATTTAAAATCTGATTATTAAAGCTATGTTAGATTTGGTGTTTTAGTGTTTAAACATGTTGTATGTTGTGTAACTAAGTGATTTGGGTTGGTATGATAGATCTAATACACCTAGATGCACGAAATAGAAATTTTCAAAAATTTGGAAAATTTTATAATGTTGTCTGACAACCGAATGTCAGACTTCATTGATCATTACATGTTATTTGTTTTAATGTTTTAAATGTTTGTAGTTGTAGTATGTCATGTGGGCTTTGGTTTGGGACTTGAATCAAGGTTAGATCTGGTATAGATTATAAGTTATTGATGGTCAAAGTCGAATGATCGACCATAACCAAGTAAATCTAGGTAACCCATATGTTACCCAGAAAGCTCTGATAAGAAGTTCATGTCCACAAATCTTGCATATGTTTGTTGTTTTGTTATTGTAGTTGTATCTAAGTTATAATATGTTATATGGACTATATGATTATGCCTCTAGATCACTAAAACATCAAACATGTTCGATTTAGTGGACGGTCAAACCAGGCAGTATGATCACGAAAATAGTTTTTTAGGTAACCTAGAAAACTTTTGAGCACGGCTTCTGACAGGGTTTGACCGGCATGGATCTTAAGATTGTGTTGTTGTTAGAGTAATTTTATTTGATAGATATGTTCCTTTACATATGTGATACACACTAAAACCATTAAATCACCAAAGCATTACATGAACATCAAGTTGTGGAAGTCCAAAACTAGCTACTCTAACGGTTCTTCATTTTTGAGTAACCCAGAAAATGAAGAACAACTCTGACAGCTTGTTCAAGGCCTTATAGCTTGCTTGTACGTTGTTGTATGACCTTATTTGTTGTTGGATCACATAGTATTACACTAGTACTACAAGATCCAAGCTTGATCTTGCCAAGAAACACATTGAATCAGTGTTGAATGTTTGGTCAAAGTATGCATCTCGAAACTGCTTATGAATGTTCTTGAGGCTCAAGAACACCTTTGGCGACACTTTCTGTCGCAAAAGGCTATAGCGACAGATTTAATAATTTTAATTAAATAAATTTCTAAAAAAATCAATTAAAAATAGAAAATAATTTCTAAAAATTACAAAATTAGTTTTAAAATTTATTTAAAGTTATAAAAATTAACTTTTAATAATTTGATATATTTTTCATTAAAATTAATATTTAGTTAAATATTATTTCTATTTAATTTATTTAATAAATGTATTAAATAAGTTGATTTAAAATGATTTTATTATATTAAAATCATTTTAAATAAAGATAGAGTGTCTAAAAATATTTGAAGTTCTAAAACATAACTTTTAATATTTTAAGGAAAATTTCATTAATTATTTAATATTAATAATATTATATTTATTTAATAATTATATTAAATAAATGATTTAAAAATGGTTTTATTAATTTAAAAATGATTTAAAAGGGATATAAATTATTTAAAAATATTTTAAGTTATAATAAATGACTTTTAATATTTTGATGAATAATATATTAATATTTAAATATTAATAGTAATTATTTAAAAATGAATTTTAAAAATTATTTAAGGGTAATATTAATACTTTAAAAATATTTTGAGTTATTATAAATAACTTTAATATTTTGGCAATGGTTTCATATTAATTATAAAAATCATGATAAATTATAATAATTATTTAAAAATTATTATAAGTCATTTTAAAATAACATAACTGATATTTAAATTATCTAAAAGAATATTGAACCACAAAATATGGTTTTAGACACGATAATTACCCGATAACGCCGTCAGTACACCGAAATATTTCAAAAATTGATCCGGACTTAGATAGTTTGACTAGATAAGTGTCTGTTTATGTCCTAATAACTGATATACACATGTGACAATGTGCTTAAGCTATGCGATGACTAAAAATAACAGTACTATTGTTACTAAAGAATAATCTTATTAATGATAGGTATCTGTATAAAAGATAAAGTTAAGTTGTGTAAGCAGCAGTTCATACAAGTATCTTTACCTTTGCATTTACTTTATGCAATGGACATGTGTAAGCTAGTTTCAGAACTTTATTATCATTGTGCCAGTTTATTAACTCTACTCTTATTGATTATGTATCTAACTATTTGTATTCATACAAGTTCTTGAATTTTATCCGTTCATTGATTACCAGTGTAACATTGATGTATAATCCAGATATATATATTATGTTCGTTAATTTCTAAGATTGGTTATGCTTCTCACTTGGATAATGGTTGTATTTAATCACATGTTGATACATACCTATTGGTTTTCGGTGTGTATACCTTAATTAAAAGTCGTCTAAGCTATTTGACTCGGCTAGACACAGATTTAAAAATATTGTTGAACATAATAAAACTGTATTGTTATCCAACCAAATTGTTTTGGTTCGAATTCCAGACTAGGTATATATATGAACATCCCGAATATGGGAAACTTTTGTGCGCCTAAGGCGAATATGCTGGAAGAAAACATCGTTCGAACACGTAGTATTGATCAATATAAGGAATAACAGGCTGATCACACCCCGTGCCCATAAGATATGACGGTTTGCAGATGAAGTTCTGTATACCTTTTTGAAAAATTGAAAACAAAGTTCATAGTTTGTCGACTGCTCTCCATTTATAGTCAGTACGTAGTTTCAAAAATTGAGATAGATTTGATATTGTGACACCCCCAAATCCGGGTACTTCACTTCCACTGAATTTGGTCTAACCTTAAAATTATTACATCAGTTTGCGGAATACTTTGTAAAATAAAACAAATCTTAAAACTTTAAGCATTTAAATAAACTTTAAACAATTCTTCATCACTTAGACACCTTGCCCTTTCCCTTGCTAGTAGATGGATCATCACCTCTTTCAACTTTAGCTGCATTGTTTAATTGTAAGAATGAGTAAACAATTGCTCACTGACATAAAGATAGTATAATAACAACATGAGAGTGAACAACGAATACTGAATGGTAAATAACTTGTTCTACAAACCAAAATAGAAAACAAGTTCGAACTTTAATTATCTGAGGGTCTTATGACCACGAACTATGTCCACGGTGTTTAGGTATTATTACCTTAACCTCAACAGTCGTTAGACTGTATAGACTCTTCTTAACGTACTCAGGGAGATCAGCCCTTTGTACCATGTATTTTGCACAAACATCTAAACTTTACACGTACAAAATCACCTATGTTAGGGTTGTTCATCTCAGGTTGGATTTAGAATTTCCGCACTAAAGAAAGTTTAGTTTGGAACTAGCTTATCAGTGTTTTTTAGAATTTTAGAACACTATTCGAATATAGATTAATTCAATCAATAAAGGTTTGCTTACTACTTGAAGATTTAATACAACGATAAAGTTTTGAACAAGTTTATCCAAGTCAAAGATTGAATAACAATAATATATAATCGAGTAAACATGGTATATATGCAAGGTGCTATAGAAGAGTTAAAACAGTCTTCCTTGAATCAATGTATTAGAACAATATAAGCTTTGAATAATAATTAGGAATCGAAATCTCGCTTAATGTAACGAATTAGGTTACATAAGCTTGAACAAACATATGCAAAATAGGTTAAGCTTGCTCATCTTCATAAAGAAGGTTAGGAACTTGCACAATAATAATTTAGGAATGGGAAATTGCATTCAATACGAAAAGAATGAAGTTAGAAAACTTTGCTCAATGTAAAGAGTTAAGATTTAAGAACTTGATCAATAATAACAAGGTAGAGTTAGAAAACTTGCCTTGATTGTAAGCTGCACAAATGAAATAATCTCTAATTACCCTACACATATCATCAAAATCGCAATAACAATGAATTGTATGAACATTAGCTTTAGGGTTTAAACCATCATTTAGGTCATAACCCTAACCTCGTACCTAATCATTTAGGTTAACATAGTTAACGCTTCTAAAATTACACATTGATCAACATAACTTAGTCGTTCAACTCTATCTTTCGAAAACATCTCAATTGGTTTCATTTTATAACTTATTTAAATAATTATTTCAAATCTTTGTATTTTGCATTTCAACATATTAGCATCTGTTATTATAGTTTATAACATGTTTTAACATCATTAACATACACACTAAACTAACACAAGTCCGAAAAGCCTGACTTGCAAACAAGCAGACCTCACTGTCTCAAATCGAGGTGTGGTAGCAATTGCTACACATTTAGGTTTGGGACCGTGGCACTGCCATTTTTGCCTTAACACTTTCTGGCATTCTTGGCTGTGTTGAACAGACATTTAAAGAACGACAATGAAATAATGAGTCGCTTTTAGCCCAACTAGCATGAATTTCGCCCACCAAACAGTAAAATTAACATCTACAATTGGTACAGACTATTACAAACATGATTGCTAACATTTACAACCAATTAACACAATTTATCATCAACTAAAACTAGTTTAATTTCTCAAAATTCCATATTTTCATATAAAACTCCATTTTTTAACTTCTTCCACAGAAATCATCACTAACATCTCAAGACTTGGCCAAAACACTTAATTCAAATTATGTTATGCTCGTTTCTTAATAAAATAACATATACAAACGTCAATTTATAGTTTAACATCCAAATTGGCCACTAAAATTAGTACTTTCTTAAGCCATAACATATGAACATAAACACTGTTATTTTTGTTTTCTTCATACATCTGATTTCTCACAATTTGATAACTGATACAACATGCATACAAGATGACAACAGATTCTACAACTTAATCCACACCATATACACAACGTTTGAAACAACAATTCAACAAAATTGTTTACAGAGAACTAGAAATTAGAAAACTAAATTTTAGAATTAAGGGTGAATTTTTACCTAAATCCTTGACTGATGAGAAGAAAGATGACAAGAAATTACGTTCCCTCTTGATACTCCTTTCTTAGCACAATTATAGAGAAAACTCTCTTACCAAACTCTCTCCACACTCTGTTATTTCTCCTTCTCATAACTTAGCCTTAGAAAATAACGCGTAGGAAAATATAAGTTGACTCCCACTAACGTCAGGTAAAGACAAAAAAAGGCAGCGTCAGTTGAATAATGCCAAAGGGCACAAGGCCATGTTTGGCTACCACATAGTTTCCCTAAACCAATTTATTTTTATATTATTTATATTACATAGTTTCCAATTGTCACACATGTAACCATTTTAACAATTTATACTAATAATAATAAAAATTTTATTATCATTACACTTATAATTTAATAAATAATTATATATCCAATTTAATTAATAAATTAGACACGCCACTTTATTTATTGTATTTATTTCCATTAAATTAAACAATTCATTTAATTTAATTATTTTCTTAAATATTGATTTAATTTAATTATTTCTTAAATTAAATCCTTCAATAAAATTATCATTACTCGATTCAATTAACATTAATTAATTTAGCTACTAAATGAATTCATGACAATTCATCAAATATTTATTTTCCTCAATAAATAAATTATTTAAAATATTTATTTAATTCCATAAATATTTAAATTAAATTATAAATTTCTCGATCGTTACATCCTTCCCTCCTTAAAATGATTCTGTCCCCAGAATCACAACTCAAAAAATTCATTCATTACATTCTTCCCTCAACAAGATTCTGTCCCTAGAATCGCTATACAAAATCAAGCAAACAACTGAGGATAATTCTTCATTATAACATTTTCAAGTTCCCACGTAGCTTCCTCAGCATTGTGGTTCTTCCAGATTACCTTAACAGAAGGTATCACCTTATTCCTCAGTACTTGCTCTTTTCTGTCAATAATTTGAACATGGACTTCTTCATATATTAAGTCTTTCTCAAACTGTAAGGGCTCATATTCTATAACATGCTTATAATCAGGCTTATACGGTCTCAATACCAAGATGTGGAAAACATTATGGATATGCATTAACTCTGGAGGTAAGGCTACCTCGTACGCCACTTCGCCAACCCATCGAAGAACTTCGAAAGGACTTATAAACCTAGGGCTTAATTTCCCTTTCTTGCCAAATCGAATTTTCCCCTTCTAGGGAGATACTGTCAAGAAAACATAACAACCAACATCGAATTCCCGATTTGTCGGTGCTGATCGGCATATTTCTTCTATCTATCTTGTGCAGCTATCAATCTTGCTCGAATCACCTTGATGATTTCGAAGGTTTATTGCACCAACTCTGGACCCAATAGCTGACATTCTCCTACCTCATCCCAGCATAACAGAGTTCTGCATTTTCTGCCGTATAACGCTTCGTAAGGCTGCATGCCAATACTCGTGTGATAACTATTATTATAGGAAAATTTAACCAACGGTAAATGATCATCCCAATTTCCCTTGAAAACCATTATACATGCTCTGAGCATATCTTCTAGTGTTTGGATAGTTCTTTTGCTTTGTCCATCGGTTTGAGGATGGTACGCTGTGCTCATTCTCAACTGTGTTCCCAAACATTCTTGCAATCTTTTCCAGAAATTTGATGTGAAACGTGGATCTCTGTCTGACACAATGGACACAGGTACACCGTGTCTTGACATAATTTCCTTCACGTACAGTTTTGCTAACCGATCTAGGGTAAATTGAATCTTGATCGACAAAAAGTGTGCCGACTTCGTTAATTGATCAACAATCACCCAAACGGCATCATAACCTTGATGAGTCGTTGGAAGACCTACCACAAAATCCATCGTGATATGCTCCCATTTCCATTCTGGTATCTCTAATGGTTGTAACAATCCGCTTGGCCTTTGATGTTCAGCTTTAACTTTTTGACACGTTAAGCATTTTGCCACACACTCAGCCACATCCCTCTTCATATTTGGCCACCAAAAATGATGTCTAAGATCTTGGTACATCTTTGTACTCCCAGGGTGAATCGAATATCATGAGTTGTGAGCTTCACTCAGAACTTCGTCTTTAACTTCCGGTACTGGCGGAATCCAAATTCTCCCTTCGAATCGAAGTAACCCTTCCGACTCGATTTTGAACTTGCTTTCCTCCCCTTCAAATATCTTCTATTTTATCTTTTTGCATTCTTCATCCTGAAGTTGTGCATTCTTCACTTTATCTACCAATGTAGAATTATTTCCCCTCTGGAACAACTTTTCATCCGGATTACATGGATATCTAATTTCCAACTCCATTTTAGCCATTTCCAGGCACTAACTTTTCTGACGAATAACAACATTAACTTTTCTCGTCCCTTCCTACTTAAAGCATCAGCAACAACATTCGCCTTTCCGGGATGGTAGAAAATCTCGCAATCATAATCTTTGATTCGTTCCAACCATCTTCTTTGTTGCATGTTCAAATCTTTTTGTGTAAAGATATACTTCAGACTTTTATGGTCGGTATATATCTCACACCTCTCTCCGTAAAAATAATGTCTCCAAATCTTGAAGGCAAACACTACCGCAGCCAACTCTAAGTCATGAGCCAGGTACCCCTTTTCGTAATCTTTTAATTGATGTGATGCATACGCAATAACTCTGTCGTTCTGCATAAGCACACAGCCTAGTCCTTTATGTGATGCGTCACTATATACCACAAAATTTCCTGTATCATCCGGCAATGACAACACAGGTGCTGAGCTCAATCTCTTCTTCAATTCATGAAAACTTTCCTCACACTTCTCCATCCAAACAAACTTAACCGCCTTCCTGGTTAAAATCGTCAACGGGGTCGCGATTTTGGAAAAATCTTGAATAAAACGCCTATAGTAACCTGCCAACCCTAAGAAACTCCTTATATCTGACGGTGTCTTCGGCTGATCCCAGTTTACTACAACTTCAACTTTTGATGGATCTACCAAAATTCCATCTTTATCAATAACATGCCCGAGAAACTATACACGTTCCATCCAAAACTCACATTTTGAAAATTTTGCGTACAACTTCTGTGGTGCCCCCAAAACAAGTATACATCACCTATTCTGAGTCGCCAAATACATGGTACAGAATACAAATACAACTTAATTATACAACTATCATGCAAAGTACGACAAAACATAAGCTGTGAGTTTTAATACAAATATTGTCGTCTAGACAATATACAAACTCAAATTCAATATTATTACATTTCCCACTATTTCACTGAATAGTGAGGACTACTAATGCTATCATCTAGTCCGTCACTCCATTCCCCGACTAGTCCCTGCTACGTTCTCATTTCCTGAAGAGAACAATGAGAGTAAAAGGGTGAGCTCAACTAGCCTAGTAGGAAACATTATGACTAAGATAATGCAGAATATATTATCGTTAGCCTTCAACAGTGTTAAACTGATATAATATAACAACCATCAAGTTTAATTGCAGCGGAACAAGCAAACCATTAAAAGAGTCAAGTAGAGAATAAAATCTACTATCTTTTATGATTTAAAAGGTTTTTCATCACTTTTATCGTTGGGACTCAGCTTAATAAATAATCCACATCATCGAATCACCCCTGCATTACGGCCAAGGATATTCTTTAGTATCACGACCACAATTATCCATGCACTACGGGCCAAGAATATTTGTGTATTCATTAATGGTCATGGTCATGCCAACAACTGTCCATTAATGCACTACGGGCCAATGAGGACTTTTACCACATCATTTGTAACATTACGGTTATGATTACACAGAATAATCTCTGGTCATAATCATACCAAGTCTATCAATGCACTACAGGCCACAGATGACTTTCAACAAAATATAAACATAAGGATGATGACAATGATATAAGAATTCAATAAAACAAGTTCAAGAATTATTTTATCCAGGAATCAATAATGTCCAAATTGTCAACATGATACTTCTTTGTGGAGTAAAATTCAAGAATGCTCAGAAGAATATTTCAATGAAAAGATACTGGATGAAGCGCAAATATCAAAGATATTCCACTAATTTCATGGAGTATAGAAGTCAAAACTTTAACCAACTGAGTATAACAAAGAATGGAATAACAAAAGAAATCACCAGGCATGCGATAGAATGCACAGGCAGGTTAATCCAACAGAATAATAAATAACGAGATCAGTCCCACAGAAACGCATGCGTATACGATGATATTCCAACAGAATAATAAAAAAGACGAATCGGTCCCACGTAAAACGCGTCTGATGCAGAATATTAACAAAATAATAAAGACGGAACCAGTCCAAATAGAGAATGCATGATGTGATATTCCAGCAGAATGATAAATAATGGAATCGAGTCCAACAGAACGCGTGTATGCAGGATGTTCCAACAAAATGATAAAGAATAGAATAACGAAGAATTTCACCAAGTATAGGGTAGCTCATGATATCTGAGTTATTCAATAGAATAATAAAGAATGGAATAACGAAGTTCTCTTCATGGATACAAAAGAAATAATACCCCTACCTTAGAAAAAAGCAGATCTTTGGAATAGTGAGGTAGCAGACTTCTCTTCTTCTTTCTCTCTATAATTTCTCTCTATAATAATCGCTCTAAAGCTTTTGTGAATTGGTGAGAAATGAAGGAAGAATGAGCTTCTATTTATAGGAAAATATAGTTTCGATAATTGCACGTTTTGGGGCTCAAAAAATTACAGTACAATACCTCCAACTTTTCTTTCATTTTTAATTTAGTCCTGCAAGTATTATCAAACTTGCACCACCTCCCCTAATAGTAAATAATGTGAATCAATAGTTCAATTATGTAAATCAATAGTATAATCATGTGAAAAATACGAATTACAGTATAATACCTCCATCTATACCTCCATTTTTAACTTAGTCATACAAGTATTATCAATCTTGCACCAACTCCCCTAATAGTAAATAATGTGATTCAATAGTACACAAATGTGAACAAATAGTTATATAAGCATGTGAATTAGTAGCAATTAATTGCTCATTTATTCGATAAATTACGCAATTTATCAATATAACCCCCAGACATCAATTATCATCGAAATAGATGTCGATTTCCACTAACACTAATAATCTCAACACAATGGAACTATCAAAATTCATTTTTAATCAACACAACTTATTCATCATTAATATTATAACTCACAATATTTAACAACCAAGTCGTTCCCAGGAAAGAGGGGGCTTTCCGATAAGAATTTCTCCTTATTGGCGCGCAATTAGGTGACCAAACCTCTCCTTGACAGAAATTCTAGACATTGTCAATATTGCAAATAATAATATGAATAACTTTGTCGTCTCAATTATTGATTTAATAATAATAAATATTATGCAGAAGGTACTGTGACAATAATTGAATCAATAATATGAGAGATATGTTGCAGCAATTACTGTAGCAATAATTGTGTATAACTGAGTGACTTCTCACGTAAGCATTAATAATCAATCTGAGTAAAGCGCGATTATGCAACCACGCCAGACATCATCTTATTTCTTTTAACACCGGGTGTTTCAACAGTTAACGGTAAAACTTTCGCCGTTATTTTCATAAAGTATTTTTGTCATTTTCTCAATCCGACAATAATTCCGTTGTGGGGTCCACCAATGATTGTGCCGTTGTATGAATATTCCTTGCTAAAATGAATATTCCCCGACCAATCGAATATTATATAACACCTTGCGTACTTTGCAAAACTTGTAAATAATACCCACAACTATAACATTGTATCAAATCCACACCATAATATTCAAAAATATATTTTGAGAAAAATAACTCTTTATTCATAAAAGTTGGGGTCTTACAACCTCCCCTTCTTATGAAATTTCATCCTTGAAATTAGGGTACATACCTGGTATGTCGAAGAGATGAGGATACCTTGACTACATCTCAGATTCTAACTCCCAAGTCATTTCCTCAACATCGTGGTTTCTCCACAAAACTTTGACTTGAGGTATAACCTTGGAGCGTAGAATATGTTCCTTCTTATCCAAGATTTTAACAGGAACCTCTTCATACGTTAAATCTTTCTCTATTTCATCCGGTTCTAACTCAATAATGTGGTTCGAGTCTTTCACATATTTACGTAACATAGATATGTGAAAAACGTTATGAACACGAGACATACTTGGCGGTAACGCAAGTCTATAGGCCACAGTTCCTACTCGATCGAGGATTAAAAATGGTCCAATGAATCGAGGATTGAGCTTTCCTCTCTTTCCAAATCTTATAACTCCTTTCCATGGAGCAACACGTAACAACACATGATCTTCAATATTGAATTCTATGTCCTTTCGATGAAGATCAGCATAACTCTTTTGTCGATCTTGTGAGGTTTTTATACGTTATCGGATCGTTTGAATCTTTTCCATAGTCATACGTACCAACTCCGGTCCCAACAATGTTGCTTCACCCACCTCATCCCAGCATACTGAAGAACGACACTTTCTTCCATACAACGCCTCAAATGGAGCCATGCCAATACTTGCTTGATAATTGTTGTTGTAGGAAAACTCCACCAATGGTACGAACTTTTCCCAACTTCCCTTGAAGTCAAGGACACAGAGTCTTAATAGATCTTCAAGAGTTTGAATGGTCCTCTCCGACTGCCCGTCCGTCTGAGGATGATATGCTGAGCTAAATCGTAAATCCATGCCAATAGCTTTTTGCAAACTAACCCAAAATCTTGAAGTGAATCTTAGGTCTCGATCAGAAACTATGGAAACTGGCATACCATGCAGTCTTATAATCTCGTTTATGTACATACGAGAAAGAAGTTCAAGTGTATAAGTTTCTCATATAGGTAGTAAATGAGCAGACTTGGTCAATCTATCATCAATGACCCAAATTGCATCTATTCCTTGAGAAACCTTGGGAAGACCAGTAACGAAATCCATGGTAATGTGTTCCCACTTCCATTCTGGAATTTCAAGTGGTCGCAATGGACCTTTTGGTACTTGATGCTCCGCCTTGACTCATTGACAAGTTAAACACCTTGAGATAAACTCTACTATCTCTCTCTTCATATTGCTCCACCAAAATGTATGTCGAAGATCACGATACATTTTGGTACTCCCAGGATGGATTGCAAAAGGTGTGTTGTGCGCCTCTATCATGATTTTATACTTTAAATTAGGGTTGTTAGGAACACAAAAGTGCAGAGTTGACTTCAAGTATTCCTTCTTCATCGATTCTTGCTTCCGATAGCACCTTCTTGTACTTTCTTCCTTATAATGCGATCGGCTCCGTGTCCGTAGCTTGAAGCGACTTTTAACTTTATTGATTAAAGTCGGTTCTACTCGTATATTCGCCATCATCACATGGGTCCCTGGAGTCTTTATCTCTAACTCCATCCTTTGCAAGTCATACAAAATGGGCCTCTACGTTGACAATATTGCACTCGTACCCGTATATGATCTTCTACTCAGTGCATCAGCTACTACGTTAGCTTTTCCAGGATGGTATTGAATAGTATGATCATAATCTTTCAACAGTTCGAACCAACGTCGTTGCCGCATGTTGAGTTCCTTTTGAGTGAAAAAATATTTGAGGCTTTTATGATCCGTATAGATCTCCACTTTCTCCCCATACAGGTAATGCCTCCAAATTTTAAGTGCAAAAACGACAACTGCCAACTCTAGATCATGAGTAGGATAAATCCTCTCATATTTTTTGAGTTGCCGTGAGGCATAGGCTATGACTTTCCCATGTTGCATGAGAACACATCCTAACCCTTTGCCTGAAGCATCACTGTAGATGACAAATCCCTCCGAGCCAGATGGTATTGTCAAAACAGGTGCTGAAATGATTCTCCTCTTGAGTTCTTGAAAACTCTTCTCACATTCCATGCTCCAACTGAATTTTGTATCTTTTCGAGTCAGCTAAGTTAATGGAGTAACGATTCGAGAAAACCCTTCTACGAATCTTCGATAATAACCAGCTAAGCCGAGAAAGCTATATACTTTGGTTACTGATTTAGGTTGCTCCCAGCTTTGAATTGCTTCAATCTTTGTTGGGTCAACAGATATTCCATGACTTGATATCACGTGCCCAAGGAATGGAACTTCCTCAAGCCAGAACTCGCATTTCTTCAACTTGGCATATAACTTGTTTTCAAGAAGCTTTTGGAGTATCAGCCTCAAGTGTTGCTCATGATCTTCACGGATTTTGGAATATATGAGGATGTCATCAATAAAAACGACCACAAAATGATCCAAATATTCCTTGAATACTCGGTTCATCATATCCATGAAGGCAGTAGGAGCATTAGTCAATCCAAAAGACATAACTAAGAATTCATAATGCCCGTACCGAGTTCTGAAGGCAGTCTTTGGAATATCCTCAGTTTTAACCTTCAGCTGATGATATCCAGAACGAGGATTGATCTTTGAAAAGAATTGTGCTCCTTGCAACTGGTCAAACAGGTCATCAATACGTGGCAATGGGTACCTATTTTTGATGGTGACATGATTCAACTCCCGATAATCAATACAAAGTCACATACTCCCATCTTTCTTCGTCACGAATAGAATAGGATTACCCCAAGGAGACGTACTAGGACGAATGAAACCGATGTCTAACAATTCCTGCAATTAGGTCTTTAACTCCTGAAGTTCAATAGGAGCCATTCGATATGGGGCTTTGGAAATGGGTTTTGTACCGGGTTCAAGGTCGATACAAAATTCAATTTCATTCTCTGGGGGTAGGCCAGGAAGTTCTTCAGGGAATACATCAGGAAATTTATTAACAATAGAAATATCATTCAAAACTGACGTATTTTTGTTTAACTCCGTGACATGAGCTAAGAAAGCTTGACATTCGTTTTTCAATCAACGAATAGCTTTATGGCTTGAGATGACCGTGATTGATTTTAATGGTTTGGTTTCTTGAATTCGCATAATAGGTTGCTTAGGAATATGAAAGCTAACAACCTTACGAAAACAATCAATTTTTTCATGATGAATAGTTAACCAATCAATCCCTAGAATCACATCAAATGCAAGTATTTTCAATGAAATAAGATCGACAGGTAACGTGAGGGTACCGATTTGAACCAATCAAGACTTATAAACAGTGGATGTAATGAAGGTTTTTCCCAATGGAGTTTCAACAGATAAGTCAAAGTCTAATTTCTCCGGAGTCAAATTTAAACGTTGAGCGCAAGTAGGAAAAATAAAAGAATGGTTAGAACCGGTATCAAATAAGGTATAGACTTCACTAGAGTTTATGATAAGCTTACCCGTGATGACCTCGTTTGGGTTCCTTGCTTTCTGGGAGGTCACAACAAATGCTCTCCCTTACACCACCGGCTTTGACTTTTCTGGGACGGCCTTTAGTGCCTCCATCCTAGCCTAACTTGTCTTCGGTGAACGACAAAATCGGGCTAGGTGACCTTCTCTTCCACAATTAAAACACGCTTTGGATGGCATCGCCCAGTTTGGACTGATATGTCCCTCCCCTCCGCATTTGAAGCATATGATAGGTGGTCGTTCTCCTTCCTTAGCCATGGTTGTTGGTGCTGACGTCTTTCCATCATTGTTAAATCTCTTTTTCTTGAAATGTCCATTTTTACTGTCTTGGCCATGATTACCACCGAAGTGGTTACCATTTCTGGCATGTTGATTCCCTCCACGCTTGTTCTCACCGTTTCGATGACTGTTACCACTGGTATTTTCATGCTACCGACTGATTTCCCTTGGTTGCGTTGACTCGTTACCGCGCTCTAATAACTGAGCCCTATTTATAACATCTGAGTACAAACACAGTTTATGAGAAATAAGATATTGACGTATCTCCGGTTTCAAACCTCTTAAAAACATTCGCGTCATTCGCTCCTCATTATCGACCAAATGGGATGCAAACCGGGATAACTCCGCAAATTTAACCTTGTATTGCGACACGGTCATATTGTTTTGTTCCAACTTCATAAACTCCACCTCCTTCACGTGATGAATACTTTCGGGAAAGTACTTGTCGTTGAACAGCTCTTGGAACTTCTCCCAAGACATCTTGAGTCCGTCAGGCTGGGTACGTTTTACAGATTCTCACCAGTAATCTGCCTCTTCACGCAACATAAAGGTAGCAAAGGGAATCTTTTGTTCCTCGCAGCATCCCAAGACATCAAATATCTTGGTGATCTACTTTATCCACGCTTCCGCCTTAAGTGGTTTTGGCTCTCCAATAAACTCGGGTGGTCCCAGCTCCTTGAACTGTTTAGCGGTGACCGTCCGAGAGTTTCCAGTGTTTCCACCTGCATTTTGAACAGGAGTCGCTCTCGCTTGATGTTGCATGAATTGCATAAAGCCTCTGAACATTCCATCGTTCATCATTTGGTCAGTGTTGTTGTTTGCATGAGGATTGTCGCCTTCCTGATACACATTATTCTGATTATTGACCTGTGGAGACTCAATGGTCTCTTGTGCTCCATTGCTATTCTCAATATTCTCGGATGCCATTTTCAAATACTGCCACAAAACAAGGGTTAATTGATATACAACATATTATCTCTATACTCTGACCAACCAATTAAATACCAAAAATTTAGGTAGGTCATACTAGCGAAGGAATTCCCCGTCTCTCCCCTCCTAGTTCTAGTCTCACATCTTAGCCAGGGATCATATCCCTAAGCTTTGATACCAACTGTGATGCCCCCAAAACAGGTATACATCACATATTCTGAGTGGCCAAATACATGGTACAGAATACAAATACAACTTAATTATACAACTGTCGTGCAAAGTACGACAAAACATAAGCTGTGAGTTTTAATACAAATATTGTCGTCTAGACAATATACAAACTCAAATTCAATATTATTACATTTATTTTCCCACTATTTCACTGAATAGTGAGGACTACTAATGCTATCATCTGGTCCGTCACTCCGTTCCCCGACTAGTCCCTACTACGTTCTCATTTCCTGAAGAGAACAATGAAAGTAAAAGGGTGAGCTCAACTAGCCCAGTAGGAAATATTATGACTAAAATAATGCAGAATATATTATCGTTAGCCTTCAACAGTGTTAATTTGATATAATATAACAACCATCAAGTTTAACGGCAGCGGAACAAGCAATCCATTAAAAGAGTCAAGTAGAGAATAAAATCTACTATCTTTTATGATTTAAAAGGTTTTTCATCACTTTTATCGTTGGGACTCAGCTTAATAAATAATCCACATCATCGAATCACCCCTGCACTACGGCCAAGGATATTCTTTAGTATCACGACCACAATTATCCGTGCACTACGGGCCAAAAATATTTGTGTATTCATTAATGGTCATGATCATGCCAACAACTGTCCATCAATGCACTACAGGCCAATGAGGACTTTTACCACATCATTTGTAACATTACGGTTATGATTACAACGAATAATCTCTGGTCATAATCATACCAAGTCCATCTATGCACTACAGGCCACAGATGACTTTCAACAAAATATAAACATGAGGATGATGACAATGATATGAGAATTCAATAAAACAAGTTCAAGAATTATTTTATCCAGGAATCAATAATGTCCAAATTGTCAACATGATACTGCTTTGTGGAGTAAAATTCAAGAATGCTCAGAAGAATATTTCAATGAAAAGATACTGGATGAAGCGCAAATATCAAGGATATTCCACTAATTTCATGGAGTATAGAAGTCAAAACTTTAACCAACTGAGTATAACAAAGAATGGAATAACAAAAGAAATCACCAGGCATGCGATGGAATCGCATAGCAGTGTTATTCCAACAAAAATAATAAATAACGGATCATCAATCCCATGTAAAAACGCATGCATGTGATATTCCAATAGAATAATATAAAGATTTTAATCAGTCCGACGTAAAACGCATGCATGTGATATTCCAACAAAATAATAAAGATTTAACCAGTCCGGCGTAGAACGCATGCATGTGATGTTCCAACAAAATGATAAATAATGGAACCAGTCCCGCGTAAACGCACGCATGTGATGTTCCAACAAAATGATAAAGAATAGAATAACAGAAGAATTTTACCAAGTATAGGGTAGCCCGCGTATACAGGTTATTCCAATAGAATAATAAAGAATGGAATAACAGAAGTTCTCATCATGGATACAAAAGAAATAATACCCCCTACCTTAGAAAAAACTGTATACTGGAATAGTGAGGTAGCAGACTTCTCTTCTTCTTTCTCTCTATAATTTCTCTCTATAATAATCGCTCTAAAGCTTTTGTGAATTGGTGAGAAATGAAGGAAGAATGAGCTTCTATTTATAGGAAAATATAGTTTCGATAATTGCACGTTTTGGGGCTCAAAAAATTACAGTCCAATACCTCCGACTTTTCTTTCATTTTTAATTTAGTCCTGTAAGTATTTTCAAACTTGCACCACCTCCCCTAATAGTAAATAATGTGAATCAATATTTCAATCATGTGAATCAATAGTATAATCATGTGAAAAATATGAATTACAGTATAGTACCTCAATCTATACCTCCATTTTTAACTTAGTCATGCAAGTATTATCAATCTTGCACCAACTCCCCTAATAGTAATAATGTGATTCAATAGTACACAAATGTGAACAAATAGTTATATAAGCATGTGAATTAGTAGCAATTAATTGCTCATTTATCCGATAAATTGTCCAATTTATCAATATAACCCCCAGACATCAATTATCATCGGAATAGATGTCGATTTTCACTAACACTAATAATCCCAACACAATGGAACTATCAAAATTCATTTTTAATCAACACAACTTATTCATCATTAATATTATAACTCACAATATTTAACAACCAAAGTCGCTCCTGTGAAAGAGGGGGCTTTCGATAAGGATTTCTCCTTATTGGCGCCGCAATTAGGTGACCAAACCTCTCCTCGATGTAACTTCTAGACATTGTCAATATTGCAAATAATAATATGAATAACTTTGTTGTCTCAATTATTAATTTAATAATAATAAATATTATGCAGATGGTACTGTGACAATAATTGAATCAATAATATGAGAGATATGATGCAGCAGTTACTGTAGCAATAATTGAGTATAACTGAGTGACTTCTCACGTAAGCATTAATAATCAATACCGTGTGCTACTATGCAACTACGCGTATTACTGTACTTTTAACACTGGGTGTTTCAACGGTTAACGGTAAAACTTTCGCCTTTATTTTCATAAAGTATTTTTGTCGTTTTCTCAATCCGACAATAATTCCGTTGTGGGGGCCACCAATAATTGTGCCGTTGTACGAATATTCCTTGCTAAAACGAATATTCCCCGACCAATCGAATATTATATAACAACTTGCGTACTTTGCAAAACTTGTAAATAATACCCACAACTATAACATTATATCAAATCCACACCATAATATTCAAAAATATATTTCGAGAAAAATAACTCTTTATTCAAAAAGTTGGGGTCTTACAACTTCTCTTTTCTCAATGTCTCCAACGTCACCTTTAAGTGTTCAGAATGTTCCTCCTTGGTTTTAGAATACACCAAGATATCATCAATAAACACTACCATAAATTTATCTAAGAATGGTTTAAACACCTTGTTCATCAAATCCATGAACGCTGCAGGTGCATTGGTTAAACAAAATGACATAACCAGAAACTCGTAATGACCATAACGAGTTCTGAATGACGTCTTCGGTACGTCTTCTGGCCTGACCTTCAACTGATGATAACCATTCCTTAAGTCTATCTTCGAAAAATATCTCGCCCCCTTCAGTTGATCAAACAGGTCGTCGATTCTTGGAAACGGATACTTAATTTTAATCGTGACCTTATTCAATTCTCTGTAATCAATATAGAGCCGCATCAATCCATCTTTCTTCTTAACAAATAACACTGGTACTCCCCACGGCGATACACTCGGCTGGATATACTTCTTGTCGAGCAATTCTTGCAGTTGCACCATAAACTCTTTCATCTCTACCGGGGCCATTCTGTATTGTGCCTTAGATATTGGGCCTGTTCCTGGTACTAAATCAATCACGAACTCAATTTGTCGATCTGGCGGAAGACCCAGCAAATCATCTGGAAATACGTTCGCAAAATCTCTTATGATCGGTATCCTACACATCCTTGTCTTAACAACTTCTTGGCTTGCATCACCGTCAGACAACTTGCTTGTCGTGGTGATTTGCTGCCATAAAACATAACCTTTGATGGAGTCATAAGGTTAACACACTTTCTTTGGTAATCAATCACTACTCCGTGATTGAATAACCAATCCATTCCCAGTATAACATCAAACTCCCCCAGTCTAATTGGTATCAAGTCTACCCTCATCTCTTGACCATTTATAACCACTTTACAATTCCTATATACAAATCTAACAGGAATCACTTCCTTATTCGCAATCTCTATGCTCAAGGGATAATCTAATTCATCGGATATAAATGAACAAGTAACACCTGAATCAAATAGTACATAAGCATTAATACCATTAATCAGAATGATACCTAGCACCATATCCTTAGACTGAACCGCATCATGCACGGTCATATTAAAAGTTCTTGCAGTAGGTCGTCTTGACTGAGTTGGTCCAGTGATGGTCAATGCACCACCACCATTGTTGTTTCCTTTTTCCACCACTTGCACTTCCTGCTGGCTTCTTGGGACAATCACGAGCCATGTGATCCTTTGAACCGCAGGTAAAACATGCTCCTTTCTTTGGACTAAAACAGTTCGGTGCAATGTGTCCCTCCTGACCACAATTGAAACACATCCGTTTTCCCTTCAAACATACCCCAGTATGATTCTTTCCACAAGTAGCACAAGCTTCAAACTTTTTCTTCTGCTGACTTCCCTACTGTCCTCCCGTAGTCGAATTCTCATTCCATTTCCTCTTCTGATGGTTATTTCCAACATTACTTCCACCAGCCTTATTCTCGTTATCATTCTTCCTCTTCTTCTGATCTTGGTTATACTTGGTCAAGGCATCGCTTACACCTTCCGTGATGATTGCCTTTTCTAGTACAGCCGCAAATATATTTAACTGGAACCATTGAAACCTTGCTATACAGCCAGGGTTTCAATCCTTGTTCTAACCTTCTCACCTTACGCTCATCTGTATTGACTTGATAAGTGGCAAACCTTGCCAACTCATTAAACTTCGCAGCATATTCTGGCACCGTCATTGTTCTTTGCTTCAACTAAAGAAATTGCACTTCCAGCTAATTCTGAGAACTCGCTGGAAAGTAAATTTCGAAAAACATTTCTTTAAATCTATCCCACGCTACCAGTCCTTGTCCTCCACAAACTTTATTTGTTTGCCACCAGTAGCTAGCTTCAGACTTCAACATGAACGTTGCAAACGCAGTCTTCTGATCTTCATTAACTCTAGCAACGTCGAACACCTTCTCTATTTCCATGATCCAGGTTTGGGCTTCTACTGGATTCATAGACCCTTGAAACTCTGGCGGTCTGACCGCTTTGAACTCCTTGAAAGTCGTAACTTGAGCTTGCGGTTGATTTGTAAGTCCTCCCGTCAACAAAGCTACCAACTACTGAACTGGATTAACGTTGGTCTCATTGTTATTGTTAGTAGACCCTTCAGGATGTACTTGCTGACGTGGTTGTCTTCTTCTAGGAGGCATTTTTTGTTAAAATATACGCTTATTAGTTCATTACTCAACTTCTTGGGTATTTAAATTTTAACTTAAACATTCCAAGATTAAAGCTATAACACATAACATTCCAAATAAACTCTAATATTTTATTCATTCATAAAGTTTTAAACATACTAAAGATAGCATATCTGCTATAAACATCCACTTTCCTGAACTAAACCAGTTTCAGGATTACATACTCCTATTATCCCTTTATTCATCTCAAAATAAGGGATTCACAATTTATTTACTCGCATAATTAACCACATATTATTATCACTCTTATTTTCTATCTATTCATATTAAGACGTCTTATGGCCTCTCGACGTTCCTCTTCCATGATGCGATATGTTGTCCTACGATTCATCACAAACCACGACGAGGCTTCAAATTGAGATGGGTAATAATGGACTCGATCCTGGGCCCTATCAATCACCGAATTAAAAGCATAATCCATCTTCTTCATCTTGGCTTTCTTCACTTTGACCTTAGCCTCAGCACGGTCTGCACTTTGAGTCGCCTTCATACAAGCATCCTCTGCTCTTGTACGCTTAGTTGATTCCTCTTTGAAGTCATCTTTCAACTTCTCCATGTAAGTCCTCATCTTCTCGTTCACTGCCAACAGGTCTTCATGCTGACCCTTGGTATGAACTAGATCCCATTTCATGTTTCCAAGTTTTGAGTCAAGTTCCTGAATCTCTACCTCCTTCTGTTCCAATGCAACGTGATGCATCTCTACCATCTCCTTCAGCTCCTCAACATTATCCTGTAACTCTATGTTACAGTCATACAGAAGTGTCATACACATCTCAAATTGATACGGAGTTTGGTGGAAACTCCTCAGGATCCTCATCATCATCATCCTCCTCAGGACTATCCTCCTCGGGATCGGTCACAGGCTCATCCTCTTGGATCAACTGTTCCCGCACTATGTGAATATCCCGGGGTTCATCATCTCTAGGTACCTGAGGTATCACCTCTAAATTGGATCGGATCCTCCTTCGTTAGACATCCTGACAACAAAATAATTTTAAGTTTTACTTAACAGTTTTCGCTACTCGCGAGCACATAAGGTATTAACACATAGCACATAATGTCTTTTGTAATTCAGTTTCAATGGATGCCTTAATCCATTCCTTAAAACCTGAAAAGAGTTAATCACTTCTATGTTTTCTGACTTCTTAAAGGCTACTTCCTAAGGATTTCCCCACCTAAGGTTCATAACCTAAAGCTTTGATACCAACCTGTGACACCCCTAAATCCGGGTACTTCATTTCCACTGAATTTGGTGCTCACTATCAAAATAATTACATCTAACTACCCATAATAAAGGATAAAACATTAGATAAATAACTTAAACAATAATCTCTCCCATTAAAAGGTTACATCATAATCTCAAAATAAATCCCAGGTAATCTAACCTTAAAATTATTACATCAGTTTGCAGAATAATTTATAAAATAAAACAAATCTTAAAACTTTAAGCATTTAAATAAACTTTAAACAATTCTTCATCAGTTAGACACCTTGCCCTTTTCCTTACTAGTAGATGGATCATCACCTCTTTCAACTTTAGCTGCATTGTTTAATTGCAAGATTGAGCAAGCAATTGCTCACTGACATAAAGTAGTATAATAACAACATGAGAGTGAACTATGAATACTGAATGGTAAAGAACTTGTTCTACGAACCAAAATAGAAAACAAGTTCAAACTTTAATTATCTGAGGGTCTTATGACCACGAACTATGTCCACGGTGTTTAGGTATTATTACCTTAACCTCAACAGTCATTAGACTGTACAGACTATTCTTAACATACTCAGGGGGATCAGCCCTTTGTACCATGTATTGTGCACAAACATCTAAACGTTACACGTACAAAATCCCCTATGTTAGGGTTGTTCGTCTCAGTTTGGATTTAGAAATTCTGCACTAAAGAAAGTTTAGTTTGGAACTAGCTTATCAATGTTTTCTAGACTTTTAGAACACTGTTCGAATATAGATTAATTCAATCAATAAAGGTTTGCTTACTACTTGAAGATTTAATACAACGATAATGTTTTGAACAAGTTTATCCAAGTCAAAGATTGAATAACAATAATATATAATCGAGTAAACATGGTATACATGCAAGGTGCTATAGAAGAGTTAAAACAATCTTCCTTGAATCAATGTATTAGAATAATATAAGCTTTGAATAATAATTAGGAATCGAAATCTCTCTTAATGTAACGAATTAGGTTACATAAGCTTGAACAAACATATGCAAAATAGGTTAAGCTTGCTCATCTTCATAAAGAATGTTAGGAACTTGCATTCAATACGAAAAGAATGAAGTTAGAAAACTTTGCTCAATGTAAAGAGTTAAGATTTAAGAACTTGCTCAATAATAACAAGGTAGATTTAGAAAACTTGCCTTGATTGTAAGCTACACAAATGAAATAATCTCCAATTACCCTACACATATCATCGAAATCACAACAACAATTAATTGTATGAACATTAGCTTTAGGGTTTAAACCATCATTTAGGTCATAACCCTAACCTCGTACCTAACCATTTAGGTTAACATACTTAACGCTTCTTAAATTACACATTGATCAACATAACTTAGTCGTTCAACTCTATCTTTCAAAAACATCTGAATTGGTTTCATTTTATAACTTATTTAAATAATTATTTCAAATCTTTGTATTTTTCATTTCAACACATTAGCATCTGTTATTATAGTTTATAACATGTTTTAACATCATTAACATACACACTAAACTAACACAAGTCCAAAAAGCCTGACTTGCAAACAAGCAGACCTCACTATCTCAAATCAGGGTGTGGCGTAGCTGCGCCACACTTAGGCTTGGGACAGGCGCAGCTGCGCCGTTTTTTTCCTTGGCACCGGCGCAGTTGCACCGGTGTTCAGACAGACGCAGAGACGGCAGTGAACAATAGCCGTTTTTAGCCCAACTAGCACGAATTTCACCCACCAAATAGTGAAATTAACATCTACAATTGCTATAGACAATTACAAACATGATTGCTAACATTTACAACCAATTAACACAATTTATCATCAACTAAAACTAGTTTAATTTCTCAAAATTTCATATTTTCATATAAAACTCCATTTTTGAACTTCTTCCACAGAAATCATCACTGACATCTCAAGACTTGGCCAAAACACTTAATTCAAATTACGTTATGCTCGTTTCTTAATAAACTAACATATACAAACGTCAATTTACAGTGTTGTCAGATTTAGTATATCCTAATTAAAATTTCTAATTAAGCAATTAGGGTCAAAATAGTCTTTAGGATTTATAACCCACGAATTAGGGTTTCTAATTGAAAAATAATTTTCCTAAATTAGAAATTAGATTTCCTAATTAGATGAATTTCATTAATTAATCAATATTAATGATAATTATTTTATTTAATAAATATATTAAATAAATTATGGAAAATAGAATTAATGATTTAAAAATCATATGAAAATGATTTTAAGTGTTATAAAAATATTTTAAGTTATAAAATATAACTTTTGATATTTTGTCATGAAAATATTAATATTTTAATATTAAAAGCAATTATCATATAATGGATTTAAGTGTTTAAAAATCATATAAGTATGATTTTAAGGTATTAAAATACTTTGATATATTATAAGTATATTATAATATTACGACATGTATTTAATTAATATTTGATAATAAATAAATATTAATGATAAAAGAATTAAGTGATATTTAATTCATTTAAATACGATTTTAATGATTGAAAAATCAAGATAAATAGTAAAAATTATTTAAAAATTATTACGAGCTTGTGAAAATTATTCTGACTAATATTAAAATTATCTGAGGTAATTGTTAAGTGTTAGGCAGAGTTTAATTGAACTTAAACTCGATAAAAGTCTGATTAGACCGTCGGGATGTCAGAATTGTGTCGGGTTCAACTCAGACTATAATAGTTTGACTTTGTACCGAGTTTTATATGTGTTATAGACTGATAGGGTTATGTGTTATGTGTTTAGGTTATTCTATGTATATCTATATATATAATAGTATTATATTGTGATGATATTATTCTAATATTGGAGATCTATATTAATAATATTAGGTCTTCGGATAAAGCGTTATAAATTACGTAGCGGTAATCAACGGTTCAGGCAAGTTTGCTTTTACTTAACTCTACTAAGAGTTGTTTCATTCAAATATGCTTATGGATAATCATTGCTGATTGCCATTATATAATTGTACTCTGTACATATTGCATGTATAAGTCAGGTATGAAAGACTGATCACCTTCATTACCCTTCGGTCCAAATATATTTGTTCATGTTATATACTTGTTCAGTCAAAAGTTTTTTCCAACTAGTTCACAATTATATTGTTGAATTATAGCCAGCTTATTATTCAAATCCTTTCAATCATGATATATCGTTAAATTATTGAACTTAAACTTGCTAGGCAATCTTATGCTCACCCTTGCTATATCATAATAAATATTGCAGATTAAGACGAATACGTCGGATACAAGGAAATGTTAAAGACAGTTCCAGCTTAAAGTTAATGTGTGCGATTAGAATTGTAATAGTATTGTATCATATTAATGTTATTGTAAGTTAAATAAGTTATGTATTGTGTATAAGTTAAGGTTACTCGACCTTGGGGAAAAGTGTGTAAGTTTATTGTATAAACAACTTATGTTTATATCTTCCGCAAATAGTAATAGAGATAGAATGATCGAACCAGATCCACGGTGATTTGGGACCTCGGATCTGGGGCTCTCACAATTTCTATCTGATTATATCCCGAATACCCATCCAATAAGCAGTAGTACCCGTGTCCCGCTAATCTGTCCAACATCTGATCGATAAAAGGCAAAGGAAAGTGATCTTTGCGGGTTGCCTTACTCAACTTCCTATAGACCATGCAAACCCTCCAGTCAGTCACTGTCCTTGTCGGAATTAACTCATTGTCATCATTTTTTACCACGGTCATTCCTCCCTTTTTTGGCACACATTGAACCGGACTGACCCACTTACTATCTGAAATCGGGTAGATGATACCCGCATCCAACCATTTCAGGATTTCTTTCTTCACTACTTTTTTCATAATTGGGTTGAGCCGTCTCTGTTGCTCCACTGTCGGTTTTGCATCGTCTTCCATCATAATTTTGTGCATGCAAAAGGATGGGCTGATTTCCTTGATATCCACAATTGTCCATCCTATGGCTGATTTGTGTTCTCTAAGCACTCTCAACAACTTTTCTTTCTGTAATTCATTAAGTGCATCAGAAATAATAACAGGTAAAGAATTAGAATTTCCTAAATACGCATACCTGAGGTGTTTAGGGAGTGGCTTAAGTTCAAGAGTGGGTGGCTCTTCCAATTGAAGGTTTCATCCTTGTTATGGCTTTTTCATCCGTGTCCAATGGTTCAAAGGGTGCTTTAAATCTGCTAACTCGTGGCAGGGAGTCTAGCATCTGCAAGTAATCCACAAATTATGGATCATCTAAATCTTCATCTCCCAATAAAGTTATTTCCAATGGATCATTAGCCAAACTTTTAACCATGTCTTCGCTGATTATCTGATCAATGACATCCATCCTGAAACACTCCTCTTCATCTGTGGGGAATTTCATGGCCTTGAAAACATTGAACTTTACCTCTTGATCTTGGACCCTCATCGTTAGTTCTCCTTTTTGTACGTCGATAAGCGTCCTACCCGTAGCCACGAAAGGTCTCCCTAGGATAACTGGGATGTTCTTATCTTCCTAAAAATCCAGAATTATGAAATCCGTGGGTAATATAAATTAGAATTGCCTAAATACTCATACCTGAGGTGTTTAGGGAGTGGATTAAGTTCAAGAGTGGGTGGCTCCTCCAATGAAGGTTTCATCTTTCTTGTGGCTTTTTC
The DNA here is from genome assembly GCA_020205615.1 of Panax quinquefolius. Classification (NCBI taxonomy): domain Eukaryota; kingdom Viridiplantae; phylum Streptophyta; class Magnoliopsida; order Apiales; family Araliaceae; genus Panax; species Panax quinquefolius. The sequence continues at coordinate 46,813,221 of CM035165.1, forward strand.
ATCCTTGTACAATGGTTCAAAGGATGCTTTAAATCTGCTAACTCATGGCAGGGAGTCTAGCATCTGCAAGTAATCCACAAATTCTGGATCATCTAAATCTTCATCTCCCAATAAAGTTATTTCCAATGGATCATTAGCAAAAAATTTAACCATGTCTTCGCTGATTATCTGATCAATGGAATCCATCTTGAAACACTCATCTTCATCCGCGGGGAATTTCATGGCCTTAAAAACATTGAACTTTACCTCTTGATCTTGGACCCTCATGGTTGCTATTACTTGCTGGGCACTTAAATGCTCATTCTTGCATTAAATTTAAATGTTTTCAGCTAAAGCGTGATCAACCTAAAGGTTCTACCAAGAACAAAGGAAAAGGAAAGATGACAGAATAAACTTTATGGTATCTTATGTAATAGTTAGACTATATTAAAACAATGATATTTATTAAGTATCATGTAATGAAATGTATTAAAGGATGTGAACCTAGGATTAGATAACTCTAATATTGTAGATTGAGTTTGATATTTATATTATTATTATTATTCTGCTCAAAGAAATGATATCGTGAAGCACCGAGTTCGGGTTTCAAGTACCTAGATTTGGGGGCGTCACAACCCTACATCCATCGATTAAGGTCTTGATGAGTGTTATTCATTGGAAGGCATCTGACTTAGACTTAATAATTTAATGAGGGATTTTATTAATTAATTTAGATCTCACCAATTTTAATCTTATTAAGCATGCACATTATTTATCATATCATATCGTATACAAGCATAAATAAAGTGCAAAATTAAATGTGTCATAGTTATGGCCAAATCCACTGTCAATCCTTTCAAGCTAATGAAATATTGAAGGTCAGTCTAAGGTGGTAAAAGATCTTCAAAATAGTAGCTTCCTTGGATCTTCCTCATGCATGTGCCTCCTCTCCATCATCATCTTTCCATCGTGTTCTCCATCTTGTCATCGATTATAGAAAATCACATGACATAAAGAAACCTCGAGTTACATTCGAGGGGATTTAGATGAGAATAGAATGTTACATCAGAATTTATAGAAAGGCACGACATGCAAACTATATTTCAAAACAAAAAACCACTAACCTATGGGTCAAATGGGCCATAACTGTGCACCATGCATATCACAATAAACACATAATAGTGTATATATAATTAAAGAAAACTTTATATAAAATATTAGGGTCACGACCATCGCATGCTACTACTGGGGGGGTCCAGGGGGGTCTCCCCTCAAGTGTGGTCTCATTTGCCTTTAAGATTATAGAATTTTTTGAACTACAATCTGTATTGTAGAATTTTTCCATACGAATCTCTAAATTAATTGCAGAATTATATCAAATCCACCAAAATACCCATAATAACAATACACCCAGAACATATCTGTGAGACCCCAGATTTTATGAATAAAGATTTAATTTTCTCGAAATAATTTTTTTGAATATTATGGTGTGGATTTGATATAATGTTATAGTTGTGGGTAGTATTTATAAATTTTGCAAAGTATGCAAGTTGTCATATTATATTCGATTGGGTGGGAATATTCTTTTGTCGAGAATATCCGTATGCGACCAGACAATCATTAGTGGACCCCACAAATGTAATTATTGTCGATCGAGAGAACGACAAAAATATTTTATGAAAATAACTACGAAAGTTTTACCGTTATCTTGTTGAACTACTCTCGTAGTAAAGTACAAAGAATACGCCATTGGTTGCATAGTAAGCACACTGTATTGATTATCGATTCTTATGTGATAAGTCACTAAGTTTTGTTTTATTGGTATTATTAATGTAATAAAATGTAATACTTTTATAAAGTTATTCTATAAATAGAATATATTATATTCTATTATGCATAGTGTCTGCATAGTGTTTTGCATTGTAAAATCTTTTTATATAAAAAAGAATACTTTTATTAAGTTATCTGCTTTTATTAGACAATAATTAGAATATATTATATTTTATTATGCATAGTGTTTGCATAAGGCCTTACATAAGTGTTTGCATAGTAAAATCTTTTATAAAGTTATTCATTTTATTAGATTATAAATATAATATAATATATTTTATTTAAAAGATTTTGCTTTAAATATGGATTTGTCGATTAAAGTAAATCAATCTGACCATTCATGAGTTAGTTACTATATGATCCATTTTATATAAATAGAAGCTCATTCATTCATTATTTCTTACGAATTCAATTTAAACTCTAGAGAGATAAACTATAGAGAGAAAGAAGAAAAGTGTTCTGCTACTTCACTACTTCTATATTCAGTACTCTTCTTTCTAAGGTAGGGATATTATTTGTTGTAGTTGTAAGGGGTGTTATTTCTTTTGTATTCATGAAGAGAACTTATGTTATTCTATTATTTATATTCTGTTGAAATAACCTGTATACACGGGCTACCCTATACTTGGTAAAATTCTTCTGTTATTCTATTCTTTATTATTCTGTTAGAACATCATGTCTGTGCTTTACGCATGACCTGGTTCCAGTCTTTATTATTCTATTGGAACATCCTCGTCTGCATGCTTTTTACGCATTTACCGGTTCCATCTTTATTATTATCTTTGGATCATCATGTGCTTGCTTTACGCATGACCTCGCTCCATTCTTTCTTTTATTATTCTATTGAATATCCACATGCATGCGCTTTTACGCCGGACCTGGTTCCATTCTTTATTATTCTTTTGGAATATCTTGTCTGTACATTTTACGCCGGACCTGGTTCCGTTATTTATTATTCTGTTGGAATAACCTGTCCATGCAGTCTATCGCATGCATGGTGATTTCTTTTGTTATTTCATTCTTTATTATACTCAGTTGGTTAAAACTTTGACTTCTATACTCCATGAAATTAGTGGAATATCTTTGATATTTGCGCTTCATCTAGTATCTTTTCATGGAAATATTCTTCTGAGCATTCTTGAATTTTACTCTACAAAGCAGTATCATGTTGACAATTTGGACGTTATTAGTTCCTAGATAAATTAATTCTTGAACTTATTTTATTAAATTCTTATATCATTGTCATCATCCTCATGTTTATATTATGTTGAAAGTCATCTGTGGCCTGTAATGCATAGATGGACTTGGTATGACTATGACCAGGGATTATTCAGTGTAATCATGACCGTAATGTTATAAATGATGTGGTAAAAGTTATCATTGGCCCGTAGTGCATTGATGGACAGTTGTTGGCATGATCATGACCATTAATGAATACACGAATGTCCTTGGATGTAGTGCATGGATAATTTGTGGTCGTGATACTAAAGAATATCCTTGGCCATAGTGCAGGGGTGATTTGATGATGTGGATTATTTATTAAGCTGCGATAAAAGTCATGGAAAACCTTTTAAATCATAGAAGATAGTAGATTTTATTCTCTACTTGACTCTTCTAATGGATTACTTGTTCCGCTGCAGTTAAACTTGATGTCTATTATATTTTATCAGTTTAACATTGTTGAAGACTAATGATAATTTATTCTGCATTATCTTAGTTATAATATTTCTTACCGGGCTAGTTGAGCTCACCCTTTCTTTCACCCGCTTTCTCTTGTGAAATGAGAATATAGTTGGGACGAGTCGGGAACGGAGTGATGGTCTAGAGGATAGCATTAGTAGTCCTCACTATTCTGTGAAATAGTGTGATAATAATTGTAATGAGGACTCCTTTTGAGTTTGTATACTCTCTAGTAGACAATATTTGTATTCAAACTCACAATTTATGTTTTGTCGTATTGTACACCTATACATACTTGTATTATTAAGTTGTATTTAAATTACGCACCATGTATCCGGCGACTCAAGATGGGTGATGTATACCTAATTTTGGGGGCGTCACAATTGGTATCAAAGCTTAGGGATATGATCCCTGGCTAAGATGTGAGACTAGAACTAGGAGGGGAGAGACGGGAAATTCCTTCGCTAGTATGACCTACCTAAGTTTATTTGATATTTAATTGGTTGGTCAGAGTATAGAGATAATATGTGATATGTTAATTAACCCTTGTTTTGTGGCAGTATTTGAAAATGGCATCTGAAAATGTTGAGATAAGCAATGGAGCATAGAGACTCGTTGATTCTCCACGATCAATAATCAAGACAATGTGCAATGTAATAGGATAATCCTCCGTGTAAACAACAACACCGATCAATTGACGAACGACGGGTACGTTTAGGAGCTTTTTAGAATTCATACAACATCAAAGTAAGACTACTCCTGTTCATAATGCAGAGGAAACAATGGCAACCCACAGTTGGTCACCGCTAAGCAATTCAAGGAGCTAGGACCACCGGAGTTTTTGGGAAAGCCAGAACCACTTAAGGTGGAGACGTGGTTAAAGCAGATCACCAAGATATTTGATGTCTTGGGATGCTCCGAGAAGCAAAAGGTTCCTTTTGCCACCTTTTTATGTTAAGTGTGAAGGGCGGATCACCGGTGGAATCAGAAACGCATCCAACCCGACGACCTTTTCAAGATGTCTTGGGAGAAGTTCCAAGAGCTGTTCAATGAAAATTACTTTCCCGAAAGCATTCGCCACATGAAGGAGGTGGAATTTATCAAGTTGGAGCAAAACAACGTGACCGTGTCGCAGTACGAAGCCAAGTTTGTCGAGTTGTACCGATTTCCGTCCCACTTGGTTGATAATGAAGAGAGAATGACGCGGATGCTTTTAAGAGGTTTGAAGTCAGAGATACGTCAATATCTTATCTCTCATAAATTATGTTTGTATTCAAATGTTGTTAATAGGGCTCAGTTATTGGAGCGCGATAATGAGTCAACCAAACCAAAAGAGAGCGGCCGACAAAATGATAATACCAGTGATAACAATCATCAAAGCAGTGACAATAAGCATGGAGGGAATCAACATGTCAGAAATGGTAACCACTTTGGTGGTAATCATGGCCAAAACAATAAGAATGACATTTCAAGAAGAGAAGGTTCAACAATGACGTAAAGACGCTTCAAGACCAAAGACCCGCTTCAAAGGAAGAAGAACGACTCACCGGTCAGATATGTTTCAAATGCGACAGAGGGACACATCCGTCCAAACTGTATCAGCAATCCAAAACGTGTTTTAATTACGGAAGAGAAGGTCACCTAGCTCAATTTTGTCATATAGTGAAGTCAATTCCAAATTGGGATAGTGATGCCAAAGGATGTCCCGCATAAAGCCAAAGCCGAGTTTAAGAGAGAGTTTTTTTTTTGTGACGAGGAACCTGAATAAAATTATCACGAGTATGTTAGTCATAAACTCTTGCGAAGTCTATACCGTGTTAAATACTGGTTCTACTTACTCTTTTATTTCACCTAGTTGTGTTCAATATTTGAAGTTAACTTCGGAGAAGTTAGACTTTGATATATCTGTTGGGAGAAACCTTCGTTACCTCCACTATTTATAAATCTTGTTCAAATCAACACTTTCACGTTACCTGTCGATCATATCTCTTTGAAAATACTTGCCTTTGATGTGATTTTAGGAATCAATTGATTAACTACTCATCATGCTTTTTGTAAGGTTGTTAGCTTTCATACTCCTAACCAACCTGTTATGCGAATTCAAGCAACCAAACCACTAAAGTCAATCATTGTCATATCAAGCCATAAGTAAAAAGCCCCAATCCTTTTCATTGTTGACTTCCTTGTGTGGAATGCACCAAAGCCGAACTTTCCGTAGGGGACGTTGTGAATAATGGTGACAAGTTAATAGGTATCAATGTGACGTGTTATCCAAGTCTTGGACGAGAGTCACAATTTTGAATGATATTTCTGTTGTTAATAAATTTCCTGATGTATTCTTGAAGACTTCTTAGCCTACCCCTAGAGCATGAAATCAAATTTTGTATTGACACCCAGTACAAACCCATATCTAAAACCGTTAAATATTTCTTCAACTAAAGCGAACGTAACATGCGCCAAAGACGTTGGCTCGAGCTGTTGAAGATTACGATCATACCATTCAATAACATCGTGGGAAAGCGAACGTGGTAGCTGACGCGTTGAGTAGAAGATCGTATGTGTTTACGAGTGCGATGTTGTTAACACAAAGGCCCATTTCGTACAACTTACAAATGATGAAGATAGAGTTAAAGACTCTAGGAACCCAAGTGAAGATAACGAATATACGAGTAGAATCGACTTTAATCGATAAAGTTAAAGCCGCTCAAGCTACATACTCGAAGTGATGAATGTGAAGAAGAAGGTTCAAGAGGCGTTATTCTAGAAGCAATAATCGACGAAGAGAGAGGAATCTCAACCCTCGATTTAATTGGCCCATTTGAAATCATCGATGAAGTAGGAACCGCGGCCTATAGACTGCTTTTACCGCCAAGTATGTCAAGCGTGTTCATAACGTTTTTAACGTATCGATGTTACGTAAATATGTGGACGACCCAAACCACATTATTAATTTAGAACCGGATGAGATAGCGGATGATTTAACGTTTGAGGAGATACGTGTTAAAATCTTGGATAAGAAGAATCGTATTCAACACTCAAAGGTTATACCTCAAGAGTTAAAATTTGAAATGAAGTTGAGGTATCCTCACCTCTTCGGCATACTAGGTACGTACGTAAATTTCAAGGGCGAAATTTCATAAGGAGGGGAGATTGTGAGACCCCATATTATATGAATAAAGATTTAATTTTCTCGAAATAATTTTTTTGAATATTATGGTGTGGATTTGATATAATGTTATAGTTGTGGATAGTATTTATAAATTTTGCAAAGTATGCAAGTTGTCATATTATATTCGACTGGTCGGGGAATATTCTTTTTGTCAGAGAATATACGTACGATGGTACAATCATTGGTGGACCCCACAACGGAATTATTCTCGGATTGAGAGAACGACAAAAATATTTTATGAAAATAACAGCGAAAGTTTTACCGTTAATACTGTTGAACTACTCGGTAGTAAAAGTACAGTAATATGCGTGGTTGCATAGTAGCACACGGTATTGATTATTGATGCTTATATGATAAGTCACTCAGTTTTGTTTTATTGCTATTATTAATGTAATAAAACAGAATACTTTTATAAAGTTATTCTATAAATAGTTATGCACAGTGTTGCATAGTGTCTGCATAGTATTTTGCATAGTAAAATCTTTTTATATAAAATGTAATACTTTTATAAAGTTATCTATTTTATTAGATAATAATTATAATATATTATATTTTATTATGCATAGTGTTTTGCATAGTGTTTTGCATAGTAAAATCTTTTATAAAGTTATTCGTTTTATTAGATTATAAATAGAATATACTATATTTTATTTAAAAAGATTTTGCTTTAAATATGGACCGTCAGATTAAAGTAAATCAATCTGGACCGTTCATGAGTTAGTTACTATGCAGTCCATTTTTCTATAAATAGAAGCTCATTCATTCATTATTTCTTACGAATTCACTGAAACTCTAGAGAGATAAACTATAGAGAGAAAGAAGAAAAGTGTTCTACTACTTCACTACTTCTATATCCAATACTCTTCTTTCTAAGGTAGGGGATATTATTTGTTGTACTTGTAAAGGGTGTTATTTCTTTTGTATTCATGAAGAGAACTTATGTTATTCCATTATTTATTATTCTGTTTGAATAACCTGTATACGCGGGCTACCCTATACTTGGTGAAATTCTTCTATTATTCTATTCTTTATTATTCTGTTGGAACATCATGTCTGTGGCTTTTACGCATTTACCGGTTCCGATCTTTTTATTATTCTATTGAACATCTTGTTTGTGGCTTTACGCATGACCGGTTCCAGCTTTTATTATTCTCGTTGGAACGTCCCGTGTGCATGCTTTCCGCACGACCGGTTTCATCTTTTATTATTTCTGTTGGAATATCCTCATGCATGCATTTTACGCCGGACCGGTTCCATTCTTTATTATTCTCATTGAATATCTTGTTGGCATTTTTCGCCGGATCTCGTTCCGTTATTTATTATTATTCGCTGGAATAACTCGACCGTCTTTGTCTATCGCATGCATGGTGATTTCTTTGGTTATTCCATTCTTTATTATACTCAATTGGTTAAAACTTTGACTTCTATACTCCATGAAATTAGTGGAATATCTTTGATATTTCAAGTTTCATCTAAAGATCTTTTCATGGAAATATTCTTCTGAGCATTCTTAAATTTTACTCTACAAAGCAGTATCATGTTTACAATTTGGACGTTATTAGTTCCTAGATAAATTAATTCTTGAACTTGTTTTATTGAATTCTTATATCATTGTCATCATCCTCATGTTTATATTATGTTGAAAGTCATCTCGTATTCAGTAGTGCATAGATGGACTTGGTATGATTATGACCATGGATTATTCGGTGTAATCATGACCGTAATGTTACAAATGATGTGGTAAAAGTTATCATTGACCCGTAGTGCATTAATGGATAGTTGTTGGCGTGATCATGACCATTAATGAATACACGAATGTCCTTGGCTTTAGTTCATGGATAATTTATGGTCGTGATACTAAAGAATATCCTTGGCCATAGTGCAGGGGTGATTCGATGTTGTGGATTATTTATTAATTGTCGAGTCTCAAATATAAAAGTCATGAAAACCTTTTAAATCATAGAAGATAGTAGATTTTATTCTCTACTTGACTCTTCTAATGGATTGCTTGTTCACCGCAGCTTAAACTTGATGTCTATTATATTTATCCATTTAACATTATTGAAGACTAATGATAATTTATTCTTGCATTATCTTAGTTATAATATTTCTTACTGGGCTAGTTGAGCTCACCCTTTCTTTCACTGTTCTCTTCAGGAAATGAGAATATAGCTGGGACGAGTCGGGGAACGGAGTGATGGTCCAGAGGATAGCATTAGTAGTCCTCATTATTCTGTGTAATAGTGTGATAATAATTGTAATGAGGACTCCTTTTGAGTTTGTATACTCTCTGGTAGACAATATTTGTATTCAAACTCACAGTTTATGTTTTGTTGTATTGTACACGACAGTTGTATTATTAAGTTGTTATTAAATTCTGTACCATGTATCTGGCGACTCAAGATGGGTGATGTATACCTAATTTTGGGGGCGTCACAATATCATATATGTCTAGTTTCAATTATTCATATTAAATCGAATCTTCATGCTTCTAATCCAATTAGAACATAAATTTTATTGTTATTCCACCTTCTAAGATACGATTAACCGAACATCATATACATTCATATATATTATAGATATAATTCAAAATTCCAGAATATGCATACAACAGAATATCATATATTCAATTTCAGATCGGTAAACATGCATCATCATATATCATATATATCGAGTACAATTAAAACATGTAATCTGAATTAATCATTTTCGCAAGTAGATCTGATACCACTGTTGGGATTTGGACACATAAAACACAGCGAAATTTAAAATTTTTGAAGACAATTCTGAAACCCTAAAACATGATCCATGTGAAAACATATTAATTTAGTGGTTAGGATTTTATACCGATTATAGAATATTCTGAAACGGCTTCGAATCTCTAACGCAATCCAAAAGAATTGCGTCTCTACAGTATCCACACAAACGCCCAGTGAATCATCACACGATCTACAGTAAAAGGAGTTGCGGTACTAGCCACCAAGGATTGGAATTTGCGAATAAAAATTTCTCTAGTTTCTCTTTAAGTGCAGCTAAGGTTTTTCGGTTTTTGATGTTCTCCACAAAATGGCTGATATATCGTATATATAGCAGTCCGAAAGAAATAATCAAAACCTAATTTATTTATAAAATTCGAATTTTTATATATTATATCTTAATTAAGTCTTAATTAATATACATATTTACAAATTATCCTATTAATTTAAATACTATCAATCATATTGACATATTTAAATCTTTACAATTTAAATTAATTCCCTTTAAACTACGTTCTAAGTGTGTGACCCTTTATGATATTATTACGTTGGCAATAATTTTAAAATCATATTATAAAATTATAAACAGTGAGCGGCATCTAATAATGCATCACTGCTACCCAAGTAATAATAAGATCGATGATTCGATGCAACCTTTTTGTGACCATTGTTTCAATGTAATTTAATCATTTTAACCTTGATATCCTATATAAAACTCGAGTCATGGAATGTGTCATACTCTTCATAATTTAATCTGAATTTTCTTGATCAATGAGTATACTATATGAAACAAATCACTATTTGAGCATGACCATACATTTCATAGTCCTACTCAATCAAGAGGCCTATGGATATCACCCATAATATAAAGGAGACTTTTGATGATATCAAAGTACATAAATTCTCGTGTAGTAATATCGTGATTTAGGTCAGAGGATCATTACATCATTGTCACTATGAGAATCACTAATGACACTTTGCATAATGCTCTACATAGAATTCTCATGGTGGGTATGTCCAGTACATCATTCTTTAACATGTACCTATGCATTGACTCAATATCTCATATATTTATGACCAATAAGATTTGGTCATCATTCAATCTACATACTAGTCTCAATGTATCATTGTTGTCCCATTAACAATGATACTCGACTATGGACATTTAAGAGCAATAATACTAATTGTAATTATATAATCTCATGTTCAAGTCATATACTTGAAGCTATACAATTTGTATCACTATTCTAAGGAATTTTATTATGCTCACATTTATATAACGTAATAAATAAAACCATAATAAAATAATTAATTTATTCAATCAAATATAATATCAAAAATGTTAAGAAATTATATCAAATAATTGGCCTCTAGGTCATAAACTCTAACACCACATTCCATATCTTATAATGTTCACTTCTATTGAATTGAAACACTTTTTAAGTTCATTAACACTTGTCATAGTGCTTCGACGTTCATTAGTCACACGCTCGATTCGTCTCTCTTGTGTATGCTTAGTATGCTTATACAACTTATCTAGTACATCATTTAATAATGTTAAACATCATTATACTTTCTAATATTTATGTTTTATTACTTAGAACAAAATCTTTTTTCATCAGAAGCACTACACTTGCACACGTGCATGCCTGATGCCCTCTGATTGCCTCCAAATACACATCAGTCCCAAATATATCCATTTTGACACATGCTAACAACCTCAAATCGAAACACTTAAAGAATGAAAGTTGTAGGTCTATTCGTTATCTTTGAGAATAATCATGAATCGCCTCAATCAGAGTTCGTATGAAAACGTTATGACCATTTTACTACAGGAGGTCAAAATAGTTCAACCAGACTATCGTGTTAAGACTACAAATACTTCAAATAGCCTTGGGGCGAGTCTTTGCAGCCGCCCCAACGTAAAGGTCTTGCGATTGTTTTCCAGTTTTGTTGTTCTTGCAAATTTTTAACCCTTTCTCCTATTAACGTTCATAACTCGAGTTATACACACCCAAATCAGTCCATTTTCTACTCTATGGATTCTTAATTCATAGAACTACAACATACCAAAGAATCAACAATTTATAGAAACATTAACTAACACAAATTCTTGACCCAAAATTCATATTCATACTAAATTTTCATGTTTTAACATGTTTAGCGAATTCATTCACTACGAAATCGTTTCTTAACCAAATTGATTCATTCAACTTGCGTTCTTTTCATTTTCAACTTTCTTACAACATCCATCATCAATTTAAGGTTTCCATAATGATTTCATACCTAATTTTAGTCTCAAAATTGACCAAAACTTATATATACAACAAACCTCAAATTATTCATCATTCAACCTATTTTCATGAATTTGATTATTCTAAAACAACTTTTAGATGATATATAATGGATTACACAAACCCATTAACATCTACAACCAATTCCTTAAGAAATCCAATTTATTAATGAAAAACTCAAGAAATAAAACTTAAGGGTTTAGAGTTGATTCTTACCTCTTGATTTTTCCTAATCTTAGTTAGGTGATGAAGAACAATTGCTTAATCTCCTCTTTGCTTCTCTTTGACTCTTCATCCTTCTTCTCAAATTCTCTCTAAGCTCTCTCTTTCTCTTTGTGTTTTCAAATAAACTTCTCTAACTGATGAAACATTTAACGTGTTTTTTATTCATCCTTCAATTATACAGATAAAGAGTTACTATCAGTTGCAAATACCAAGGGCCACAAGGCCATGTTTGGCTATCTCTCTAAAAATCCATTTTTACTTATTTTTTATTACTACCTTATTATAAAGTTTTAATTGTCACACCCACTACTCAATTAAATTAAATTAAACATCAATATAAGTATGATTTCCATTAAGTCAATATAACAGATTACTAAATCTCTAATTTAATTACTTAATTAAATTAGAATATTCCCATTCCATCAATATTATCAAACTTTTATTAAATTATTCCATAATAATTTCTATTAAATATTCATTTTAAATTTCATAAATATTCCAACTAAAATATTTATTTTATTCGATATATTTTAACTATTTACTTAGATTCACAATCGTATTGCATTAACATATTACGCCTATATATGTAACATGTATTACTTTCTCATCTTATTAAAACAAATATATTTACATTAATTCACTATTTTAATTAAGTGAATTACTCACATTGTTTATGAGATTTAATTCATAACAAATTCATTGCCATAAGAGCATAATAATCAAATTATATTATTCCATAATATAATTTGCAACTTAATTAAATTAACTTAATTCCTTTTTCAAACAATTTCATTTACCTTCTTCATAGTTAAATTTAATTAACTACTAAAAACACATTCTTCTCCCATATATATATATATATATATATATATATATATATATATATATCTTTTACATTCACACCAAATCAAGTATTTTACAATATATAACACATATAACACATACTCAAACTAAAAATATCTTATAATAAGAATTTTATTTATTAAATTTTTATTTTAATAACTTCTCAAAATCTGGGTTGTCATATCCTTCCTCCCATATAAAGATTTTGTCCTCGGAATCACCAAAACCTCCCTTACCCGATTTTTGTCTATTCGCTTTTAATATTATATCGCAAAACATCTTCAACACATTACCTTAATATAGGTTATATATTTCCTATTACATTTGATTTCAGAACAAACTCTTATAGACTTTATTTCACAAACATTTGCTTAAACTCAATTATAGTTGAGTATTATATATTGTAATAACCCGATATTTTCTATATAAATAAATAAAAAATTTTGCACTTAAATTTTTTTTATTTTAAAGGTGGAAATATGTGACAGGTAATGTGTGTGTGTGTGTGTGTGTGTGTGTGTGTGTATATATATATATATATATATATATATGTGTGTGTGTGTGTGTGTGTGTGTGTGTGTGTGTGTCTATGTGTGTGTGTGTATGTGTGTGTGATAAATAAAATCTATTTATTACATTAATTATTGTAAATAATTTTTTTAGAATTATTGATCATTATAAAATATGTTCTTATAATAATTAATTTTATGGTAGAAATGTTTTTATTAATTATTTTCCATGAAAATGTGATTATATATTATTTAAATAATATATGAAATGATTATAAATTATTATAATAATTATTTTATTTTATTATGTGAATTTATTTTAGATTAGTTATGTTAATGACTTTTAACTTAATTATTAATGTTATATATGCAAGATAAATCGATATGGAATCCAAACCCTAATTTTGGATTTTGATCAAGGAATAAGAGTAATAATATAATATTAATTTTATTTCAGTACTATAAATATGTACTGTATGTGTGTACAGATAATGGTTGGTCAATTATGGTGTATAATGTCAAAATCCAAATATTAATTTGTTAAACCCTATTTTGAAACTCAATTACGAGTTCAAGACTGTGTGGTAATTGTGTTATATGAATTATGTTGCGTATTATATGATTTTATGTTAATTAGGAAAATCCTAATAAATTTTTGGAAACCCTAATTAACTAGTAAACCAAATTCTAAAATTAGAAACCCTAATTAGTAAATTGAAACCCTAATTACTATTGTAAGCCCTAAGTACTAAATTAGTAGTCTTAATTATAATTAGTGAAACTTAAATCTAATTTCATGATATATGTAATTAGAAATTTAAACACGATTAAGAAAGCCTAATTTGCAAAATTAGAAACTAATATTATTATTATTATTATTTTATTTTAAACCCTAATTGAAATCCTAAAAATTAAAATTTTTGATAACCTTAGGGTTAAACCCTGAGGGTTAAACCCTAAGTTTTTGCAAAGATTACATTTGTGCCATTAAAATCCTAAGCAAATTGACCAAAATGCCCCTCTTGCATTATTTGAGATAACTTGTATATCTAGCAATAATTGGAGTTGGTGAGCTAACATTGACTTCCCAATTGACTAAATGATCAGCAACTCAGCCAATATATCAGCCATTACATTACACTTTGCTATATATATAGATTAAAAAGAGAGAAAATGTGCATTATTGCCTCATTTGTACACTTACACTCAACCAACTCTATCTCTCAAAACCTACGAATTTCTATAGCATTTCAGTTCCAAAACCAAGCCCCACGAATTCCATTAACAGATCAGTAGCCTAGAATCAAAGTTTTTTCATAGAAGGTATAAACCCTAATCGAAAAATCTGACCTTTATCCTCTGTTAGATGCTAGTTTTTTATGTTTAATATGTTATATGCAATGTATAATGATGATCCGGGTTGCTAGATGTTCGATCCATAACATCTAAAGGCTCGAATTTGGTGTTTTTAAAAATCTGGAAATTTTTTTTATGTTGACTGACAACCAAATGGCAGGTCTTGTAGATCTCTTGTTGTTAATGATTTTTGTTGCTTTAACCTTTGATCTTGTAGTATTCTATGAGATATGTATTCTAGAACTTGATTCAAGATCAGAGCATGAACCGATTGCATGATATGGGTGGTCAAACCCCGTTGAGCGACCATGACTGGACAAAATCTAGGTAACCCAGATTTTGCCCAGAACGGTCTGACAAGAATTTCATGGCCTTTAATCTTACTGGTTGTGGTTTGTTTGTTGTTTTTGTTGCATCCAGGTTGTAGTCTTGTATATGGACTATACATTTATGCCTTAAAATCTCCCAAACATTAAACTGGGTGATTATGGTGGATGGTCAAACCAGGCAGGTCGAACATGTTCTCTGTTTTCTAGGTAACCCATAAAACATATGTTTGACATGGTTTGACCGGATCATAACTGTTAAATCTGTTGTTGTTATATCTGTTTTATGTTATATAACTACTCTATTACATGTTGGCTACACACTGAAAACGTTAAATAACAAAAACAATACAAGGATTGCAAGTTGTGGAAGCCCAAAAGTGACTACTCGAACTGTTCTTCATTTCCGGGTAACCCAGAAATGAAGAACAGCTCTGAAAGTCTCTTTGAAGGCTTCTAGCTTGCATTTGGTGTATGTTATGGCCTTATTTGTTGTTGGATCTTGTTGTGTTACATGAGTACTACAACATATAGCCTTTAGCTTGCCCAGAAACATCACAAATTAAAATTTATTGCTGGTCAAACATGGTCCCTCGAAACTGGCTATGAATGTTCTTTAGGACTCAAGAACACCTAAGGCGACAGATTTTGTCGCTAAAGGCTATAGCGACATGTTAATTCATTTTATTTAATTTATTTTCCAAAAATCATTTAAAAATAGAAAATAATTATTAAAAATTCCAAAAATAGTTTTAAAAATTATTTTAAGTTATAAAAATTAACTTTTAATAATTTGACATATTTTTCATAAATATTAATATTTATTTGGATATTATTGATATTTTAATTATTTAATAAATGCATTAAATAAATTAATTAAAAATGATTTTAATATATTAAAAATCATTTTAAATGATAAAAAGGTATTTAATAATATTTTAAGTTATAAAATATAACTTTTAATATTTTAAGACAAATTTCATTAATTATTTGATATTAATGATATTAGATTTTTTAACAATATATTAAATTAATTAATTAAAAATGATTTTAATATTATAAAATCATTTTAATTGAAAATAAATAGTTTTACAATATTTTAAGTTATAAAATATAACTTTTGATATTTAAAGGTAAATTTCATTAATAATTTAATATTAATGATATTAGTTTTATTTAATTGTTATATTAAATAAATAATTTAAAATTTGTTTTATTGATTTAAAATCCTTTAAAAAGGAAATAAATGAATTAAAAATATTTGAAGTAATAATAAATGACTTTTAATATTTTGGTGAATAATAAATTAATATTTAAATATTAATGGTAATTATTTAAAATGATTTTAATTGTTTTAAAATCATTTAAGGGTAATAAAATGTTTTTAAAATATTTTGAGTTATTATAAATAACTTTAATATTTTGGCAAAGATTTCATTAATAATTTAATATTAATTAAATATTAATGATAATAGAATTAGTTAGTATTTAAATCATTTAAAAATGATTTCAGTGTTTGAAAAATCATGATAAATTATAATAATTAATTAAAAATTATTATAAGGCTATGAAAAATAATATGGCTGATATTTAAATGAATATTGAAATACAGAATAGAGTTTCAGGCTCGATAATTACCCAATAAAGCCGTCGGTACCCCGATATGTTTCAGAAATTGATCTGGACTTATATAATTTGACTAAATACGTATTTGTTTGTGAACCAATGACTATTAAACCTATGTGACAATGTGATTAGGTTATATGTTGACTGCAAATAGTAGTACTATGTGATATGATATACTATTCTAATTAAACGAATGATTTTATTAATGATAGGTTTCGGTATAAAAGATAAAACTAGTTGCATTTTTATAAGCAGCAGCTCAAGCAAGTATCATATCTTTGCATTTACTTTATGTAATGGACATGCGTAAGCGAATATCAGAACTATTCTTTTTCATTGTTCAAATATCTTAATCTTGTATACACTTATGCAATGATTCCGTATAAGTAAATTATTAAACTATAATATGTTGTACAAGTTCTTTAATTCTGTTATTATAGATAAAAATATATATTTTGTTCGTTAATTTCTAAATATGGTTAGACAAGTGTCCTCACTTGGATAATCATAATATTTAATCACATGTTGATATATACTTATTGGTTTCCAGTATGTATATGTTGACTTAAAAAGCCGTCTAAGCTATTTGATTCAGCTAGATGATAAGTGGGTTTTATACCTACTTATTGGATATCAATTTATGTGAACTATGCCTATCTCAAGTACATTTTAGTGTGTTTTTAGTTGCATTTTGTTTATTTTGCATTGCATGTACTTAGAACTCCCTTTGGTGCAAAAGTGCAGGATATGGCATAATTTGGTGATGATAGATGGATGTGATCAAAGAAGGCACAACATGAGGATCAAGTGGAGCAACAAAACCAAGCATTGGTGGATAAAAGAAAGAGTAGTAGACAAAAAGCGGTAGTAGCGGCAGAAGAACGCGTAATCAAAATTGCGAAGCTGCCGCTATGCCGCATGACTATATACGTGATAAACTCATGCAAGACGCGATCACCTGGATTGGACAATCTTGACACACCTTACCACGCGAGGAAAAACAAAGGGAAGCGCGTGCCGCGCTGATGTCCGAGGTCACGAAATGTTTTAGTTTAATTTTTTATTTTAATAGTTAGGGTTGGTTAAAAACAATTCTGACTGGTGTCACACGGATCATTTAGTAGGTTTTACGTGTTTTTCATATTGGAACTAAGGTTTACGCTTGGAGCATATTCCAACGTGAAACCAATCATAGATTTCGTATTTTCTACTCCTTCTTTGGAATTCAGTAGTTGTGGATGCTTTACATTATTGTTGCTGGATATTATTGAGGACTTGCATGTTACGTTGGGTTTGTAATCAGCAATTGGGTTTGATCGATTCTTTCTTCTCTCTTTCAATTATTTGTTTATTATCCATGTTTTGATTGGATCCTGTAACGACCGAGAAATTCGGATCTTATTGTAAAATGATTTAATTAAATTAAATAATAATAAAATCATATTCCATGTGTTATCAAGATGGTTGTCATTGTATAACCCATTGATGTTAGAATGTCGTAGTATTTGAGCTACGTGGATGAATTAAAGTGTTTGAATTTCCAAAATGAAAATAAAAGTTTTCCGAGAAATTTTTCGAAAACACTATTCATCGGTATTTGCTCGGGATATAATTTTGAGTTTCCGAGAAATACGTAATGATGGAATAACAAGGTAAGATGGTTTATGTAATAAAAATCTAGTTATGGAAAAAGTAATAATTCGCTTGTGGACTTAATTTGTAAACTTTAAGTAAGGCGAATTAGTAGTGAATAAGTAATAATTGTATGATACTTAGGTATTGTACAAAGTAATGAAAACGAGTATAATACGAAGTATTATACGAGTTTGTATGAAGAATGAAATATTGTATATATTCTCTATAGGAATTAGAATACAAAAATAATACATAAACTATATGTATGTGTATTAAGTAATGTTAATGGACTTGTAAAGATTGATTGAATTAGTACAAGTCCAATTGAATTTAAGGGAGAGGCCCAATTATTAATTAATGAACCAATTGATGTTCATTAATGCAAAGCCCAAAGAGTGAATTAATGCAAAGCCCAAGGATTTATTAATCCTAGCCAAGCTAGAATCCATGAGTTAATAGACCCATGGGGCAAAACCATAGTAATATGGTTAATGTGTGATGACCAAGATAAGTGGTGATCAAGATAAGTGGTTACTAAGTTAAATGAGTAGTGGTCAAGCAAAGGATAAGATTAGAGCTGGTAATTAATGAATAGTAAGGAGGTGGCTAAAGGAGGTGGGATGATTTAAAGACTAAACTACCCTAACCTTGGAAAGTTTATAAATAGAAGAGCCTTGCTAGCCATTTAACAATTGTTCAAGCAATTAAACAATTACAAAGTTCTTAAGTGTTAGAGAGAATAAGTTATCATAAGTTAACTTCCATAAGCAAAGAAGAAGAAGAAGAAGCTACTTATCAAAGACTTCAAGAGTAAGACCTCTTCTCCAATTATCTTCTATCTCTATCATGATAGGTTGATAAGAAAAGTTTGGATTGAGGAAAATGAATGATAAAAAAATAAGAAGAATGTGTAAGTAATGAACTTAAGCCACATAAGTTGGCAATAAGTCATTTGAACTTATAAAAGTTATAAACTTATTATAAGCTAACATGAATGTTAAGTATGAAAAATATGAACTTGTGATGAGTTTAGTAAGAAAAGTGAATTAAGAACTTATATGATTATATGTATCATATATACCTAAATAAAGTTATATGTGAAGAACATGTAAAGTATGATGATTAAGAAACTCAAATGGTCATAAGCCATGAATAATCAAATCTTAAGTAGTTTATAATTTGACAAGTTATAAGCTCATGAAGAATAAGTCAAAATCCAACAATGAATATAAGTTATTGTATTAAGTATGTCAAAATGTTCACATGATGAATGAAGTTCATTTGTAAGGTTGAACAAATCATAAGAATGAAGAATTACAGGAATTTGCACGATTGGACGATAAACGTCGAATACGTAAAATTCTCAGAATAAAAGTCAAATTTTGTGTTTGATCACGAAACCATTGTTTTCCAATAGAGACAAGTCATATTTGGCATTTAAGAGTTGCGGACTCAAAAATAACCGGATTCCGACTTAGAACGAAGAAACGAGCGTTGAACGTTCACGAATGTTTATCGTTTTCGTTAAAAATGAACCAATAGGTGAATTTTTAGCAAACGAAGTCAAATAGATAAAATTCTTGAATGATCATGTAGATTACATAATTTTTGAACCGTAGGCTTTTGAACGAGCCAATTCGGACTTATAACGAAGAAGTTATGCGTCCGGGAAGTTCACAAAAAATTCAAATTGAAATTGTTTTTACAGTGCACAGAGTTGTATAGCATGGCTGCCCAACCCTAAGTAAATGACCTGCTGCTGCGCTGCGACAAAGGTTCAAGCCATCGCAAGAGTTTGCCGCATCGCGAACCTTAGTTCAATATGTGGCGCCATTATTTCCATGTATACCAAATCCTCAGAGTGTGGTATTTGCAAGTATGGCCCATTAAGTAAGGACTCATGCCAGCATTACCAAGTCCAGAACAATGTTATTATAAGCTCAGCCACCGTAGCACGAGATGTAAGTATAAAAAAGGCCAATGACAGCCAGATCTCGAACAAGGATGGTAATGAATGTTTTTAAGTACAAAGAAAGGAAATCTAATTGATTTAAAAGTAAACACAACTTAAGGAATGTAATGTAACATTGTTTAAACTTTGTTAAACCTTAAGGAATGTAATGTAAAGGTTGAGATAACCTAGTCGAATATAAATGCAAGGGTAATGATAAACTGGAACGAATAGTAACTGAATCTAATACACAATTAGATTGAAATGAAGGGTATGATATAGTCATATACATACTTGATTATATGTGACCTAATTTAAGGCATTATTTGATCATGTATTGTAGAGACTTGAACGACTTGAACATAAAGTTAATATACCGTAGCAGACGCTAAAGGCAAGTATTCTATCTCTTGTCTCAGTTCAATCTGAACAAGTTTTTGAGATTCATGTATTCTTTCGCATGAATTGAGGTATGTTGAAGTTAAAGCCAATTCCTTTGGCTAGACTTGATGTAATGATAATCTATTCATGTATTATCAAATATTGCTATCTTTTGTCAACTACTTGATATGGTTTTCAAAAGAAGACTGAAATGTTAAACAAATGTTTTGTCGGTAAAATGATAGGCACGTGAGGTTGCCAAATACTTAAACGTGCATACGTTTAATGGATGTAGTGTTGATCAACATAGAGTACAATAGGCTGATCACCTAGAAGTGCTCGTAAGTAATATCGAGCTTACGGACTTGCTTTCGGGTTGTCCTTTTCCGATAAAGAATGAATACTCGAGGTCTCTGATCGGAGTGAATGTTTTGTTAAATACTATTGTTATTGTAAAACATTTTGAAGGAAAAGATGAAGTGCTATTTTGAATTATCAATAGTACTTCATAACTATTGTTCAGTTATTGAAGATATACGATTTGTATGTGTCAAGCATGTTGTTATTAAATTGTTATACTTGTTGAGCTAGTTATGCTCACTCTTGATTGAACCATATGAATGCAGCTAAGACTGAACGTCCCGAAGGATCGAAAAAGGATAAGGGAAAAGTTAAGGCAGATTACTAAACTGTCTTGTAATAGTATAGGTCTATTGTTGTAATGTAACTGATATTATGACAAAGAACCTTTGTAACGAGTATAGAACCTGGGAAATGTAAATATTACTTTAAATATATAGAAGTTATATTCGTTCTTTGAGACTTTTCAATTGAATGAATGTATGAATGTTGTACAGTATAGCACCATCTGTCGGGTTGGAAGATACCCGGATTTGGGGGCGCTATAAGTTGGTATCAAAGCCTAGGTTATAAAACTTAAGGGGGAAAGTAATACCTTAAGTCATAACCTTAAGAAAGAATAAAGAAGTAAAAGATGGAAAGTAACCCTATAAAAATGCATTATATTATGTTATGTATTTCTATTATTTTACTTGGCGTGTACTAATCAAACTATATTGTTTTATTGTAGATGTCGGGAGAAAATGATATGTATAGAGATATACATGTAGTGAGCGAGGATTCAATTAATCGGGTAGAGATACTACCAAATCCGTGAGCAGAGAGAACCAGAGTTGGTGACCATCGAGTCGGGAGACTCGGACGATTTAGACTACATGTCTATATTTGATGGCATGCTAGAGGAGGAGGTGGACGTGATGTCCTTTGACCAGGTTCCACCTACAGAGGAAATGTCTACGGGGGAATCAATGAAGGCCTTGTTTATGTCGGTATTGGATAGGAATGTCCATTACTGCCAAGAGGTTAAGGAGTTGAAAGAGGAACTCCAAGCTGTCCGTGGAGGACAAGGCTAGTATGGAGGAATGTGGGAAGAGGAGCATGATGATAGAGTTCTAGCTAAGGACAAGGTCCGAGAGCTGAAATGTGAAGTCTTTGAGCTCAAGCAGGAGCTAAAGACTAAAAAGAGGAAGTTGGCGAGGATGTCCTATATACATAGGAGTTCTCATGTAGATTTTCAAAGAAGTTAGTAGTGGATATCGAGATAGAAGCGAGGCGGACCTTACACACTATCGAGAGATGTTATTCACGGTGCGGCCAAAGAAGGATTTCGAGAATGCGTCTGATGTAGTCTAGCAATAGCTAGAGTAGAATAGATATGTAAATATTATGTATCTAGTAGTGACGTAAAACCCTCTTTTGTATCACAAAGGGTAGTCTTTTGTAAATCTCAATTTTTGGAAAGTAATTGCTGGATGGTAATGTAATCAGCTAAGGCTGAGTAATGTAAACAATGTAGTGTCATACTACAAATCAATATAAGTCTTTTTACGGAATATGTTGAGTAATGAGTATGAGTTGTTGTTTTATTACAAATAATAACAAACCAATGAGAATAAAGTAATAATGATGTGTTGTTTTCTTAACAGCAAAATGCCGCAAAAAAGGAGACAACGAAATCAGGGTGCTAATGTTAACCAACCGGAGGGTGGTCCGGTTAATCCAATGCAGGAGTTCGTTAATCTTTTAACGGCTGCATTTAATAGAACGGGGGCTAATGTACCCGTGATTCCTGGAGTAGTACGAGCTACTACTTTTAAGGATTTCAAAAGTGTAGATCCGCCAGAGTTCAAAGGAACTACGGACCCTATAGAAGCCCAGACATAAGTAAAAGAAATCGAGAAAGAATTTGTAATAGAAAATGTTGAGGAGGGTCAAAAGGTTTCCTTTGCAACCTATTTGATAAAGGGAGAGGCCAACTTCTGGTGGGAGGCAAACCAGGCTAGGGCCGATATAGGAAACCTAACGTGGGAGAGGTTCAAAGAGATTTTCTTTGAGAACTATTTTCCCACGAGTATGCAAGGGAGGATGGAGATGAGGTTTCTGGAATTGAGACAAGGGAATCTGACAGTTTCTCAAAGATGTCTTGCCAAGTTTAATGAATCGGCACGATTCGCTCCACATCAAGTGGACACCAAGAAGAGAAAGGCTAGAAAGGTTGAAACAGGGGCTTGAAACCCTGGCTCTATAGCCAAATCTCTGTGTTCCAAAGTACTTCCTTTGGAACCATACTAGAAAAGGCAATAATTGCCGAAGGTGGGAATGAGGCTCTTAGCCAGTACCACAAAGATAGGAAGACCAAAGGCAAGGTTGATGGAGGAACCAAGACCGAGGGAGCCAGTGGAAGTGGCGACGGTCATAAGAGGAAGGGCCTTAACTCTAGGAATACCAGAGTAAAACAAGGGGACTCTAAGAGGAGGATGGAGGCCTGTAAAACCTGCGGGAAGACTCACTTAGGAGTTTATCTCAAAGGAAAGGCGGTATGTTATAATTGTGGATAGGAAGGGCACATTTCGCCTAACTGTCCCAATCCGAAGAAAAATTATGGATGCTTTGTATGTGGATCAACTGACCACATAGCAAAGAACTGCCTGAAGAAGGGGACAGAAGGAAATAAGGGAGCTAATAGCAGGAAGTTAGCTATTAGTGGTCCACCTCAGCTGGGGAAATCAATGGCCCGCACTTTTAATATGACGGTCCAAGATGCGGTGGCATCAGGGGATGTAGTTGCAGGTATTATTCCGATCAACAATATAAATGCATACGTCTTTATTTGATTCGGGTGCTACTTGTTCTTTTATAGCATGTGATTTTGCTAGACGACTAGAATTATTTCCCGAAAAATTGCCTATACCTTTGAACATTAAGGTAGCAAACGATGAGATAATTCATGTTGAAGATATTCATAGGAGTTGTTGCGTAGATGTACGTGGTTGTAAGTTATCGGTAGATTTAATACCGATAAAGTTAGGAGAATTTGACGTAATTCTCGTAATGGATTGGTTGATTAACCATGGAGCAATTATAGATTGCCAAAAGAAATATGTGAGCATCAGGACGTTGAAGCAACCTCCTGTAGTATTTTATGGTAGTAAATTATCGGGACGTCCGTGTTGCCTTACGATGACACAAACTAGAAAACTTTTAAGGAAGGGTTGTGTAGGTTACCTATGCCATGTTGTTGATACCCAGAGAGTGGGAGCAACCATGGAACAAATACCTATAGTAAACGAATTCATGGATGTTTTTCTAAGTGAGTTACCGGGTTTACCACCGGATAGGGAGATTGAATTTGTGATAGACACTGTGCCGTGAGCTTACACTCGGTCTCAAGGGCACCGTACCGTATGGCGCCTGTGGAAATGAAAGAACTAATGGTTCAGCTACAGGAACTATTGGACAAGAAGTACATTCAACCAAGTGTTTCACTGCGGGGAGCACCGGTGTTGTTTGTCAAGAAGAAAGATGGATCGTTAAGGCTTTGTATCAACTATCGGGAGTTGAACAAGTTAACAATAAAGAAAAAATACCCATTGCCCAGGATCGATGATCTCTTTGATCAATTGAAAGGGGCAAAGTATTTTTCTAAAATAGATTTGCGGATGGGGTATCATCAGTTGAAGGTTAGGAAGGAAGATGTACCAAAGACTGCATTCAGGACTCGTTATGGTCATTACGAGTTTCTGGTGATGTCATTTGGGTTGACGAATGCACCAGCAGCATTTATGGATATGATGAACAGAGTGTTAAAATTATATTTGGACAAGTTCGTCGTGGTGTTTATTGATGATATTCTAGTCTATTCTAAGACGCTAGAAGATCATGCTGAACACTTAAGATTAGTGTTGGAGACACTAAGGAAGGAGAAGTTATATGCAAAATTCACCAAATGTGAATTTTGGGTTGGAAAAGGTGCGATTTTTAGGTCATGTCATTGACGAAGAGGGATATCGGTGGATCCAAATAAGGTGGAAGCAATAATGAATTGGGAACAACCGAAAACGCCGAATCGAGTTCGGATTTTCCTAGGGTTAGCGAGGTACTATCAAGATTTATCCAAGATTTTTCGAAGATAGCTACCTCGTTGACTAATTTAACAAGGAAGACGGTGAAATACGTATGGACGGATAAATGTGAAGACAGTTTTCAAGAACTGAAGAAAAGATTAAGTGAAGCTCCTGTTTTTTCATTGCCAGATGACACTGGAAATTTTGTAGTGTATAGCGATGCTTCGCATAGGGGACTTGGTTGTGTGCTTATGCAGCATGGCAAAGTCATTGCGTATGCATCACGACAGTTGAAGGATTATGAGAAAGTTTATCCTACTCATGATCTGGAACTGGCCGCGGTAGTGTTTGCCCTAAAGATATGGAGACATTATCTTTATGGGGAAAAATGTGAGATATACACGGACCATAAAAGTCTAAAGTATATCTTCACTCAGAAGGAGTTGAATATGAGACAGAGAAGATGGCTAGAGTTGATAAAGGATTATGATTGTGAAATCCTGTATCACCTTGGAAAGGCCAATGTAGTTGTCGACGCCTTTAGTAGGAAGGGTCGGGAAAAGTTGTCTATGTTAACGGCTCAAAATGATTTAATAACAGAGATGGCTAGGATGGATATAGAAGTGAAGATGCCGAGTGACTCAAGGCAGTTACTCTTTGCGACGGAGATGCAATCTACCATAGTAGAAAGAGTCAAGGAGGTACAACTCAAGACGGATGAGTGTAACCAAATGAAGAAGCGGTTATCGGAGAAGGAAGATGTTAAGTGTAGTCTTGATAACGAGGGATTATTAAGATTTGAGGGAAGAATTTGGGTTCCAAATGAGACGGAATTAAAGGAGCAAGTGTTACAAGAAGCTCATAGTTTGAGGTACTCAATACATCCTGGTAGCACAAAGATGTATCAAGACCTTCGACTGAATTTTTGGTGGCCAAACATGAAGAGAGAAATAGTAGAGTATGTGAGTAAGTGCTTAATTTGTCAAAAAGTTAAGGCCGAACATCAACGACCCAGTGGTTTATTACAGTCATTGGAGATTCTATACTTCGTGGTGGGACTTCCGACGATGCAGAAAGGTTACGATTCGATTTGGGTAATAGTGGACCGGTTGACGAAGTCGGCTCACTTTTTGCCAATTAGGATCAAGTATAACTTAGACCAATTAGCTAAACTTTATGTTAAGGAAATCATTTCCAGACATGGAGTACCGGTATCGATTATGTCAGATCATGATCCACGATTCATATCGAACTTTTGGAGGAGTTTGCAAGAGCAGTTGGGAACACAGCTGAGGTTAAGCACGGCTTATCATCCATAAACCGATGGGCAGAGCAAAAGAATAATTTAGATGCTTGAAGACATGTTGAGGTCTTGCGTCATGGATTTCAAGGGTAGTTGGGATGATCACCTACCACTAGTAGAGTTTGCATATAACAACAGTTATCATGCAAGCATAGGCATGCCGCCGTACGAAGCGCTGTATGGGAGAAAGTGCAGAACACATTTGTGTTGGGATGAAGTTGGAGAACACCGAATGCTAGGACCAGAATTGGTGCAGCAGACATCGGAAGTGGTAAAGTTAATTCGGATGCATCTCGTCACAACTCATGACAGACAGAAGAAGTATGCGGACTCACATAGACTAAGTCGAGAGTTTGAGGTGGGCTCGTATGTGTTTCTAAAGGTATCTCCCTGGAAAGGAAAGATACGCTTTGGAAAGAAATGAAAGTTAAGTCCAAGGTTTATAGGACCTTTTGAGGTGTTAAAACGGGTGGGAAAGGTAGTGTATATGATAGCATTACCTCCAGACCTAGAACGAATACATAACGTGTTTCACGTATCTGTATTACATCCATATAAGCCGGACTATAAGCATGTAATCGAGTATGAGCCGATTCATATCGAGAAAGACTTATCATATGAAGAGTTGCCGATGGAGATCATTGATAGGAAGGAACAAGTTCTGAGGAACAAGGTAATACCATCAGTGAAGGTACTATGGAAGAACCACGATGCTGAAGAAGCAATGTGGGAACTAGAAGAAAAGATGAAGAAAAATTTTCCTCATCTATTTAATTAAAGTTAGACGAGATTCTGGGGATAGAATTTTTATAAGGGGGGAAGAATGTAACGACCGAGAAATTCGGATCTTATTGTAAAATGATTTTATTAAATTAAATATTAATAAAATCATATTCATATTCCATGTGTTATCAAGATGGTTGTCATTGTATAACCTATTGATGTTAGAATGTCGTAGTATTTGAGCTACGTGGATGAATTAAAGTGTTTGAATTTCCAAGACGAAAATAAAAGTTTTCCAAGAAATTTTCTGAAAAACACTATTCATGGGTATTTGCTCGGGATATAATTTTGAGTTTGATCACAAAACCATTGTTTTCCAATAGAGACAAGTCATATTTGGCATTTAAGAGTTGCGGACTCGAAAATGACCAGATTCTGACTTAGAACGAAGAACGAAAAGCAGCGTTGACGCGTTCATTTAACGCTTATCGCTTTTCGTTAAAAATGAACCAATAGGTGAATTTTTAGCAAACGAAGTCAAATAGATAAAATTCTTGAATGATCATGTAGATTACGTAATTTGTGAACCATAGGCTTTTGAACGAGCCAATTCGGACTTATAACAAAGAATTTATGCGTCCGGGAAGTTCACAAAAAATTCAAAACTGAAATTGTTTTCTGGTGCACAAAGTTGGCGTCGCGGCGCCAACCAAAGGTAAATGACCAGCAGATGGCGCGAATATATTTTTCGAGCTTCATCAAAGAGTTTACCGCAATGTAAAACCTTAGTTCAATATGTGCGCCGCAGCGATGCCATGTATACATACAAAATCCTCTAGAGTGTGGCGCCGCAGCGCGGCCCATTAAGTAAGGACTCGCGCTGAAGCGCCAAGTCCGGGACAGAGATACAGTAAGCTCATGCCACAATAGCGAGATGTAAAGATAAAAGTCAGCCACGGCATACCAGATCTCGTAACAAAGAGATGCTACGGAAGTATCCACACCATGGTATGCCAGATTGGATGGTGATCAACACATTCTATAACGGATTGGGATGGTAGTCTAGGCTGATTGTAGATGCAGCTGTAGGAGGAGCATTATGGGCAAAGAGCTGTGAGGAAGCCTATAACCTTATCGAGATAATGGCATCAAATGATTTTCAAAATCCTACATCTCGGATGCCACAGCCCAAAGTTACAGGTTTGTTGGAAGTGAATGTTATCACGCAGTTGTCAGCACAGATGGCAGCCATGGCGAAGAAAATAGATACATTAACAGAGGGTAAGGCGGAGATAGTTGCATTTGTATGTAAGATCTGTGCGGGGTCACACTCGACAGATCAATGTGCTATCAGCTCAGAGTCGGTACAGTATGTGAGCAATTACAGAAAAGACCAAGGTCAGTGGTAGAACACATACAACCCCAATAACCATAATCATCCAAACTTCATTTGGTCAAATAATCAAGGAAATCAATGAGAATCGGTTTGATCACGGCAAAGACAACCCACAATTTACTCCTAGACCACCTTTTCCGCTGGGATTTTCTCAACAACAACAACATCACACTCCAGCTGCACCTCAGCAAGAAAAGAAATCAGAAATGGAGGAGACGATGATGAAATACATGGCGAATACAGAGGTTATGATCAAAAGCCAAGCAGTGGCTATTAAGAATCTGGAAACTCAGATGGGGCAAATGGTGAACATGCTTAACAACAGGCCCCAGGGTTCATTACCAAGTAATACAGAAGCAAATCCATGAAGAGAAGGGAAGGAACGATTAATCGGCGATTACATTAAGGCCCGGGAAAATATTGCGAGAATCGAGCATCGCGTGCCCAAGCATATGAATTATAGGGGGATGCTGGCGCTGCCACAAGCAGAAAGCAGTAACCGAGAAAGAAAATCTGGAAAAATCTGAGGTTCAGCATTAAGAGAAAGATAAAGCAAGGTCAATTGAGAAGCCTATAAGTTCAGTACCACCAATTCACCCTCAGGTACCGTATCCGCAGAGATTGAATACGCAGAGGGAAGATAAACAGTTCAGCAAATTCTTGGAGGTATTTAAAAAGCTGCAGATCAACATACCTTTCGCCAAGGCATTAGAACAAATGCCAAGTTATGCAAAGTTCATGAAGGGTATATTGTCAAGGAAGAATAGAATAAACGAGTTTGAGACAGTAGCCTTGACAGAGGAGTGCAGTGCAGTGCTTCAGCAGAAGTTACCTCCAAAGCTGAAAGATCCGTGCAGTTTCACAATTCCATGCACGATCGAAAAAATTAACTTCGAGAAATGTCTATGTGATCTTGGGGCAAGTATAAATCTTATGCCCTTGTCATTGTTCAATCAGTTGGGATTACCGGCTCTAAAGCCGACTAACATTTCGTTTCAGTTAGCTGACAGATCCATTATATATCCACGGGGAATTGTTGAAGATGTATTAGTGAAAATGAACAAATTTATCTTTCCGGCTGACTTCATCATTTTCCATTACGAGGAAGATAAAAATATACCAATCATACTGGGGAAACCATTCTTAGCCACAGGAAAGATGTAGCGCCCCCAAATCCAGGTATCTTCCAACCCGACAGATGGTGCTATACTGTACAACATTCATACATTCATTCAATTGAAAAGTCTCAAAGAACGAACATAACGTCTATATATTTAAAGTAATATTTATATTTCACAGGTTCTATTCCCATTACAAAGGTTCTTTGTCATAATATCAGTTACATTACAACAATAGACCTATACTATTACAAGATAGCTTAACAATCTGCCTTAGCTTTTCCTTTATCCCTTTTTGATCCTTCGGGACATTCAGTCTTAGCTGCATTCATATGGTTCAAGCAAGAGTGAGCATAACTAGCTCAGCAAGTATAACAATTTAATAACAACATGCTTGGAACATACGAATCGTATATCTTCAATAATTGAACAATAATTATGAAGTACTATTGATAATTCAAAATAGCACTTCATATTTCTTTCAAAATGTTTTACAATAATAACAATATTTAGTAAAACATTCACTCCGATCAAAGACCTCGAGTATTCATTCTTTATTGAAAAAGGACAACCCAGAAGAAAATCCGTAAGCTTGATATTACTTACGAGCACTTCTAGGTGATCAGCCTATTGTACTCTATGTTGATCAACACTACATCCATTACACGTATGCACGCTTAAGCATTTGGCAACCTCACGTGCCTGTCATTTTACCGACAAAACATTTGTTTAACATTTCAACCGTCTTTTGAAAACCATATCAGGTAGTTGACAAAAGATAGCAACATTTGATAATAAATGAATAGACTATCAATACATCAAGTCTAGCCAAAGGAATTGGCTTTAACTTCAACATACCTCAATTCATGCGAAAGAATACATGAACTTCAAAAACTTCTTTAGATTGAACTGAGACAAGAGTTAGAATACTTGCCTTTAGTGTCTGCTATGATATATTAACTTTATGTTCAAGTCGTTCAAGTCTCTACAATACATGATCACATAATGCCTTACATTAGGTCTCATATAATCAAGTATGTATATGACTATATTGTATCCTTCATCTCAATCTAAAGTGTGTATTAGATTCAGTTATAATTCATTCCGGTTTATCATTATCCTTGCATTATATTCGACTAGGTTATCTCAACCTTTATACAACATCCTTAAGATTTAACAAAGTTTAAACATTGTTACATTACATTCCTTAAGTTGTGTTTAATTTTAAATCAATTAGTTTTCCTTTCTTTGTACCTAAAAACATTCATTACCATCCTTGTTACGAGATCTGTATTATGCACAGCCATTTTATATTTACATCTCACAACAGTGGCGCGAGCTTATAGTAGCATTGTCCCGGACTTGGCCATGGGCCATGAGTCCTTATTAATAAAGCGTTAAGCGCGCCCACACCTCGTAAGATTTTCGATCTTGTACGGGCATTGCGGCGCCATAAATTGTACTTATGGTTCGCGCTTACTGGCGAACTCTTGCGATGTGTTTCGGACATTTATTCTTATGCACACTGTGACGATTTAGCCTAGGGTTGGTATGGCGGCCAACTCTGTGCACCAGAAAACAAATTTCAGTTTTTAAATTTTGTGAACTTCCTGGACGCATAACTTCTTCGTTATAAGTCCGAATTGGCTCGTTCAAAAGCCTACGATCATTTTTGAGTCCGCAACTCTTAAATGCCAAATATGACTTGTGTCCATTGGAAAACAATGGTTTTGATTTCAAACACAAAATTTGACTTCTATTCCGAGAATTTTACGAATTCGACGATTATCGTCTAATCGTATAATTTTTGGCAAATCTTCATTCTTATGATTTGTTCAACATTACAAATGAACTTCATTCATCATGTGAACATCTTAACATACTTATTACAACAACCTATATTTATTGTTGGATTTTTGACTTATTTCTTCATGAGCTTATAACTTGTCAAATTATAAACTACTTAAGATTTAATTGTTCATGACTTATGACAATTAAAGTTTCTTAATCATCATACTTTATATGTTCATAACATATAACTTTACTTATGTATTCATGATACGTAGGATCATACAAGTTCCTTACATTCATATACTTCTCTTAATAAACTCATTACAAGTTCAAAACTTTCATACTTACATTCAAGGTTAACTTATAATAAGTTTATAACTTTTATAAGTTCAAATGACTTATCGCCAACTTATGTGGCTTAAGTTCATGACTTACACATTCTTCTTGCTTCTTATCATTCATGTTTCTTAATCCATCTTTTCTTATCAATCTATCATGGTAGAGATAGAAGATAATTTAGAGAAGATGTCTTACTTTTGAATTCTTGGCAAGGTAGCTTTCTTCTTCTTTTTACAAATGAAATGACTTATTTGTAGCTTATTCTCTCTAATACTTAAGCACTTTATAAACTTTGGATTATTTGAACAACTAACAAATGGCTTGTAAGCCTTCTCTATTTATAGAATTCGCAAGGTTAGGGTAATTTAGTCATTAAATCTCCCCACCTCCTTTAAGCCACCTCCTTACTATTTATTACTTGTTAATCACAACACTTATCCTATGTTTGGTAATTACTTCAAAGTCTTGATCACCACATTAACTTGGTCACCACATTTAACCATATTAATATGGTGTGCCCCATGGGTCAACCAATTCATTTCACTCTAGCTTGGGCTTGGACCAACTAACTCTTTGGGCTTTGCATTAATAAACACTAATTGGTTCATTAATTAATGATTGGGCCTGAACATTTTATTCACTTGGACTTGTAGTTATTCCAATCAATCTTTCGAAGTCCATTAACATTACTTAATACATATACATATAGTTTATATATTATTTTCGTATTCTAATTCATATAGAATTTATATACTATATTTCATCCTTATCATAAACTCTCATAATACTTCCATATTATACTGCTTTTCATTACTTTGCACAATACCAAGTATCATACAATTATTACTTATTCATTACTACTTCACCTTCCTTAATGTTTATAAATTAAGTCCGCAAGCAAAATATTACATTTTTCATAACTAGATTTTTATTACATAATCCATCTTACCTTGTTATTCCATCATTATGTATTTCTCGGAAATTCTAAAATATATCCCGAGCAAATACCGATGAATAGTGTTTTTCGAAAAATTTCTCGAAAAACTTTTATTTTCGTCTTGAAAATTCAAACACTTTAATTCCTCCACGTAGTTCAAATACTATGACATTCTAACATCAATAGGTTATACAATGAAAACCATCTTGATAATACATATAATAGAATTTTATTATTATTTAATTCAATAAAACCATTTTACAATAAGATCTGAATTTCTCAGTCGTTACATTCTTCCCCCCTTATAAAGATTCTGTCCCCAGAATCTCGTCTTACTTTTAATCAAATAGATGGAGAAAATTTTTCTTCATCTTTTCTTCTAATTCCCACGTTGCTTCCTCAGCATCGTGGTTCTTCCATACTACCTTTACTGATGGTATTACCTTGTTCCTCAGAACGTGTTCCTTCCTATCAATGATCTGCATCGGCAATTCTTCATATGTTAAGTCTTTCTCGATATGAATCGGCTCATACTCGATTACATGTTTATAGTCTGGCTTATATGGATGTAATACAAATACGTGAAACACGTTATGTATTCGTTCTAGGTCTGGAGGCAATGCTATAACATAAGCTACCTCTCCCACACGTTTTAATACCTCAAAAGGTCCTATAAACCTTGGACTTAACTTTCCTTTCTTTCCAAAGCGTATCTTTCCTTTCCAGGGAGATACCTTTAAAAACACATACAAGCCCACCTCAAACTCTCGACTTAGTCTATGTAAGTACGTATATTTCTTCTGTCTGTCCTGAGCTGTGACGAGACGCATCCGAATTAACTTTACCACATCCGTCCGTCATGTCATTGTACCAATTACGGTCCTAGCATCCTGCCGTCTCTCCCACCTCATCCCAATACAATGGTGTTCTACATTTTCTTCCATACAAAGCTTCATACGGCGGCATGCCTATGCTTGCATGATAACTGTTGTTATACGTAAACTCTACTAGTGGTAGGAGATTGTAAGACCCCAACTTTTATAAATAAAGATGAATTTTCTATAAATATTATTTTTGAATATTATGGAGTAAATTTGATATAATGTTATAGTTGTGGGTAATATTTATAAATTTTGCAAAGTAAGTAAGTTGCTATAAAATATTCATTTGGTCGGGGAATATTCTTTTTGTCGGGGAATATTCGTACGAAGACACAATCATTAGTGGACCCCGCAACGGAATTATTGTCAGATTGAGAAAACGACAAAAATACTTTATGAAAATAACGGCGAAGGTGTTACCGTTAAAATTGTTGAACTACCCTAGTAAAAAAATGCGATGTCTGGCGTGGTTACATAGTAGCACACGGTATTGATTATTGATGCTTACGTGAGAAGTCACTCAGCTATACTCAATTATTGCTACAGTAATTGATGCATCATATCTCTTATATTATTGATTCAATTATTGTCACGATTATCATCTCAGATAATATGTTATATTATTAAATCAATAATTGAGACGACAAGTTATAAATGATTAATAATTGTTGAAAGATTAAATATGTGTTGATTAAAAATAAAATGATTTGCGGTAATATTTATTCAATCCTTGATGTATATAAAGAGTCTATTATGAGACGTTTGTGGTAAGTTTGGTTATTTTATGGGGGGGCCATATGTCATCATCTAAGAGTCTCTTCATCAATAGTAATTACCTTCGCCAATAGTAATTACCTTCGTCAATAGTAATTACCTTCGTCAATAGTAACTACCTTTACCAGACGTCAAACCACTTGTCGTTTCATATTACAAGCGTCGAACCAATTGTTGTTTCACATTACAGGCGTCAAACCACTTTTCTTTTCACATCACCAGTCGTCAAGCCACTTGCCTTTTCACATTTCAAGTGCTAAGCTAGAAATCTTCTATAAATAGAGGCCTAGTGCTTCATTATTTTTCACTTAATTCATTCAAGCTATAGAGAGAAAAGTATAGAGAATAAGAGAGAAAGAAGAAGAAGAGTTTTTTGTTACTACACTACTGCGCAGATTCAATCTACTACTAATGTAAAGGGTGTTATTCTTTCTTATTCATGAAGAGAACTGTTGTTATTCCATTGCTTATTATTCTCATTGGAATAACTTTTGTATACAGGTTTACCTATACTTGGTGACATTCTTCTATTATTCTCATTGGAACATTCGGCCTCATGTGTTTTACACCTGACCGGTTCCGCTCTTTATTATTATTCATTTGGAACATCCTGCATGTGTTTTTTACACCTAACTGGTTCCGCTTTCTTTATTATTATTCTGTTGGAACATCCTCATGCATGTGTTTTACACACCACCTGTAAGACCCAAATTTTTATAAATAAAGTTGAATTTTCTATAAATATTATTTTTGAATATTATGGAATAAATTTGATATAATGTTATAGTTGTGGGTAATATTTATAAATTTTGCAAAGTAAGCAAGTTGTTATAAAATATTCGTTTGGTGGGGAATATTCTTTTTGTCGGGGAATATTAAATGACGGCTCAATCATTAGTGGACCCCATTAACGGAAGTATTGTCGTAGTTAAAAGCGACAAAATTATCTTTCTATAAAAATAACGGCGGAGGTGTTACCGTTAAAAAGCTGTTGAACTACCCGGTGGTAAAAAAATCGATGTCTGCATGTGGTTGCAAGAGTAGCACTCAGTATTGATTATTGATGTTTACGTGAGAAGTCACTTAGCTATACTCAATTATTGCTTTCTGATAATTCTTTGCATCATATCTCTTATATTATTGATTCAATTATTGTCACAGTCTTATCTGTATAATATGTTATATTATTAATTGAGACGACAAGATATAAATGATTAATAATTGTTGAAAGATTAAAAATGTGTTGATTAAAAATAAAATGATTTGTGGTAATATCTATTCAATCCTTGATGTATATAAAGAGTTTGTTATGAGACGTTTGTGGTAAGTTTGATTATTTTATGGGGGGCCCATATGTCATCATCTAAGAGTCTCTTCGTCAATAGTATTTACCTTCGTCAATAGTAATTACCTTTGTGAATAGTAATTACCTTTGTGAATAGTAATTACCTTCGTCAATAGTATTTACCTTCGTCAATAGTAATTACCCCTTCGCAAATAGTAGTTGTCCCTTCAATATTACCAAGAGTTAACTCGCCTCTTGATTGTTCCAAAGGTTAATTACCCTTCATGAAATAGTAGTTGTCTCTTCAATATTACGAAGAGTCATTTTGACCCTTCGTTAAGACCAAGATCCACCCTCGGTTTTTCTATAAATAGAAAGCTCATTCCTTCATTATTTCTTACGAATTCATTGAAACTCTAGAGAAAACTATAGAGAGAAAGAAAAAAAGTATTCGCTACTTCACTTTTCCAATATTCGGTTCTTCTAAGGTAGGGAATATTATTTGTTGTACCTGTAAGTAAGGGTGTTATTCTTTCTTATTCATGAAGAGAGGCTGTTGTTATTCCATTTCTTATTATTACATTGGAATAACTTTTGTATAAGCGATTTACCCTATACTTGGTGACATTCTTCTATTATTACATTGGAACATCCTGTGCATGTGTTTTACACCTGACTGGTTTCCGTCTTTATTATTATTATTTTGGAATATCACATGCATGTGTTTTACACCGGACACTGGTTCCATTTTTATTATTCCGTCTTTATTATTACGTTTTAATATCACATGCATCTTTATCTGTGGACTGGTTTCCAACATTTATTATTCCGCATTTATTATTACATTGGAACATCCTGTGCGTGTGAATTTTACGACTTTGGTTCCGTTATTATTATTACATTGGAATAACTTTTGCTGTGCGATCTATCGCATGCATGGTGATTTCTTTTGTTATTCCATTCTTTATTATACCCGGTTGGTTAAAACTTTGACTTATATACTCCATGAAATTAGTAGAATATCCTTGATATTTGCGTTTCATCCAATATCTTTTCATGGAAATATTCTTACGATCATTCTTGAATTTTACTCTACAAAACGATGATCATGTTGACAATTTGGGCGTTAATAATTCTGGATAAAATAATTCTTGAACTTGTTTTATTGAATTCTTATATCATTGTCATCATCCTCATGTTTATATTATGTTGAAAGTCATCTGTGGCTTTGTGGTGCATAGATGGACTTGGTATGATTATGACCGGGATTATTGAATAATCATGACCGTAATGTTACAAATGATGTGATGAAAGTCATCTGTGGCTTTTATAGTGCGTAGATGGACTTGGTATGATTATGACCAGAGACTATTCAAAGTAATCATGGTAGTAATGTTACAAATGATGTGATAAAAATCCTCGATGGTAGTGGTGCATTGATGGGCCGATTGTTGGCATGATCATGACCATTAATGAATACACAACTATTCTTGGCCGTGAGTGCATGAATAATTGTGGTCGTGATACTAAAGAATATCCTCGTCAGTAGTAGTGGGGGGTGATTCGATGATGTGAAATATTTATTAAAGTTTGAGTCTCAATTATAACAATGATGAAAAACCTTTTAAATCATAAAAGATAGTAGATTTTATTTTCTACTTGACTCTTTTTGGATTCTTTGGTTCCACCAGTAGTTAAACTTGATGTTCATTATATTTTATCGCTTTAACATCTTTGTTGTGAAGCTAATGATAATTTATTACGCATTATCTTAGTCATAATATTTCTTCTTGAGCTAGTTGAGCTCACCCTTTCTTTCACCGTTCTCTTGAAATGAGAATATAGCCGGGACGAGTCGGGGAGCGGAGTAATGGTCCGGAGGATAGCATTAGTAGTCCTCACTATTCGTGAAATAGTGTGATAATAATTGTAATGAGGACTCCTTTTGAGTTTGTATAATATCTAGTAGACAATATTTGTATCCAAACTCACGATTTATGTCGTATTGTACCACGGCAGTTTATATTAGTAAGTTGTATTTAAATTACGCATACCATGTCCGACTACCCAAGATGGGTGATGTATACCTAATTTTGGGGCGCCACGTGACCGATTCCGTCTTTATTATTCTGTTGAACATCCCAGCCGGTTGCAAATTTTGCTGAATCGGTTCCGTTATTTTTTTATTCATTGAATAACTTTTATACATCTGGCAATCTGCATGCGTGGTGATTTCTTTTGTTATTCCATTCTTTATTATACTCATTTGGTTAAAGTTTTGACTTACATACTCCATAAATTAGTAGAATATCCTTGATATTTGCGCTTCATCCATGATCTTTTCATGGAAATATTCTTCCGATCATTCTTGAATTTTACTCTACAAAAGCAATGATCATGTTGACATTTGGACGTTAATAATTCTGGATAAAATAATTCTTGAACTTGTTTTATTGAATTCTTATATCATTGTCATCATCCTCATGTTTATATTATGTTGAAAGTCATCTGTGGCACTGTGGTGCATAGATGGACTTGGTATGATTATGACCGAGGATTATTGATTGTAATCATGGCCAGTAATGTTACAAATGATGTGATGAAAGTCATCCACGTGGGCTTGTAGTGCGTAGATGAACTTGGTATGATTATGACCGAGACTATTCGGTGTAATCATGGCCGTGTAATGTTACAAATGATGTGATAAAAATCCTCGGTGGTAGTAGTGCATTGATGGGCGATTGTTGGCATGATCATGACCATTAATGAATACACAACTATTCTCTGGCTCGTGGTGCATGAATAATTGTGGTCGTGATACTAAAAAGAATATCCTTGGCCATAGTAGTGCGGGGGTGATTCGATGATGTGAAATATTTATTAAAGGCGAGTCTCGGCTATAACGATGATGAAAAACCTTTTAAATCATAAAAGATAGTAGATTTTATTTTCTACTTGACTCTTTTTGGATTCTTTGGTTCATTGTAGTTAAACTTGATGTTCATTATATTTTATCGGTTTAACAACATTTGTTGTAAGGCTAATGATAATTTATTACGCATTATCTTAGTCATAATATTTCTTCTTGAGCTAGTTGAGCTCACCCTTTCTTTCACCGTTCTCTTGAAATGAGAATATAGGCTGGGGACGAGTCGGGGAGCGGAGTAATGGTCCGGAGGATAGCATTAGTAGTCCTCACTATTCAGTGAAATAGTGTGATAATAATTGTAATGAGGACTCCTTTTGAGTTTGTATAATATCTAGTAGACAATATTTGTATTCAAACTCACGATTTATATCGTATTATTACACCTGCAGTTATATTAGTAAGTTGTATTTAAATTACATACCATGTATCGACTACCCAAGATGGGTGATGTATACCTAATTTTGGGGGCGTCACGGTTGGTATCAAAGCTTAGGATATGATCCTGGCTAAGATGTGAGAATAGTACTAGGAGGGGAGAGACGGGGAATATCTTCGCTAGTATGACCTACCTAAGTTTATGTGCTATTTTATTGGTCGGTCAGAATATAGAGATAATTTGTTACATGTCAATTAACCTTTTGTTTTGTGGCGATGTCTGAAAATGACATCGAGAATGTTGAGAATAGCAATGGAGCCTGAGACGATCGTTGATTCACCACATATCAATAATCGAGATAATGTGCATCGAAAGGCGACAATCCTCATGCAAAAACAACAACACTAACCAAATGATGAATGATCACATGTTCGGAGGCTTTATGGCAATTTATGCAACAATGAAGTAGAGGCGACTCTGTCCAAAAGCGTGGGTGGAAACATGGAAAACTCTCGAGGCGGTCACCGCTTAAACAATTCAAGCTGGGACCACCGGAGTTTAAGGAGAGCCAAAACCACT
Organism: Panax quinquefolius; assembly: GCA_020205615.1. NCBI lineage: Eukaryota > Viridiplantae > Streptophyta > Magnoliopsida > Apiales > Araliaceae > Panax > Panax quinquefolius. The sequence continues at coordinate 46,852,636 of CM035165.1, forward strand.
TACGGCGGAAGCATGGATAAAGCAGATACCAAGATATTTGATGTCTTGGGATGCTCAGAGAGAGCAAAAGGTTCCCTTTTCTTGCCTTTATGTTGCGGCGGAGAGGCGGATTCTTGGTGGGAATCGGTAAAAGCGTACTCAACTTCTTTGTCTTGAAGATATCTTGGGAGAAGTTCGAGGGAGGCATTCAACGACAAATACTTTCTGAAAGTATTACGCCATGTGAAGGAGGTGGAGTTTATCAAGTTGGAACAAAACAATATGGCCAGTGTCGCAATACGAGGAAAAATTTGCGGAGTTATCACGGTTTAAGTCCCACTTGGTGGATAATGAAGAGAAATGGCGCGAATGTTTTTAAGAGGTTTGAAGCGGGAGATACGTCGACATCTTATTTCTCATAAAGCGTGTTTGTATTCATATGTTGTAAATAGGGCTCGATTAGTGGAGCGCGATAACGAGTCAACGATGACTAAAAGAGAGAGTAGTAAAGCAAAATTATAATACCGGTGAGAGTAGTCATCGAGCGGTGACAACAAGCGTGGAGGAATCAACGGGCGAATATGGTAACCACTTTGGTGGTAATCGGGGCCAAAACAATAAGAATGGACATTTCAAGAAAAGGAGATTCAATGATGATGGAAAGGCGTCGACACCAAAGACACCGTTGTTAAGGAAGGAGAAAGACCACCTATCATATGCTTCAAATGCGGAGGAGAGGGACACATCGATCCGAATCTGCGCCATGCCGTCAAAGCGTGTTATAATTGTGGAAGAGAAGGTCACTTAGCTCGATTTTGTCGTTCTAGAAGACAAATTCAACTAGGATGGAGGCACCAAAGGTAGTTCGGAAAAAGTCTAAACCCGGTAGTCTGAGGAGGCGTTTGTTGTGACCTCCCGAGAAGCAAGGAACGAATGAGGTCATCACGGGTAAGCTTATCATAAACTCTAATGAAGTCTATACTTTATTTGATCTGGGTTCTACCCATTCTTTAATTTCTCCTACTTGCGCTCATCGATTAAATTTGACTCAGGAGAAATTAGACTTTGACTTATCTGTGGAAACTCAGTTGGGAGAAACCTTCATTACATCCACTTTGTTTATAAGTCTTGTTTGGTTCAAATCGGTACCCTCACATTACTGTCGATCTTATTTCATTAAAAATACTTGCATTTGGCGTGATTACAGGGATTGATTGGTTAACTACTTATCATGCAAAAAATTGATTGTTTTAAATGGGTTGTTAGCTTTCATATTCCTAATCAACCTATTATCTTGAATTCAAACGACCAAACCATTAAAATCAATCACGGTAATCTCAAGCCATAAAGCTATTCGTTTATTGAAAAAGCGGATGTCGAAGCTTTCTTAGCTCATATCACGATTTAAACAAAAATACGTCGGTTTTGAGCGATATTTCTATTGTTAATAAATTTCTGGCGTATTCCCAGAAGAACTTCTGGCCTACCCAGGGCGTGAAATTGAATTTTGTATCGACCTTGAACCGTTGAAAACCTATTTCAAAAGCCCCATATCGAATAGCTCTTATTGAACTTGAGGAGTTAAAGACCCAACTGCAAGAATTGTTAGACATTGGCTTTATTAGTCCTAGTACTTCTCCTTGGGTGCTCTGTTCTATTCGTGAAGAAGAAAGATGGGAGTATCGACTTTGTATTGATTATCGGGAGTTGAATCATGTCACCATCAAAAATAGGTATCCATTGCCACGTATTGATGACTGTTTGACCCGATTGCAAGGAGCCAAATTCTTTTCAAAGATTGATCTTCGTTCCGGATATCACCAATTGAAGATTAGAACCGTGACATTCCAAAGATGCGGCTTTCGGAACTCGATGCGGGCATTATGAATTCTAGTCATGTCCTTTGGATTGACTAATGCTCATCTTTGCCTTCATGGATATGATGAGCCAAGTATTTAAGGAATATTTAGATCACTTTGTGGTCGTCTTTATTGATGACATCCTTATTTATTCCAAAAGCCGTGAAGATCATGAAGCAACACTTGAGGCTGACACTCCAAAAGCTTCGAGAATATAAGCTTTATGCGAGTTGAAGAAATGCGAGTTACGGCTTGAAGAAGTAGCATTCCTTGGGCATGTGGTATCAAAGTCATGGAATATCATTGACCAATGAAAGATTGAAGCTATTCAAAGTGGGAACAACCTAAATCGATGGCCAAAATCGTAGCTTTCTCGGTTTAAATTTGGTTATTATCGGAGATTCGTGGAAGGATTTTCTCGAATCGCTACTCCATTGACTCGGTGACTCGAAAAGATCTGAAAGTTGGGTTGGAGCGAAGAATGTGAGAAGAGTTTTCAAGAACTTCGAGAGAAGACTTATTTATTTTTGTTACGAATACCATCTCGCTCGGAGGGATTTGTCATCTCTGTGATGCTTGAGGGAAAAAGGGTTGGGATGTGTTCTCATGCGACATGGAAAAGTTATAGCTTATGCCTCGCGACAACTCAAATAATATGAGAGGAATTATCCTACTCGTGATCTAGAGTTAGCGGTTATTGTCTTTGCACTTAAAATTTGGAGGCATTACTTGTATGGGGAGAAAGTGGAGATCTTTACGGATCATAAAAGCCTCAAATATTTCTTCACTCAAAAGGAACTCGACATGCGACAACAACGATGTTGGCTTGAACTGTTGAAAGATTATGATCGTACCATCGATACCATCCTGGAAAAGCGAGCGTGGTAGGCGGCGCGTTGAGTAGAAGATCATATGCAAGAAATCTGAGTGCGTTATTGTCAATGAGGCCCATTTTGTGTGACTTGCAAAGGATGGAGATAGAGTTAAAGACTCGAGGGGACGCGTGTGATGATAGCGAGTATCTGAGTAGAACCAAACTTTAATCGATAAAGTTAAAGGCTGCGAGCTACGGACACGGAGGTGATGCGTATGAGGAAGAAAGTGCGAAGAAGGTGCTATCTTAGGAAGGAAGAATCGATGAAGAAGGAATACTTGAGTCGACTCCGGACTTTGTGTTCTAACGACCACGATTTAAAGTATAATATCATGATGGAGCGCACAACACACCATTTACAATCCATCACAGGAGTACCAAAATGTATCATGATATTAAATAATTACATTTTGGTGGAGCAATATGAAGAGAGAGATAGCGTTGTTTATCTCGAGGTGTTTAACTTGTCAACGAGTTAAGCGGAGCATCAAGTACCAAAAGGTCCATTGCAACCACTTGAAATTCGAGAATGGAAATGGGAGCACATTACCATGGATTTAGTTTCTGGGTCTTCCTAAGGTTTCTCAAGGCATTGATGCGATTTGGGTCATTGTTGATAGATTGACCAAGTCTGCTCATTTCTTCTGCGTCTGAGAAACTTATACACTTGAGCGTCTTGCTCGTATGTACATAAACGAGATTGTAAGGCTGCATGGTATCTTGCGGTATCCATAGTTTACGATCGAGACCCAAGATTCACTTCACGATTTTGGGTTAGTTTGCAAAAAGCTATGAGCGCAGACTTACGATTTAGCTCGGCATATCATCCTCGAGACGCAGACGGACGATCGGAGAGGACTATTCAAACTCTTGAAGATCTATTAAGACTCTGTGTCCTTGATTTCAAGGGAGTTGGGACAAGTTCTTACCATTGGTGGAGTTTTCCTACAACAACGATTTATCAAGCAAGTATTGGCATGGCTCCATTCGAGCGTTGTATGGAAGAAAGTGTCGTTCTCTCGGTATCTTTGGGATGAGGTGGGTGAAGAAACAACGTTGTTGGGGCCGGAGTTGATGCGTATGACTACGAAAAAGATTGAAACGATCCGACAACGTATAAAAACCTCACAAAATCGACAAAAGAGTTATCTTGATCTTCATCGAAAGGGCGTGGAATTTGATATAGGAGATCGTGTGTTGTTAAGAGTTTCTCCATGGAAAGGAGTTACAAGATTTGGAAAGAGAGAAAACTTAATCCTCGATTCATCGGTCCATTTTAATCCTCGATCGAGTAGGAAGGCTGTGGCTATAGACTCGCTTTCTGCTTGAAATATGTCTCGTGTTCATAACGTTTTCACATATCCATATTACGTAAATATGTGAAAGACCGAACCATATTATTAAGTTAGAACCGGACGAAATAGCGGAAGATTTGGCGTATGAAGAGGTTCTGTTCAAATTTTGGATAAGAAGGAACATATTCTATGCTCGAGTTATACCTCAAGTCAAAGTTTTGTGGAGGAACCACGATGTTGAGGAATGACTTGGGAGTTAGAATCGAAATGAAATCAAGGTATCCTTACCTCTTGACATACAGTCGTACCCTAATTTCGAGGCGAAAATTTCATAAGAAGGGAGGTTGTAAGACCCGACTTTTATAAATAAAGATGAATTTTCTATAAATATTATTTTTGAATATTATGGAATAAATTTGATATAATGTTATAGTTGTGGGTAATATTTATAAATTTTGCAAAAGTAAGCAAGTTGTTATAAAATATTTGTTTGGTGGGGAATATTCTTTTTTTTAGGGGAATATTAAATGCGACAGCTCAATCATTAGTGGATCCCACAACGGAAGTATTATCGTAGTTAGAAAATGACAAAATTATCTTTCTATAAAAATAACTTGGCGGAGGTGTTCACCGTTAAAAATGTTGAACTACCCGTTGGTAAAAAATGCGATGTCTGGCGTGGTTGCGTAGTAGCACTACGGTATTGATTATTGATGCTTTTACGTGAAAGTCACTTAGCTATACTCAATTATTACTTCTGATAATTCTTTGCATCATATCTCTTATATTATTGATTCAATTATTGTCACGATATCATCATATAATATGTTATATTATTAATTGAGACGACAAGTTATAAATGATTAATAATTGTTGAAAGATTAAAAATGTGTTGATTAAAAATAAAATGATTTGTGGTAATATTTATTCAATCCTTGATGTATATAAAGAGTTACATTATGAGGCGTTTGTGGTAAGTTTGATTATTTTATGGGGGCCCATATGTCATCATCTAAGAGTCTCTTAAATCGATAGTAATTAAATTATAGTATTTACCTTTACCTTTGTATAAGTAATTACCTTACCTTTGTCGATAGTATTACCTTAAATCGTAGTATATTACCTTATTGATATAGTATTTACCTTCGTCGATAGTAATTACCCCTTCATGAAATAGTAGTTATCCCTTGATATTACGAGAGTTAAGCTGTCTCTTGATTGTTCCAAAGTTTAATTACCCCTTCGCCAAATAGTAGTTGTCTCTTGATATTACCAAGTCATTTTGACCCTTCGTTAAGACCAAGAGCCACCCTCGGTTTTCTATAAATAGAAAGCTCATTCCTTCATTATTTCTTACGAATTCATTGAAACTACAGAGAGAGAAACTATAGAGAGAAGAAGAAAAAAGTATTACTGCTACTTCACTTTTCCAATATTCGATTCTTCTAAGGTAGGGAATATTATTTGTTGTACCGTAAAGGGTGTTATTCTTTCTTATTCATGAAGAGAACTGTTGTTATTCCATTTCTTATTATTACATTGGAATAACTTTTGTATCTTGTGATTTACCCTATACTTGGTGACATTCTTCTTATTATTACATTGGAACATCACATGCATGTGTTTTACAGGACTGGTTCCGTCTTTATTATTTATTATTATTACATTTGGAATATCACATGCGTGTGTTTTACACGGACACGGTTCCATTTTTTATTCCGTCTTTATTATTACACATTGGAATATCACATGCATGTGTATATACTGTAGGACTGGTTCCAACATTTATTATTTATTTATTATTACATTTGGAACATCACATGCGTGCATGAATTTTCACGACTGGTTTCGTTATTATTATTACATTGGAATAACTTTTGCATGCGATGATATCGCATGCATGGTGATTTCTTTTGTTATTCCATTCTTTATTATACCCGGTTGGTTAAAACTTTGACTTATACTCCATGAAATTAGTAGAATATCCTTGATATTTGCGTTTTATCCGATATCTTTTTCATGGAAATATTCTTACGATCATTCTTGAATTTTACTCTACAAAAGCGATATCATGTTGACAAATTTGGGCGTTAATAATTCTGGATAAAATAATTCTTGAACTTGTTTTATTGAATTCTTATATCATTGTCATCATCCTCATGTTTATATTATGTTGAAAGTCATCTGTGGCACATGGTGCATAGATGGACTTGGTATGATTATGACCGAGGATTATTCGGTGTAATCATTGGTAGTAATGTTACAAATGATGTGATGAAAGTCATCATTGGCTGTGTAGTGCATAGATGGACTTGGTATGATTATGACCGAGAGACTATTGATGTAATCATGGCCGTAATGTTACAAATGATGTGATAAAAATCCTCGATGGGTAGTAGTGCATTGATGGACCGATTGTTGGCATGATCATGACCATTAATGAATACACAACTATTCTTGGCCCGTAGTGCGTGAATAATTGTGGTCGTGATACTAAAGAATATCCTTGGCCGTAGTGCGGGGTGATTCGATGATGTGGAATATTTATTAAAGTTTGAGTCTCAAATATATAATGATGATGAAAAACCTTTTAAATCATAAAAGATAGTAGATTTTATTTTCTACTTGACTCTTTTAATGGATTCTTTGGTTCATTTGTAGTTAAACTTGATGTTCATTATATTTTATCGGTTTAACATTTGTTGTTGTAAAACTAATGATAATTTATTACGCATTATCTTAGTCATAATATTTCTTCTTGAGCTAGTTGAGCTCACCCTTTCTTTCACTTTTTCTCTTGAAATGAGAATATAGGCTTGGGGCGAGTCGGGGAGCGGAGTAATGGTCCGAGGATAGCATTAGTAGTCCTCACTATTACGTGAAATAGTGTGATAATAATTGTAATGAGGACTCCTTTTGAGTTTGTATAATATCTAGTAGACAATATTTGTATTCAAACTCACGATTTATGTCGTATTATATACCACGACAGTTATATTAGTAAGTTGTATTTAAATTACATACCATGTATCGACTACCCAAGATGGGTGATGTATACCTAATTTTGGGGCGTCACACGACTTTAAAATCTTTTATTATTACATTGGAACATCACAGCCGGTTGCAAATTTTGCACGACACAGTTCCGTTATTATTATTACATTGGAATAACTTTGTACATGCTGCAATCTGCATTGCATGCATAGTGATTTCTTTTGTTATTCCATTCTTTATTATACTCATTTGGTTAAAGTTTTGACTTCTGTACTCCATAAATTAGTAGAATATCCTTGATATTTGCGCTTCATCCAGTATCTTTTCATGGAAATATTCTTACGATCATTCTTGAATTTTACTCTACAAAGCGATATCATGTTGACAATTTGGACATTATTAGTTCTGGATAAATTAATTCTTGAACTTATTTTATTGAATTCTTATATCATTGTCATCATCCTCATGTTTATATTATGTTGAAAGTCATTTGTGGCCCTGTAGTGCATAGATGGACTTGGTATGATTATGACCGAGAGATTATTCGGTTGTAATCATGGCCGTAATGTTACAAATGATGTGGTAAAAGTTATCATTGGCCCGTAGTGCATTGATGGACATTGTTGGCATGATCATGACCATTAATGAATACCACGAATGTCTTGGGTATAGTAGTCATGGATAATTTGTGGTCGTGATACTAAAGAATATCCTTGGCCGTAGTGCGGGGTGATTCGATGATGTGGATTATTTATTAAAATTTGAGTCCCAAAATAAAAGTCATGAAAAACCTTTTAAATCATAAAAAAAGATAGTAGATTTTATTCTCTACTTGACTCTTTTAATGGATTGCTTGTTCATTGCAGTTAAACTTGATGTTGTTATATTTTATCGGTTTAACAACTTTGTTGAAGGCTAACGATAATTTATTACGCATTATCTTAGTCATAATATTTCTTCTTGGGCTAGTTGAGCTCACCCTTTCTTTCAACCGTTCTCTTGAGAAATGAGAACATAACGAGGGACTAGTCGGGGAGCGGAGTGATGGTCCGGAGGATAGCATTAGTAGTCCTCACTATTCTGTGAAATAGTGTGTTAATAATTGTAATGAGGACTCCTTTTGAGTTTGTATAATCTCCAGTAGACAATAATTGTATTCAAACTCACAGTTATGTTTTGTCGTATTGTACACGATAGTTGTATTTGTAAGTTGTATTTAAACTTTGTACCATGTATCTGACGACCCAAGATGGGTGATGTATACCTAATTTTGGGGGCGTCACATTTGGTATCAAAGCTTAGGGATATGATCCCTGGCTAAGATGTGAGAATAGTACTAGGAGGGGAGACACGGGGAATTCCTTCGCTAGTATGACCTACCTAAGTTTATATGGTATTTAATTGGTCGGTCAGAATTTAGGGATAATATGTTACAAGTCAATTAACCTTTGTTTTGTGGCAATATCTGAAAATGACATCCGAGAATGTTGAGAATAGAAATGGAGCACAGGCGACCGTTGATTCACCATATATCGATAATCGAGGATAATGTGCATCGAAGCGACAATCCTCATGCAAACAATAACACCGACCAAATGATGAATGATCAAATGTTCGGGGCTTTATGCAATTCATGCAACAATGAATGAGAGCTCTCTGTCCAAAATGCGGTGGAAACACTTGGAAACTCTCGGCGATCACCGCTAAGCAGATTCGAGGAGCTGGGACCACGGGAGTTTAAGGAGAGCAAAACCACTTATGGCGGAAGCATGGATAAAGCGAGATCACCAAGATATTTGATGTCTTGGGATGCTCAGAGAAGCAAAAGGTTCCCTTCTTAGCCTTTATGTTGCTTGGCGGAGAAGCGATTCTTGGTGGAAATCGGTAAAAGCGTACTCGACTTCTTGCCAGATGAAGATGTCTTGGGAGAAGTTCGAAGAGTTGTTCAATGACAAATACTTTCCGAAAGTATTACGTCACATGAAGGAGGTGGAGTTTATCAAGTTGGAACAAAACAATATGGCCATTTACATGTCTGAGGCTAAATTTGCGGAGTTATCCGGTTTGCGTCCCACTTGGTGGATAATGAAGAGAATGACACGAATATTTTTAAGAGGTTTGAAGCGAGATCGTCGACATCTTATTTCTCATAAAAAGTGTTTTATATTGAGATGTTGTAAATAGGGCTCGATTAGTGGAGAGTAGCGATAACGAGTCAACCTTGACTAAAAGAGAGTAGCGAGCAAAATGATAATACCGGTGAGAGTAGTCATCGAGAGCGGTGACAACAAGCGTGGAGGAAATCAACGGGCGAAATGGTAACCACTTGGTGGTAATCGAGGCCAAAACAATAAGAATGGACATTTCAAGAGAGGAGATTCAATGATGATGGAAAGGCGTCGGCACCAACACACATCGTTAAGGAAGGAGAAACGACCACCTATCGTATGTTTTCAAATCACGGAGGGAGGGGCACATCGGTCCAAAGCTAGCGATGCCATCAAAAGCGTGTTATAATTGTGGAAGAAGGTCACTTAGCTTGATTTTTGTCGTTCACAGAAGACAAATTCGACTAGGATGGAGCACCAAAGGTAGTCCCAAAAAAAGTCAAAAGCCAGGTGGTCTGAGGAGGCGTTTGTTGTGACCTCCCGAAAGCAAGGAACGAATGAGGTCATCACGGTAAGCTTATCATAAACTCTAACGAAATCTATACTTTATTTGATCTGGGTTCTACCCATTCTTTTATTTCTCTACTTGCGCTCATCGATTAAATTTGACTCAGGAGAAATTAGACTTTGACTTATCTGTGGAAACTCCATTGGGAGAAACCTTCATTACATCCACTTTGTTTATAAGTCTTGTTTTGGTTCAAATCGGTACCCTCACATTACACATAGATCTTATTTCATTGAAAATACTTGCATTTGGCGTGATTACAGGGATTGATTGGTTAACTACTCATCATGCAAAAATTGATTATTTCCATAAGGTTGTTAGCTTTCATATTCCTAATCAACCTATTATCTGAATTCAAGCGACCAAACCATTAAAATCAATCACGGTCATCTCAAGCCATAAAAGCTATTCGTTTATTGAAAAAATGGATGTCGAAGCTTTCTTAGCTCATATCACGATGATTTAAACAAAAATATCGTCGATTTTGAGCGATATTTCTATTGTTAATAAATTTCTGACGTATTCCCACGAAGAACTTCTGGCCTACCCCACAGGCGTGAAATTGAATTTTGTATCGACCTTGAACGGTACAAAACCCATTTCCAAAGCCCATGTATCGAATGGCTCTATTGAACTTTAGAGTTAAAGACCCAATGCGAGGAATTGTTAGACATTGGCTTTATTAGTCTAGTACTTCTCCTTGGGGTGCTCTGTTACTATAATTGAAGAAGAAAGATGGGAGTATCGACTTTGTATTGATTATCGGGAGTTGAATCATGTCACCATCAAAAATAGGTATCCATTGCCCGCGTATTGATGACTGTTTGACCCGATTGCAAGGAGCCAAATTCTTTTCAAAGATTGATCTTAGTTAGGATATCACCAATTGAAGATTAGAACCGATGACATTCAAAAGGCGGCTTTGAACTTGAGTGCGGGCATTATGAATTCCTAGTCATGTCCTTTGGATTGACTAATGCTCCTCTTTGCCTTCATGGATATGATGAGCCAAGTATTCAGGAATATTTGGATCACTTTGTGGTCGTCTTTATTGATGACATCCTTATTTATTCAAAAGTAGTGAAGATCATGAGCAAACACTTGAAGGTGACACTCCAAAAGCTTAGTGAATACAAGCTTTATGCGAGTTGAAGAAATCACGAATTACGGCTTGAGAAGTAGCATTCCTTGGGCACGTAATATCAAGTCATGGAATATCTGTTGACCCGACCAAAGATTGAAGCAATTGAAAGTGGGAACAACCTAAATCGATGGCCGAAATCGTAGCTTTCTCGGTTTAGTTGGGTTATTATTATCGGAGATTCGTGGAAGGATTTTCTCGAATCGCTACTCCATTAACTCGGTGACTCGGAAAGATCTGAAAGTTGGTTGGAGGCGAAGAATGTGAGAAGAGTTTTCAAGAACTTCGAGAGAGACTCATTTATTTTGTTACGACAATACCATCGGCTCGGAGGATTTTTGTCATCTATGATGATGCTTGAGCAAAGGGTTGGGATGTGTTCTCATGCAACATGGAAAAGTCATAGCCTATGCCTCGAAGACAACTCAAAAGAATATGAGAGGAATTATCCTACTCATGATCTAGAGTTAGCGGTTGTTATCTTCTTCGCTTAAAGATTTGGAGGCATTACTTGTATGGGGAGAAGGTGGAGATCTTCTGGATCATAAAAGCCTCAAATATTTCTTTACTCAAAAGGAACTCGACATGCGACAACGACGTTGGCTTGAACTGATGAAAGATTATGATCATACCATCGATACCATCTGGAAAAAGCGAGCGTGGTAGGCGACGCATTGAGTAGAAGATCATATGCAATCTGAGTGCGATATTGTCGTATGAAAGGCCCATTTGTGTGACTTGCAAAGGATGGAGATAGAGTTAAAGACTCGAGGACCCATGTGATGATGGCGAATATCTGAGTAGAACCAGACTTTAATCGATAAAGTTAAAATTTTGCTCGAGTTCTGAGACACAGGTGATCGTATGAGGAAGAAAGTGCGAGAAGGTGCTATCTTAGGAAGCAAGAATCGATGAAGAAGAATACTTGAGTCGACTCCGGACTTTGTGTTCTAACGACCGATTTAAAGTATAAAATCATGATGGGCGCTTTCACACACAGTTTGCAATCCATCTTGGGAGTACCAAAATGTATCATGATATTAAATCGTACATTTTGGTGGAGCAATATGAAGAGAGAGATAGGCGTTGTTTATCTCGAGGTGTCTAACTTGTCAACAAGTTAAAGCGGAGCATCAAGTACCAAAAGGTCCATTGCAACCACTTGAAATTCCGAATGGAAGTGGGAGCACATTACCATGGATTTAGTTCTCGGTCTTCCTAAGGTTTCTCAAGGCGTAGATCTGATTTGGGTCATTGTTGATAGATTGACCAAGTCTGCTCATTTCTTCTCGTCTGAGAAACTTATACACTTGAACGTCTTGCTTTCGTATGTACATAAACGAGATTGTAAAGGCTGCATGGTATCTGGGTATCCATAGTTTTTGATCGAGACCCAAGATTCACTTCACGATTTTGGGTTAGTTTGCAAAAAAAGCTATGGGCACAGACTTACGATTTAGCTTCGGCATATCATCCTCGAACGGACGAGACGATCGGAAGGACTATTCAAACTCTTGAAGATCTATTAAGACTTTGTGTCCTTGATTTCAAGGGAAGTTGGGACAAGTTCTTACCATTGGTGGAGTTTTCCTCTGACAACGATTATCAAGCAAGTATTGGCATGGCTCCATTCGAGCGTTGTATGGAAGAAAGTGTCGTTCTCGATTATCTTTGGGATGAGGTGGGTGAAACAACGTTGTTGGGACCGGGAGTTGAGTACGTATGACTACGGAAAAGATTGAAATGATCAAATGACGTATAAAAACCTCACAAGATCGACAAAAAGAGTTATCTTGATCTTCATCGAAAGGGCGTGGAATTCGATATAGGAGATCATGTGTTGTTGCGTGTTGCTCCATGGAAAGGAGTTACGAGATTTGGAAAGAGAGAAAACTCGATCCTCGATTCATCGATCCATTTTAATCCTCGATCGAGTAGGAGCTGTGGCTATAGACTCATTTTACTGCTTGAGTATGTCTACGTGTTCATAACGTTTTTCACATATCCATATTACGTAAATATGTGAAAGACCCGAACCACATTATTGAGTTAGAACCCGGATGAAATAACGGAAGATTTGGCGTATGAAGAGGTTCTGTTCAAATCTTGGATAAGAAGGAACATATTCTACGCTCGAGGTTATACCTCAAATCAAAGTTTTGTGGAGAAACCACGATGTTGAGAAATGACTTGGGAGTTAGAATCTAAAATGAAATCAATGTATCCTTACCTCTTGACATACCAGTCGTACCCTAATTTCGAGGGCGAAATTTCATAAGAAGGGAGGTTGTAAGACCCCAACTTTTATAAATAAAGATGAATTTTCTATAAATATTATTTTTGAATATTATGGAGTAAATTTGATATAATGTTATAGTTGTGGGTAATATTTATAAATTTTGCAAAAGTAAGCAAGTTGTTATAAAATATTAGTTTGGTGGGGAATATTCTTTTTTTGTCGGGGAATATTAAATGCGGCAACACAATCATTAGTGGACCCCTGGCGGAAATTATTGTCGGGATTGAGAAAGCGACAAAAATACTTTATGAAAATAACGGCGGAGGTGTTACCATTAAAAGCTGTTGAACTACTCGGTAGTAAAAGAAATGCGATGTCTGGCGTGGTTGCATAGTAGCACACGGTATTGATTATTGATGCTTACGTGAGAAGTCACTTTCGGCTATACTCGATTATTACTACGATAATTCTTTGCATCATATCTCTTATATTATTGATTCAATTATTGTCACAATATCATCTATATAATATGTTATATTATTAAATCAATAATTGAGACGACAAGTTATAAATGATTAATAATTGTTGAAAGATTAAATATGTGTTGATTAAAAATAAAATGATTTGTGGTAATATTTATTCGATCCTTGATGTATATAAAGAGTCTATTATGAGGCGTTTGTGGTAAGTTTGGTTATTTTATGGGGGGCCCATATGTCATCATCTAAGAGTCTCTTCGTCGATAGTAATTACCTTAATATAGTAATTACCTTAATCGATAGTAATTACCTTCGTCGATAGATTACCTTCGTAATTTACCTTCGTCGATAAATTACTTATCGTAGTTACCTTTACGGACGTCGAACCACTTGCCATTTTATATTACGGGCGTCGAACCAATTGTCGTTTCACATTATAGGCGTCGAACCACTTTTCTTTTCATATCACGGTCGTTCGAAAGCCACTTGCCTTTTCACATTTCAAGTGCTAAGCTAGAAATCTTCTATAAATAGAGGCTAGTGCTTCATTATTTTTTCACGAATTCATTCAAGCTATAGAGAGAAAAGTATAGAGAGAATAAGAGAAAGAAGAAGAGTATTACATTCTTACACTCTGCGATATTCAATCTACTACTAATAATGTAAGGGTGTTATTCTTTCTTATTCATGAAGAAGCTGTTGTTATTCCATTGCTTATTATTACATTGGAATAACTTTTGTATCTGTGATTTACCACATACTTGGTGACATTCTTCTATTATTACATTGGAACATCACATGCATGTGTTTTTACAGGACTGGTTTAAATCTTTATTATTATTACATTGGAACATCACATGCATGTGTTTTACAGGACACAGTTAAAATCTTTATTATTATTACATTGGAACATCACATGCATGTGTTTTTACACGACTGGACTGGTTCCTCTTTTTATTATTATTACATTTGGAACATCACATACATGTGTTTTTACACGGACTGGTTCCATCTTTTATTATTACATTGGAACATCACATTCGGTGCAAATTTTGCGACTTTGTTCGTTATTATTATTATTACATTGGAATAACTTTTATCATCTGAAGTACCACATGCATGGTGATTTCTTTTGTTATTCCATTCTTTATTATACTCGGTTGGTTAAAGTTTTGACTTACATACTCCATGAAATTAGTAGAATATCCTTGATATTTAAGCTTCATCCATATCTTTTCATGGAAATATTCTTACGATCATTCTTGAATTTTACTCTACTAAAAGCGATGTCGTGTTGACAATTTGGACATTATTAGTTCTGGATAAATTAATTCTTGAACTTGTTTTATTGAATTCTTATATCATTGTCATCATCCTCATGTTTATATTATGTTGAAAGTCATACGTGGCTTTTGTGTGCATAGATGGACTTGGTATGATTATGACCGATGGATTATTGATTGTAATCATGGTAGTAATGTTACAAATGATGTGGTAAAAGTTATCATTGGCCCGTAGTGCATTGATGGACGATTGTTGGCATGATCATGACCATTAATGAATACGAATGTCCTTGGTACATAGTCATGGATAATTTGTGGTCGTGATACTAAAAGAATATCCTTGGCCGTAGTGCGGGGTGATTCGATGATGTGGATTATTTATTAAAATTTGAGTCCCAATGATAAAAGTCATGAAAAACCTTTTAAATCATAAAAGATAGTAGATTTTATTCTCTACTTGACTCTTTTAATGGATTGCTTGTTCATTGCAGTTAAACTTGATGTTGTTATATTTTATCGGTTTAACATTTGTTGAAGGCTAACGATAATTTATTACGCATTATCTTAGTCGTAATATTTCTTCTTGGGCTAGTTGAGCTCACCCTTTCTTTCATTTGTTCTCTTGAAATGAGAACATAACGAGGACTAGTCGGGGAGCGGAGTGATGGTCCGGAGGATAGCATTAGTAGTCCTCACTATTACATGAAATAGTGTGTTAATAATTGTAATGAGGACTCCTTTTGAGTTTGTATAATCTCTAGTAGATAATAATTGTATTCAAACTCACGATTATGTTTTGTCGTATTGTACCTGACGATTGTATTTATTAGTAAGTTGTATTTTGAATTTTGTATACCAATTTTGGGGGTGTCGGCGATCCAAGACCTCATAATCACGCACGCTTGAGACCTCAACATGTCTTCTATGGGTGATGATAATACCTAATTCCAAAAATTCGATGTGAATCGTGGATCACGATCGACACAATCGATACTGGTACTCCATGTCTGGAAATGATTTCCTTAACATAAAGTTTAGCTAACTGGTCTAAGTTATACTTGACCCTAATTGGATAAAAGTGAGCCGACTTCGTCAGCCGGTCCACTATTACCACAAAGTCCATCGTGATATGCTCCCACTTCCATTCTGGAATCTCTAATGACTGTAATAAGCCACTGGGTCGTTGATGATCGACCTTAACTTTTTAACAAGTCAAGCACCTACTCACGTACTCTGCTATTTCTCTCTTCATGTTTGGCCACCAAAAACTCAGTCGAAGGACTTGATACATCTTAGTGCTACCAGGATGTATCGAGTACCTCGAACTATGAGCTTCTTGTAACACTTGCTCCTTTAATTCCATCTCATTCGGAACCCAAATTCTTCCTTCAAATCTTAATAATCCCTCATTATCAAGACTATACTTAGTATCTTCCTTCTTGGATAACCGATTCTTCATTTGGTTACACTCGTCGGTCTTGAGTTGTACCTCCTTGACTCTGTATACGATGGTAGATTGCATATCCGTCGCAAAGAGTAACTGCCTCGAATCACTCGGCATCTTTACTTCTATTTCCATCCTAGCCATCTCTGTTATTAACTCATTTGAGCCGTTAACATAGACAATTTTTCCGGACCCTTCCTACTTAAGGCGTCGGCAACTACATTGGCCTTTCCAGGTTGATACAGGATTTCACAATCATAATCATTTATCAACTCTAACCATCTTCTCTGTCTCATATTCAACTTCTTCTGAGTGAAGATATACTTTAGACTTTTATGGTCCGTGTATATCTCACATTTTTCCCGATAAAGATAATGTCTCCATATCTTTAGGGCAAACACTACCGCGGCCAGTTCTAGATCATGAGTAGGATAAACTTTCTCGTAATCCTTTAACTATCGTGATGCATACTGCTGATGACCTTGCCATCTTTGCATAAGCACACAACCAAGTCATTATCTGAAGCATCACTATACACTACTAAAATTTCCCGTGTCATCCGGTAATGACAAAACAGGCGCTTCACTTAATCTTTTCTTCAGTTCTTGAAAATTGTCTTCACATTTATCAGTCCATATGTATTTCACCGTCTTCCTTGTTAAATTAGTCAATGAGGTAGCTATCTTCAAAAAATCTTGGATAAATCTTCGATAGTACCCTGCTAACCCTAGGAAACTCCGCACCTTAGTCGGCATTTTCGGTTGTTCCCAATACATTACTTTGCTTCCACCTTCACCGGATCCACCAAAATCCCCTCTTGGTCGATGACATGACTTAAAAAGCGCACCTTTTCCAAATTTAAAAATTCACATTTGGTGAATTTTGCATATAACTTCTCCTTCCTTAGTGTCTCGACACTAATCTTAAGTGTTCGAAGATGATCTTACGGCGTCTTAGAATAGACTAGAATATCATCGATAAACACCATGACGAACTTGTCCAAATATAGTTTGAACACTCTGTTCATCATATCCATAAATGCAACAGGTGCATTCGTCAACCCAAATGACATCACCAGAAACTCGTAATGACCATAACGACTCACGAATGCGATCTTTGGTACATCTTCCTTCCTAACCGTCAACTGATGATACCCCGTCCACAAATCTATTTTAGAAAAATACTTTCCCCTTTCAATTGATCAAAGAGATAATCGATCCTGGGCAATGGGTATTTGTTCTTTATCGTTAACTTGTTCAACTCCCGATAGTCAATACAAAGCCTTAACGATCCGTCTTTCTTCTTGACAAACAACACCGGTGCCCCCCACGGAGAAACACTTGGTTGAATGTACTTTCTGTCCAATAGTTCCTGTAGCTGAACCATTAGTTCTTTCATTTTCACAGGTGCCATACGGTATGGTGCCCTTGAGACTAGTGCCGCTCCTGGCACAATGTCTATCACAAATTCGATCTCCCTATCCGGCGGTAAACCCGGTAACTCACTTGGAAATACATCCATGAATTTGTTTACTATAGGTATTTATTCAATGGTTGCTCCCACTCTCTGGGTATCAACAACATGGCATAGGTAACCTACACAACCCTTCCTTAAAAGTTTTCTAGTTTGTGTCATCGTAAGGCAACACGGACGTCCCTGCAATTTACTACCATAAAATACTACAGGAGGTTGCTTTAACGTCCTGATGCTCATACATTTCTTTTGGCAATATATAATTGCTCCATGGTTAATCAACCAATCCATTCCGAGAATTACGTCGAATTCACCTAACTTTATCGGTATTAAATCTACCGATAACTTACAACCACGTACATCTACGCAACAACTCCTATAAATATCTTCAACAGGAATTATCTCTTCATTTGCTACCTTAATGTTCAAAGGTATAGGCAATTTTTTGAAATAATTCTAGTCGTCTAGCAAAATCACATCTTATAAACGAACAAGTAGCACCTTTAATCAAATAAAGACGTATGCATTTATATTGTTGATCGGAATAATACTCGCAAATTACATCCCCGATGCCACCGCATCTTGGACCGTCGTATTAAAAGTGCAGGCCATTGATTTCCCCGGTGAAATTTGGACCACTAATAGCTAACTTACATTATTAGTTCCCTTATTTCTTCTGTCCCCTTCTTGGGCAATTCTTAGCTATGTGGTCATTGATCCACACACAAAAACATCCGTGATTTTTTCTTGGTTTGGGCAGATTAGGCAAAATATGCCCTTCCTGTCCACAATTATAACATTCTGCCTTTCCTTTGAGACAGACTCCTAAGTGAGTCTTCCCGCAGGTTTTACAGGCCTCCATCCTCCTCTTATAATTCCCTTGTTTTACTCCAGTATTCCCAGAGTTAAAGCCCTTCCTATATTGACCGTTGCCACTTCCACTGGCTCCCTCGGTCTTGGTTCCTCCATCAACCTTGCCCTTGTTTTTCTTATCCTTGTGGTACTGGCTGAGAGCCTCATTCCCACCTTCGACAATTATTGCCTTTTCTAGTATGGTTCCAAAGGAAGTACTTTGGAACACAGAGATTCGGCTATAGAGCCAGGGTTTCAAGCCCTACTCGAATCTTCTAGCCTTTCTTACTTCAGTGTCCACTTGATGGGGAGCAAATCGTGACAGTTCATTAAACTTGGCTGCATACTGGGGAACTGTCATATCCCCTTGTCTCAATTCAAGAAACCTCATTTCCATCCTCCCTTGCATACTCGTGCGAAAATAGTTCTCGAAGAAAATCTCCTTAAACCTCTCCCATGTTAGGTTTCCTATATCGGCCCTAGCCTGGTTTGCCTCCCACCAGAAGTTGGCCTCTCTTTTCATCAAATAGGTTGCAAAGGCAACCTTTTGACCCTCCTCAACATTTGCTATTACAAATGCTTTCTCGATTTCTTTTACCCAAGTCTGGGCTTCTATAGGGTCCATAGTTCCTTTGAACTCCGGCGGACCTACACTTTTAAAGTCCTTAAAAGTAGTAGCTCGTACTACTCCAGGAATCACGGGTACATTAGCCCCCGTTCTATTAAATGCAGCCGTTAAAAGATTAACGAACTCCTGCATTGGATTAACCGGACCACCCTCCGGTTGGTTAACATTAGCGCGCTGATTTCGTTTTCTCTTTCTTGGCGGCATTTTGCTGTTAAGAAAACAACACATCATTATTATTTTATTCTTGTTGGTTTGTTATTGTTTGTAATAAAACAACAACTCATACTCATTACTCAATATATTCCATAAAAAGACTTATATTGATCCATAACTTGTAGTTTAATACTACATTGTTTACATTACTCAGCCTTAGCTGATTACATTACCATCCCGCAATTACTTTCCAAAAATTCGAATTTACAAAGACTACCCTTTGTTATACAAAAGAGGGTTTTACGTCACTACTAGATACATAATATTTACATATCTAATCTACTCTTGTTATTGCTAGATTACATCTGACGTAGGGCATTCTCAAAATCTTTGCTGGCCAGACTGGCAATAACATCTCTACTAATAGTGTGTCGGTCCGTCCTGCTTTAATATCCGATACTAGCTACTACTGTCTGAAATCTACATGAGAACTCCTATGTATATAGGACATCCTCTCAAACTTCCATTGTTTAGTCTTTAGCTCCTGCTTGAGCTCAAAGACTTCACATTTCAGCTCTCGGACCTTGTCCTTAGCTAGAACTCTATCATCATGCTCCTCTTCCCACATTCCCTCCATGCTAGCCTTGTCCTCACGGACAGCTTGGAGTTCCTCTTTCAACTCCTTAACCTCTTGGCAGTAATGGATATTCCTATCCAATACCGACATAAACAATGCCTTCATTGATTCCACTGTAGACAACTCCTCTATAGGTGGAACCTGGTCAAAGGACATCACGTCCACCTCCTCCTCTAGCATGCCATCAAATATAGACATGTAGTCTAAATCGTCCGAAAGTATCCAGACTCGATTGTCACCAACTCGTTCTCTTTTCTACGGGATTTGGTAGTATCTCTACCCCATTAATCAATCCTCGCTCACTACATGTATATCTCTATACATATCATTTTCTCCTGACATCTACAATAAAACAATATAGTTTGATTAGTACACGCCAAGAAAATAATAAAATACATAACATAATATAATGCCTTTTTATAGGGTTACTTTCCATCTTTTACTTCTTTATTCTTTCTTAAGGTTATGACTTGAGGTTCTACTTTTCCCCTTAAGTTTTATAACCTAGGCTCTGATACCAACTTGTAGCGCCCCCAAATCCGGGTATCTTCCAACCCGACAGATGGTGCTATACTGTACAACATTCATACATTCATTCAATTGAAAAGTCTCAAAGAACGAACATAACTTCTATATATTTAAAGTAATATTTAAATTTCCCAGGTTCTATTCCCATTACAAAGGTTCTTTGTTATAATATCAGTTACATTACAACAATAGACATATACTATTACAAGACAGCTTAACAATCTGCCTTAGCTTTTCCTTTATCCCTTTTCGATCCTTCGAGACGTTCAGTCTTAGCTGCATTCATATGGTTCAAGCAAGAGTGAGCATAACTAGCTCAGCAAGTATAACAATTTAATAACAACATGCTTGGAACATACGAATCGTATATCTTCAATAACTGGAAAATAGTTATGAAGTACTATTGATAATTCAAAATAGCACTTCATATTTCTTTCAAAATATTTTACAATAATAACAATATTTAGTAAAACATTCACTCTGGTCAAAGACCTCGAGTATTCATTCTTTATTGAAAAAGGATAACCCGGAAGCAAATCCGTAAGCCCGATATTATGTACGAGCACTTCTAGGTGATCAGCCTATTGTACTCTATGTTGATCAACACTACATCCATTAAACGTATGCACGTTTAAGCATTTGGCAACCTCACGTGCCTGTCGTTTTATCGACAAAACATTTGTTTAACATTTCAACCTTCTTTTGAAAACCATATCAGGTAGTTGACAAAAGATAGCAACATTTGATAATAAATGAATAGATTATCAATACATAAAGTCTAGCCAAAGGAATTGGCTTTAACTTTAACATACCTCAATTCATGCGAAAGAATACATGAACTTCAAAAACTTGTTCAGATTGAACTGAGACAAGAGTTAGAATACTTGCCTTTAGCGTCTGCTACGGTATATTAACTTTATGTTCAAGCCGTTCAAGTCTCTACAATACATGATCACATAATGCCTTACATTAGGTCTCATATAATCAAGTATGTATATGACTATATTGTATCCTTCATCTCAATCTAAGTGTGTATTAGATTCAGTTATAATTCATTCCGGTTTATCATTATCCTTGCATTATATTCGACTAGGTTATCTCAACCTTTATACAACATCCTTAAGGTTTAACAAAATTTAAACAATGTTACATTACATTCCTTAAGTTGTGTTTACTTTTAAATCAATTAGCTTTCCTTTCTTTGTACTTAAAAACATTCATAACCATCCTTGTTCTCGAGATCGGTGTCTTGGCGGCAACTTTATACATTATACATCTCATGACCGCAAATTTCGAGTCCTTACTTAATGGGCGTATTGCCTTTCCACACTCCGAAGATTTTAAATGCGTATACGTGGCGCCATGCGGTGCCACAAATTATTACTATGGTTCGTTTGTGTGGCGACTCTTGTAGTGTGCTTGACATTTATTACGTCTTCTTGGCATGACTTGTTTAGCTTTGGGGTTGGCGCTACTTCAACTCAGTCACCGAAAAAAATTTCAGCTTTAAATTTTGTGAACTTCCCGAACGCATAACTTCTTCGTTATAAGTCTGAATTGGCTCGTTCAAAAGCCTACAATTCACAAATTACATAATATACATGTTCATGTAATAATTTTATCTATTTGACTTCGTTTGCTAAAAATTCACCTATTGGTTCATTTTTAACGAAAATGATAAACGTTCGTGAACGTTCAACGCTCGTTTCTTCGTTCTAAGTCGGAATCCGATCATTTTTGAGTCCGCAACTCTTAAATGCCAAATATGACTTGTCTCCATTTGAAAACAATGGTTCCGAGTTCAAACACAAAATTTGACTCTATTCCGAGAATTTTACGAATTCGACGATTATCATCCAATCGTACAATTTCTGGCAAATCTTCATTCTTATGATTTGTTCAACATTACAAATGAACTTCATTCATCATGTGAACATCTTAACATACTTATTACAACAACCTATATTTATTGTTGGATTTTTGACTTATTTCTTCATGAGCTTATAACTTGTCAAATTATAAACTACTTAAGATTTCATTGTTTCGCGACTTATAATGATTAAAGTTTCTTAATCATCATACTTTATATGTTCATAACATATAACTTTACTTATGTATTCATGATACATAGGATCATACAAGTTCCTTACATTCATATACTTCTCTTAATAAACTCATTACAAGTTCAAAACTTTCATACTTACATTCAAGGTTAACTTATAATAAGTTTATAACTTTTATAAGTTCAAATGACTTATCGCCAACTTATGTGGCTTAAGTTCATGACTTACACATTCTTCTTGTTTTTTATCATTCATGTTTCTTAATCCATCTTTTCTTATCAACCTATCATGGTAGAGATATAAGATAATTTAGAGAAGAATTCTTACTTTTGAATTCTTGGTAAGGTTGCTTTCTTCTTCTTCTTACAAATGAAATGACTTATTTGTAGCTTATTCTCTCTAACACTTAAGCACTTTATAAACTTTGGATTATTTGAACAACTAACAAATGGCTTGTAAGCCTTCTCTATTTATAGAATTTCCAAGGTTAGTATAGTTTAGTCATTAAATCTCCCCACCTCCTTTAAGCCACCTCCTTACTATTCATTACTTGTTAATCACAACACTTATCCTATGCTTGGCCATTACTTCAAAGTCTTGGTCACCACATTAACTTGGTCACCACATTTAACCATATTAATATAGTGTGCCCCATGGGTCAACCAATTCATTTCACTCTAGCTTGGGCTTGGACCAACTAACTCTTTGGGCTTTGCATTAATAAACACTAATTGGTTCATTAATTAATGATTGGGCCTTAACATTTTATTCACTTGGACTTGTAGTAATTCCAATCAATCTTTCCAAGTCCATTAACATTACTTAATACATATACATATAGTTTATGTATTATTTTAAATATTCTAATTCATATAAATTTATATACTATATTTCATCCTTCATACAAACTCGTATAATACTTATTATTATACTCGTTTTCATTACTTTGCACAATACCAAGTATCATACAATTATTACTTATTCATTACTACTTACGCTTCCTTAATGTTTATAAATTAAGTCCGTGATGAAATATTACATTTTCCATAACTAGATTTTTATTACATAATCCATCTTACCTTGTTATTCCATCATTACGTATTTCTGGAAATTCAAAAATATATCCCGAGCAAATATCGGTGAATAGTGTTTTTCCAGAAAATTTCTCGGAAAACTTTTATTTTCGTCTTGGAAATTCAAAAACTTTAATTCATCCACGTAGTTCAAATACTACGACATTCTAATATCAATAGGTTATACAATGACAACCATCTTGATAATACATAGAATAGAATTTTATTATTATTTAATTCAACAAAACCATTTTACAATAAGATCCGAATTTCTCGGTCGTTACAAAAGACTTTGATAGATGTGCAGAAGGGGGAACTCACTATGCGTGTTCATGATCAAGAGGTCACCTTTAATGTCTTCAAAGCCATGAAGTGTCCAGCAGATGAAGAGGAATGTTTCCGAGTTGATTTGGTGGATCGGTTCTTAAATGATAAAGTAGAGAGTCTAGTGGAGTATGAACCTTTGAGAAGTGTAATTGCTAAAAATTCAGAGTTGGAGGAATTGATTACAAAAAGCGTATGAGAATTGAAGTCGTCTAAAGAGAAGGTGAAGCAATGGCATGACCGAAAGATCTTCGATAGGACATTTGAACCAGGACAAAGGGTTTTACTTTTTAACACCAAACTTAAATTCTTTCCCGGGAAACTGAAATCAAGATGGTCTGGGCCATTTATAGTGAAGACTGTCTTTCTGCATGGTGCAATTGAAGTATTTGATATGTTTCCGGACAAGCCTTTCAAGGTGAATGGACAACGATTGAAGCATTACTGGGGTAGTGAGGTGGACAGACAGAAAGTCACCTCAATTCTGTCTTCAACATGAGATTCTGAGACAGTCAAGCTAATTGACTATAACTTAGCGGTTGATGTGAGGCAACCCATTATTTCAATCTCTATTTTTTTTCTTTTTCTCTTTTCTCTTTATTTATTCAGTTCAAGTTATTTTATTAGCTCATTTTCATCCTTATTTCGGATTTTGTGATTATTTCTGCATAATTAGCATAGTAGCTGAAATTGAATAGGAGCGTGTTTGTGCACTGCATTGAAATGAGGGTGATATAATAGACACTCATGTTTATCTAGTAAATCTTACTTTGATAGTGTCTATTGGTGTATGCAGGTGAATAAACAAAATGCGATCTTGCTTACTGACATGAAAACCAACGGTGCAAAAATCAAATCCAAATATACCACGCAAGAATATATTATATAACTCATGGCGCTTGCCACAAGACTCAAAATTTATGTGTTGAGCATGTTCCTCGCGCGCCCGCGCATGCAACCCATTGAACATTCGCGCGGCCGAACGCGACATCAGACGTGGAAAATTGTCTTTTGAATTTTAAAAACGTGTTGGAGATCATTTGGGCTCTCATTTGAAAACATAACAGAAGTGCAATCACCGTGCTCTCTCCAAAACGCACGTCTCTTCCTCTCTATCAGTTACACAATTGAAGCCATCAATCTCTCCACCACGTAATCATCCACGATTTCTTCCACGTTCCACATCTACTCAACCTCTACACTGCAGTACAAAACCTAGGGTTTCAGAGTGAGCGTGTAAGGCAGTTTGGGGGTTATTCATTTTTCGACTAGCACTCATCCTCAAGAAAATTTTCATCTTCAACATTCAAATCCTCTGCATTCTCTCTATCAATTGTAATCGGTCCAAAAAGAGCACGCTCTTCTTCATCATCATCGTCGTCCTCTAGCAGTCAGGGGGGAGGATGTTGTAGATCACACCAAGTACGTCGATTTAGACGCCCAAATGGAATATTACAGAATAGTGGCAAAAACTTTTGTGAAGGAGAGGGGTTTCAAACCTGAAGGGCAAGATGGTCAGCTCCGTGACATGATTCGCGAAAAAGGATGGCTTTGATTGACTGCCACGCCCATGCCTGCCCCAATGGGTATTGTCAGAGAATTCTATACAAATGCAAATGCGACGATGAGTGGGTTATCAGTGGTGCGCGACGTTCAAGTGGATTTCAGACCACCCGCCATCAGAGCCATTTTCAGAATTATTGATACACCACCGACTGGGTCTGCCAATTGGGTAGCAGGTGCCCATATGGAAACGAACTTGGAATTGGTTATTGTTGAATTGTGCTTACCAGGCACAAAGTGGATGTACAAAGCCAGCACGAATCAACCTCGCATATTCCCAGCCGCCGCCCTGAATCGATATGTAAAGGCGTGGAATCTGTTCATATGTGCCAAGTTAGTTCCTTTGTCTCATCAGTATGAGATCACAGCGGAAAGGGCAATCATCCTGTGGGTCATAATCACCGACAAATACATTGATGTGGGCCATCTTATCCATCAAAATATGTTGCGGTATTTACGTGGAAGTACTATAGGGAGCATTCCACACGCGTCAGTCGTAGCTATGCTGTGTGCTCATCATGGCTGCCATTGGGATAATGAGCAAATGCAGAACCTAAGCCAGGATATCACCCACGCCACCATTGCAAAATTCGAGGATTGGGCAGGAGGTGTACCACACCCATGCGGACGAGGATTTATTATCCAGCCCACTTTCCCAGAGCCACCACAGCAGCCCTCTCAGACATATGGGGCAGGCTCGTACGATAATTTTTTAGCGTTTGCAATGGGGTAGACGAGGTCGTTGGCAGAGGTTTTTGCACAGCAGGGGACAACGCTTGAGTGGCCCCAGTTCGGGACTGCTGTGCCATATCCACCACCAGATTCACCACCCGAAGAGGGTGGTGCGGCTGAGCATTAGGGGAGTTTTCTTTAACCCTTTACCTTCATTCACTAGGACATTGAATATTGTACGTTTGGGGGTATTGGGGTAGTAGTATAGTTTCACGTAGTATCTGCATGTTAGTTTAGTACTTGCATTTAGTATTTGCATGTTTAGTTTACATTTTGCATGCTTATGTTGCATATAGTAGTTTCTTGTCAAATTTTTTGTTTATTATGTGTGTATGTTTAGTTTGCATGTCTCACAAAGTCTAGCGCTATGGAAATTTTGTCTAGCCGATGTTGATAATGAATTTTGAAGGATTGTTGAGCACTTTGGATAACATGAACCTAATTATAATGTTTTACACGATGAAATTCATGTTGCTGTTTAGATGCTTTTGGTTTGCATGGACGTGTTCACAAACACTTGTAGGTATATAAATTATGTGTTGCATTGCTCGATAGAAAATGTAGTTTTAAAAAGGGAAATATGTGGAAAGTGAAATTAGACTGTTTAGAACATTGATTTTCAAACTTTGGGAAAACATGGGTATGCTATGTATAAATAAATAAAAAAAAAAAAAAAAAAAAATAGCAATAACATGGCTAGTCTTATTTCGGGGCCCTAGCTACTTGAGTAAGTATGCCTGTAGGGGTGTCTTAACACCTAGCGCCCTAAGGTCTTTCATGGTCTGGGAGTTGTTGGTTGGAAGCTCGCTAAGGGGTAGCAGTGTTTGCCTAATGGAATAAGACATTGCACAGTCATGTGAAAAAGAAAAAGAAGAGAAAAAGAAAAAGAAAAGAAAATTAGAAATAAACACTGCGAGAAAGAGCGAAAATCGCCCTCGTGAGTAGCAATAAAGCAGTTAAGCCCATTGTTGAACCTTAGTTTGCTTTGATATGTTGGAACAATCTTTGTTGCATAAGTATACATGAGTCTTGATTTAGACTGTAATTTTCTGTTGTGAGCAGTTTAGCATGTGTATTCTTTGCTTAAATCAAGTTTTGGTGAACACAACACACACACACATAGCATCTCTATAGCATATATGAATTATCTGAGTGTATGATATTATTCCTATAGTTTGGTTTGAATTTGTATTCTTGAATCTGGAAAAATTCGCTGAGGCATTTTGGACTAAAATTATGTAATAGTTGGAACAATGTGAGACTATTTGCATCATGATGTAGTTGCATGACATGTAGTTGCATTTTCATTGTTTATTAGTATGCATTGCTTGAGGGCAAGCAACAGTTCAAGTTTATTAGTATGCATTGCGCGATCACCTGGATTAGACAATCTTGACACACGCTACCGCTGAGGAAAACAAAGGGGAGCCTGGTGCCTGCCATGTGATGTCGAGAGGATGTCGAAATGTTTTTATTTTAATTTTTTATTTTAAGAGTTAGGGTTGGTTAAAAAAAATTCTGACTGGTGTCAAACAGATCATTCAGTAGGTTTTACGTGTTTTTAATATTGGAACTACGGTTTACGCTTGGAGCATATTCCAACGTGAAACCAATCATAGATTTCGTATTTTCTACTCCTTCTTTGGAATTCAGTAGTTGTGGATGCTTTACATTATTGTTGCTGGATATTATTGAGGACTTGCAGATTACGTTGGGTTTGTAATCAACAATTGGGTTTGATCGACTCTTTCTTCTCTCTTTCAATTGGTTGTTTATTATCCATGTTTTGCTTTGATCCCATAATGGCTTTTGGTTCAGTCATGAACTAAACTCCATTATGGGATTCTAACGGATTTTAATATATAGTTTAATTGATTGCTTGACTACTGGACAGTTTTACATATTATAAGGAATTTCTATCATGGTTGATTTGCATGCGTGAATGATTGATCACCATTCGTTTTAGTACTTGTATGGAATTGAAAAATAACATGCGGGTATGGATTGTAATCATGATAGCATGCGTATATGGGGCTGTTTTGCTTAGCTTTGTATTTCGTGAATCAGATAGACATATACTGTTTCACCGCACGAGTTAAATAAGGGTTTATGCTTAAATTCAATATTACTGCAAATTCACATAGACATATAGTGATTTAGGTTTTATTGATGATTACATGGTGTCTATTGCATGTAGATGTTATGTAAGTGGGTCATAATACATTGAAAAATGGTTATGTATACATTAGTGCCCTTGGCTACTTTCTTTTGATATGTGAACAATCTTGCATGATGGTGGTCATTAGATGAATTGTTAAATGAAGTTAGGATCTCATTATCTCCAGATTTGATTTATTCCATTATTATTATTATTTTAGTTATTATTTGCATTTAGAGTAATTCACAATTATAAGCATTAATTTAAGCATATAAAAATAGTGACTTAGTTGATGCATAATAATTTAATTTAGACAACTTTATCCGTGGATCGATACTCGACTTACTCTGTATTTCTTGTTGACACGTGTATGCTTGCATGAGTTAGAGCTCTTTTTTTAGAACTAAAAAAGAGGCAACACTAGACATAAAATTAAAAATATTGTTGAACAAGATAGAACTTTATTGTATCCAACCAAATTGTTTTGGTTCAGATTCCCGACTAAGTATGAATATCCCGTACATGGGAAAACTTTTGTGCACCTAAGGTGGATAAGATGAACGATAATATCGTTTTTGTATAGTATTGATCGTCTACAGGGCATAATGGTGATCACCCCCTTGCCCTGCGCTATAAGTTATGACGATTTACAGATGAATTTCTGTTTAACCTTTTTAAAAATAGAAAACAATGTTCATAGTCTGTCGACTGATCTCTAATTATAGTCAGTACGTACTTTCAAAATTTTGGTATAGAATTGATATGTTGTTATTATTGGTTCAGCTTACTTCACAACTCTTGATTCGTTATAGAAGTGTCGTACAAAGAAAACAGTTACTTCTTTCAGCTAATAATTATTGTTGTTATTACTTGTTGGGCAATCCAATGCTCATACTTGATTTAAATTAAACAGTTTTCAGCTAAACGTGATCAAATAGAAGGTTCAGGCAAGAACAAAGGGAAGGGAAAGATGGGGCTTCAGCAACAATCGATTTTCGTTGCTAAAGGTGCCAAATTTCGTTGCAAAAGGGTTTTGGCAACGACTTTCTTTGTCGTTAAGTCTTTCGTTCTTGAATGAGCGTTGCTAATTGTTCCGCAACAAACGTATTTTTTTCGTTGCCAAAAGTAACGCAACGAAATTTGACTTTCGTACAGAGACATCGATCATTGAGCAACAAAATATATTGTTGCAGAATAATTAAACTTTCGTTGCTAAAAAGCCCATTTCGTTGCAAAAGCCTTCTAATTGTCAACGAAATGAACTTTTTTTTTTTTTTGCAACGACCATGCATTTTCGTTGCAATTGACACCATTTTGCAACGACATTTTTCGTTGCAGTAAATTAGGAAAATTGTTTCCTAAGCTTGTTTTCGTTGCGGAATGTAAACTTTTTAGCAACGATTTTCGTTGCTAATTATATTATTTGGCAACGACATTATGCTGAATCAGCAACGAAAATGTTTGTTGCTGGTTATTTTTCAATAGCAACGAAAGTCGTCGATTAACGACATTATATGTTGTCGTTTCTTTATATGTGCAATGAAAGTTGATATGATTTGCAACAATAAAAAATGTTGCCTTTTATTTTAGTATTCGCGACAATATCCTCTCTGTTGTTATTAGGTTACTTTTTCGTTGCCAAATATTATATTTTTAATGCCATTAACAACGAAAATTTGTTGCTAAATGTATAAAAAATTATTGCTATATTAAAACTTGTTCAATGCTTTGGTAACGAATTATATTGTTTCCAAATCAAAATTTGACATTCTTTTTGTGTACCTGGCTGACTCAATGTCCCCATAGCAAATAATGACAAAAATACAAAAAACTAAAATATTATTAACTTAATAAAATTATCCACTACATAATCATTCATTATCTTTACAATTAACCATATAAAACTACCACAGTTCTTCAATCAAAGTATATATCTACATATATATATATATAGAGAGAGAGAGAGAGTACACTTCATAATTTCGTCCATCGCCTTCAGTAAACGTAGCACGAAAATTTGATACTCAGTATTGTAAGGCAGGTCGTAGAAGCAGTCTTCCTGCACATATTTAAAAATAATAGCAAGTTAAAAAAATAAAGCAAATAGGTCACCAGAGGCACTTAGTGCCAAAAATACACAAAGACAATAAAGTTGCTACGTGGTACTAATGTACACCATATTGCTCATAAGCAGAAAAAGACAAATAGGCGATCACAATATCATTTGCTACAAATCCAAATAGAAAAAGAACCTTCAGTGCGACTATATGATTGCTCTGTTATAAGAAAAAATTGAAATCTTAATCGGCCATTTCATAAATTAATTTCAGTAAGCATAGTGGTAAACATATTTTCTGTTACAAGACTTGTAGATTATTATTATATGTTGACCTCAAGTCAGAATTCTGTCACATTTAACAACCACGAGCATCACACAATCTTAAATACCATCACACAATCTTAAATAACAATGTTTAGAAATATAGAAAAGACAACAATTATAGAAAAGTTGAGGCTATTAGTCAATGTGAAAAAACTTTTCTTGAGACGACAAATTTCCATACAGTATATGCCTCAAAGATGCTAGCTATAATCACAGACGTCATAGATTTATTTACCAAGAATTCAACGTGTTGCAGCAGACATTGGAAAGACACATTTATTGATAACTTGGAAATTTTTAAGTGGTAAGGGCAAAACATACCCAGGTCAGCGAGATAAGTTCCTCCCCTTCATAATTGGATCCTATAAGAATAGTCCCTAATGAGGAATAGTCCCTGAAGGTTGGTATGGTCACATCTTAAATGTTGACCATCACTCATTTTGATCATGAAACCATCAGAACTGCTCTTCACCTCAACTATATTGAAAAACAGATGAAACACATAAATAGATTATATGTTATTTTGCAAATACTTCATATGTTAAACCGAGGAAGGTACAACTACTACAAATAGACTAATAGATCATCCTTAGCTTAAATCTGACTAAAAATATTGGTTTAGATCATTAGAAGGAAACAACATGATCATTTAAGTAGGCAACTTCTCTTTTTCACCCTTATTTTTTTAATAAGTGGTTAATTTGAACAACACTTGGTAATTATAATGTCTAAGGGGAAAAATTGATTATGATATTCCTTTAGAGGCCTAAACTTCTACACTTGTCATACACGACAGTTTTACCCAAATTTCATTTCATCAACAAGAATTCCATTCAAATGATTATTATATAGTGAAACCAGCCACCTTAGTCCATTCATTTGGCACCTGAATGCAAAACTATAGTTAAAAAACAACTCAAAATAGTGGATAATAAGAGAAACTATTCTATGTTAACACCTTACGCAGCTTATATTGCAATACTAGAGAAAAAAGAACATCAATAAGGAAAAAAAAGGCACTGAACTTTTAAGAAAACAGAATCAGTTATTGCAACAAAAAATAAACTCTCTAAGTTTTCCACCCACAAGACAACTTGGCTGCTCTGGAACATTCTCTTTTATCTTTGCGGGAATAAAAAAATGCCAACAAGATGTAATCTTTGGAAGTAGTGTGAATGTCAATATCAAGAAATAAACTGTGTGTGACCTCCAAACTTTACTTTAAGATAAATAGATTCATGTCTAAAATTTGACATGGGCATCGAATAAACCGCTAAAAGAAATTTAACCAATACAAGTAACATTGTTCCATAAATACTATGAAGGAAAAACTACTCAAACTTCAAAGAATTTTCTTCGCTCCAAAAAATTCAACAACTTGACAGTCAAATTGATAAGAATCTCAAGTACTATTGTAGAGACAGATATCTCATTCCAACCAGGAACTCATCAATGAGAAGAAGATCACATATTACCTGCAATTGAGGGCCCAAGGGCAACCACACATGCTCCAGTCAATGTAGCAAGATCAACTATCTGTTGAAAAAGTAAACATGCTCTTAGCACAATCTAAATCTATACTGCAGTTTAGTAAAGAGGAGCTTAATCAAAGAGGTGAAAAAAGTGACACCAAATTGTCAGATATGTATAAATCTTATCCCAAAAAATTGTATGACATGTGCTACAAAATTATATGACATGTGCTATAGGATCAAGTGCAAAGAACCCTGTGCAGCCATCAAAACTAGTAGTGGGCCCCGCATGACATTTCTTAACAAATCCCATCCATCAGCCCATGTGGGCCCCACCTGTAACATATTGTCCCCAAATGATGTACCCATAAATAGTCATTCTTATCGATGTCGGGATAAGAATGATTCAGAAATTTTGAAAAAGTAAACGAAAATAGTTTGAAAGGTTGACCTATTCGGGAATCTCTCTACTCGTTTACAGAACCAGTATAATTATATATAGACCAATGATTAATCATCGATTGCGTCCTCACCATTGATCTGTTAATTAGTTAGCTATTTTACATGTTCATCCTGTCACCGGTTGAATTAAGAACAATAACATATCCTCTACAAGCATTGACTGTCATCTCCATTGTTTTAAGAAAATTAACTTATCCTGGACAAGCATTAGGGACTTAATAAAGAACATGAACATATCCCACACAAAGTCACAGGATTTTACCAAACTGTACGTAATAAATGCAGAGAGAAAGAGCTGACTTGGACATTAGTGGTTGAATTAAGGACACAAACATATGCTATACAAGCTCGGTTTTATATCAGATTGATGGGTGAGCAAGTGAGAAAGGGTGAAGCTTGAAAAACTGTTGTACTGAAATTATTTTATAATAGTTGCCTTGAAAATTCTCTTTCCGGATCCCAACTTGTTTATTGCGTATAAAAGGTATGATTTGAAAGAAATAGGTGCAGGCTCAACTCTAGAGCTAATTTTGGTGTTGATAACCAAGCTAAACAGCCACTGCAATACAGTGCAGCGCATATGTGTGTGAGCCTGCACTGTTGCTGTCAGCAGCTCAACCATGCCTCTTTGAAAAATCCGTATCTCCAAATTAAAGGTCCAATCATAACCAATTTTTTTTAATAAACACAGCCTAAACGAGTATTTAAAATAGGTGTTATAGAACTTCAAGTGTGCCTCATCAAAACAGCTGCAGCAGCGTAGCACAGTGCAGCCCATGGCTGCCACTGCTGCTGCTACCTCACCATCATGCCATGAATGAAATGCTTGATTTGCTAATTTTTAAATCAAAAACCACTAATTTTCTTAAAGTGAAATTTTGGTATATCATAGATAACATAGCAAAGTATTTTAAGAAAATATAACATACTCTAAACAAACAATCTAAATGGGTTTTATAAAACATCAAAAGTACACTATTAAAATAGTTTTCTAATCATATTGTTCTCCTTTAAAATAACATTCCCACTTTAATAAGCTTTAACATTCCCACATTGTTAGCCCCCATAAATGCCAAAACCAGATTAATAAAAATGTTCTATAATGTTGGAGTCTTTAATATTAGATTGAACCTGAAGAATTGGAGGTGCCTTGAATATCACAATGTCTGACACTTCTGGCTTTCTGAAAACATATGAAACCTAAAACACCAAATGAAAGATCAAACAAAATCAGGTAAATATTTTAAACCCCCCCAAAAAAAAAATAAATAAATAAATAAAATAAAAAAAAAATCACATCTTTAAACCAATAACCATTACACTTATTTAATTGTAATACATTAACCCACAATAAAACAAATATCTTCTTCAATCAATGAGCAATTCCAAGGACAATTTACTCAATGAACAGAAACACATGTAGCATTCTCCATACTAGATTAAACATTAATAGAAAGAAAAGAATACATTAGCATAGAAAATTCAGAGACAAGACATCATATTGTGTAAATGCCATTGGCAAGGCAACTTACGTACAATAATTAAAATGGAAATAGCCATTTCAGCACTTCTTTACATAAAATACATAGATCAGTCAGCAGCAGTTAAGATCAGAAGCCTAATTTATGCTTTAATTTGGCATATTGAGGACTTATCAGAGATAGCCTGTCTTCCCCTAAATATCCAAGCATGACAAAACATAGTTCATAGTCTATTAAGCAAATGAATTATATTATTTTCATTCATTCAAGTAGTGAAGCACGTGAACACATCTTGAAAAACATGATTTTAAGATCTATTTGCTAAGGTTAGAGAGTTCTATTCAGTAGACAAAATCATGTTATGAAGGGTATGTTCAATTTACACAAAACCATATAATCAAATGATAAATTAAGTCATAAAAAGGGTAAATTTGAAAGTAAAATAGTAATCGAACTGTATGTTGATTATACCTTCTCTGCTAAGATGCGGTCACCCACATCCAGAGTTGGAGCCATAGAAGCCGAAGGTATCAAACTAGTCTCAGCCAGTGATCATTTAAAAAGTATACTAACACTCACAGCCGTGAAAGCGGCCTCTGCATCCTCCGAACAGCATCTCAATAGTTTTGACAGCCAATTATTCCACTCAAACTCCATTCCATTAGACCCTTTGAAGAAATCCTCACAACAATCACTACTAGTCTTCCACTTTAATATTGGTTGCTTGGAGAACATATATTGTATACAAGAATCTAAAAATGTAGTGAGCGAGTGTGAGACCCTAAATCGACTGAAGCTTAGTATTTGAGAGAGTTTTCAATTTGTATGTGATGGAATGGTTTAGAAGGAGATTGGGGAGGATATGATGCGGGCAGAGTCTTAGGGCAAAATGGTGTCGGATATGGCTGTTTACAAAGCCAACCATAGCCATTTTGAAAAATATTTAAAAAATAAATAAATTTTAAATAAATTATCTTAATTTTTTTAAAATGATTTTATTTTTTTAAGAAATTTGAAAAAAATAAAAATGTGATCCAATGTCAAACTAACTGACTTTATAACTTTTTTAAATTTTTTATAAATCAAATTTGTAAAAAAAAAGAGTAAGATGTAACATCACTTTAACTGACGTTGGAATCTTTTTTTTTTAATTTCTTTGATCTCTTGTACTTGTTTACAAACATCAATATTTTTTTATGTTTATTATATGTCATCGGCGTTGGAAATGAAGAAGTATATAAGACTTCAGCTATAAAAAAATAAAAATAAAAATTCTAACGCCAATTAAAGTGACGTTGCATCTTACTCTTCTTTTTTATAAATTTATTTTTTTTAAAATAAATAAATAAAATTGGGATAAAATTTATATTACATTAGTATGGGTCAAACTATCTTATTAGGAATGACTTATAAGTCATTTTAAATAACTTTACTCTGTTTTAGTTCATAAAACATAATAAATTTTCTTACATCTTTTATGTTTTCTCTTAGAAATGATAGTATTATAATTTAATTTTATAATATATTTGAAAAAAAGTAAAATGAGAACTATGAATAGCTAGGGGTATACCATTACTATTCTTCTTTTTATATTTTATTTTTGGACTTAAAAATATGTTCATGATTTAAGTTACTCCTCCGGCAAGAATAAAAGTTCTTATTATTTTATGTAATCTCAAGTTAAATATTTACTTATATTAAATAATCTATTTTTACAATAATTTATCGTAATATCCTTAGTATTAAATGTCATATTTTTATTATTTATAAATATTTATATAATATTTCTAGTCATGTATAAAAAAAATATGCAATTAGATGAGAATTTAAATATGAATAATTTTATCATTTGACCTTTTTTTTAAAATTCGCATAAAATCAATCATCACTTTCATTCTCGGAGTGAGGGAGTACTTGTAAGTATATCCTACTTGTGATTCCCCCAAAATAGGTGTACAACACCCATTCGAGTCGCCAAATACATGAGTACGTAAAGCAAACTACAACTTCAATAATCTGATTGTCGTGTGCAAAATACGACATAATACATACTGTGAGTTTAAATATAAATATTATCTTCTAGACAATATTCACACTCAAATAAGTCCTCGTTACAATTATTCAAACACTATTTTTCTGAAATAGTGAGGATACGCTAAAATATCTTTCTAGAACCATCACTCCGTTACCCATTTAGTTAGTTCTCGCTATGTTCTCACCTCACGAGAAAAATGGAACAAAAAGGAAAAGGGAGCTCAACTAGCCCAAGTAAAGAATATTATGACTAAGATAATATACAACAAATTATCGTTAGTCTTGATAGGGAAAAATCGATAAAATATAATAGCCAACAAGTTTTAGATCAACAATCTGCAATGAAAACACCAATCCATTAGAAGAGTCAGTAGAGAATGAGTTCTACTATCTTCTAAGATTTAAAAGTCCATCATCAATATTTTATCCACATAACAATAATCAATATACATCTTTAATCAAATATTCATCTTTGCACTACTGGGCCAAAGATATTCATTTTATATCACCCAGGTTATGTCGTGTTCATCTCAACACTGTTCATCTTTTTCTCTACGGGCGAAGATATTCATCGATTAATCATTTATCTTTTGCACTCTGGTAGAAGATATTTAGTAATATCATCATTTAGGGTGAGGATGATGAAAAATATTTTAAAGAAAAGCGAATCCGATTGAAGCGGAAGGACAAATAGTAGGGATTAAGTATAAAAGTTTATCCAAGATCAATAATACTTCATAAATACCAATTTTGAAGCGAAATTCAAAAATAAAGATCAAAACATGGATACAATCAAAGATAGTAACCATAATAGACATCTTGGACAAAAGAAGAAAATTTCATTTTTAAATGAATAATTAATCGATTCGTGAATAGTGGCGTATCGTGAATAGTAATCCAGAGCACAAAAAAAGTTCCAAATTTGATAAAAATTGAGATCAATACTTGACGTAATGATATTGAAGAAATAATATCATATATGAAGAAAATAACATCCCTTACCTCAAAATATCGAGATTTAATCGAAATATCGGTATAAAGTCAAGGAAACTTACCTTGATGAATAGAAACTCACAAAGTATCTAAATACTCACAAAATACACTCGATAATCTAGAGAGGAAAGAGAAAAACTTGTTTACGGTGTGATTTTCAATTCTAACTTAGCCCTCTATTTATAGGAAAATATTAGCGAGACTTGACTTTTGCAACCTTGATGGCTTTACTACCTACTATTCCCACCCACCACATTTGAAATAAATTCAAAGACATTTCTTCACCAACCACAAGTGGGGCCCACGCAATTCTAGAATTTTCCACCAAAATCATTTATAAACCTAATTTACGAATCACCACCTCTTAAAATTCATAACAAATCATCGTTCATTTTAATGGTTCAAAATTTGTGGACATATAGTCAACTTAGATATGTATAACATACCCAAAAATAAAAAGCGATCCAACGGTTGGATTAAAAATTATAACTCACACAATATATCTCAAAAACACTTTGGTTTAATTTTTAATACCTTCATTCAGGCAAAATATCTTGATAAAACACCTCAACATTAACTCCTTTATTTTTAACCACAATAAATATATCCAACATTTATATCCACATAAAATAAATATTTCCTTATCATATGAATCAATAATTAATTATTCACAAATAATATTACGAGAATCACATTTATGACAACCAGTAGTTCCGGAAAGAGGGCTTTCCAATAAGAATTTCTCCTTATTGGTAGCGATTAGGTGACCAAACCTCTCCTCGATGAACTTTCTAGACATTGCCAATAATTCTATCTAATAATATTATTCAAATAATATGAATTATTGATATGATAATGGGAAATACTGTGCAGTGACAATTATTGAAACAACAATAATATAAAATATCAACGCAACAATTATTGAATTTATAAAATAAAATATTGAACAGTAACTACTATAACAATTATTGAGTAGTGCCTTCTTACGTATGGACCAATAATTCATCAATACTGTGCATCCACGCATATTACTGTATTTTAACCACCGGGTATTCCAACAGTGTTAACGGTAACAACTACGCCGTTATTTATAAAAACTCAAACTTGTCGTTTTCTTCATCCGACGCTTATTACATTATGGGGCCAACAAATGATCTACTTGCAGTCGTATTTATATTCCCGACAACAAGAATATTCCACGACCAAACGAATATTCCCCGACAACAATGATTATTTTATAACCACTTGCATATTTTGCAAAATTTGCACATTTAACCCATAACCATAGAATTATATCAAATTAATACCTTATTATTCACAAATATAATTAGAGGAAATTTGATTTTATTTATAATAAGTTGGGGTCTTACACTACTTCTATCTAGAAATAGGAAACATTGGGAAGCATAGATATAATAATCAAGTTTGATGAGATTGGGTTTATTTGGGTCTGAGGCCCGGATCTAACATGTTTGGCAATCGATTGTCACTAGTACTATTTCAACAACCATAATCTATACTGTTGATCGCAACATTGGATGACACGGATTGAAATGGATTTCCCTATTTTCTTCTGTTTCATGGCGACATGAGAAATTACTCATTTGCCCCTCATTTGCTCATGTGCTACACTGTTTACCGCTAATAGTTATGGCGGTAGTTTAGTTAACTAATAAATTAAAATGGCTCAACGGTAGCTTAATGGTCCAATAACTCATAGGTCTTAGGTTCGAAACCTAGTTGTGATATTTTTGCTTCTTATATTATATTTTTTGTTCTATTACCATATATATATATATATATATAAATTTATCTCTAAATATTCATATAAATATTTATAAATAAATATTCATATAAATTTATCTTTAAAATTTATAAATATTTCATCTAAAATTTACTTTAATGTTGAGATTTGTTTAGTTAACTAATAAATTAGAATGTCTTAGTGATAGCTTAATGGCCCAATAACCCATAGGTCTTAGGTTCAAAACATAGCTGTGATATTTTTGCTTCTTATGTTATATTTTTTTTTGTCTATTAAATAAATTCTATTACCATATATATATATATATATATATATATATATGTGTGTGTGTGTGTGTGTGTGTGTGTGTGTGTGTATTTATAAATTTATCTTTAAAATTTATAAACAAATATTTATTTATAAATTTATAAATATTTCATCTAAAATTTATAAAATTTAGATATGGATATTTGTTTACATATATATATATATATATATATATATTTATATATAAAAATATTCATAGTTACTTTATATATATTTAGTTTAATGTTGAGATTTGTTTAGTATTTTATTTAGTTTGATAAGAAATTTTGAAAAGAATATGTATATATATATACACACACATATGTACATATCATATGTGGACGAGCTGACGTGACGAATATTGAACTTCATCCCAAAAAATATGTTGATGCACATATTCGAACTCAAGACCTCCAGTTTAGAATATTGATCCAATGACCACCCGAGCATCTAGGCCTAGTTACAAATATTTTGCAAGGATTAGTATTTAGTACTATTATTATTATTATTATTATTATTATTATTATTATTATTATTATTATTATTATTATTATTAGTAGTAGTAGTAGTAGTAGTAGTAGTAGTAGTAGTAGTAGTAGTAGTAGTAGTAGCAATAGTAGTAGTAGTAGTAGTAGTACCAATAGTAGTAGTAGTACTACTACTATTATTATTACTGTTATTGTTATTATTATTATTAGTACTATTATAAACATAAACTGAGAGTTTTAATACGAATATTGTCTTCTAGACAGTATTCAACTCAAATGGAGTCCTCAATACATTTATTATCACACTATTTCATAGAATAGTGAGGACTACTAATTCTATCATCTGGACTGTCACTCCTGTAATGCCCGAGAAAATCGGATTTTTAGGAGAATTAAAATTTTATTTAATTATTTGGATTAAATGAATTTAATTGATTATTTATGGGAGCAAGCTAATTGAAGGTCGATTACTATGACCTGAATATATCGAGCGTCAGTAGGATTTTGGCTACGTGATAGAATTAAAGTGTTTGAATTTCCAAAACGAAAAAAACAGTTTTTCGAGAAATTTTCCGAAAAACACTATTTACGCATTTTTGCTCGGGAATTATTTTTGAACTTCCGAGAAATACGTAACGATAGAATATCAAGGTGAGATGGAATATCCAATAATATTTCAGTTATGGAAAACGTAATATTTCGACTGTGGACTTAATTTGAGAACGCTAGTAAAATCAAGCGTTAAGAAGTTAGGATAATGATTGTATGATACGTAGGTATTGTACGAGGTAGAGTATACGAGTACGATATGAAGTATTATACGAGTATGTATGAAAGATGGTATGTCGTATATGTTGACTAAGTATACGAATTAGAATACGTGATTAATACGTATATAATACGTTTTAAGGCTTTAAGCCATATGTAATTATAATTGTAGGATTATGTAGGAAGTGTATAGTTTAATTGGGATTGGGTTAAGCCCAATGTGAAATAATGTTAAAACCAAATATTGGTTATTGTAAAGTCCAAAATGAATTAATGAACAAGCCCAAGTATTATTTTATTGCAAGCCCAATGTATAAGTTAAGTTAGTTAAGTTAATTATTGTAAAGCCCAAAGTAAGTGTCCAATGGGTAGGCATGAACCATGGGGCAACCCATGGGTGATCCAAAATGATAAACAAGTTACTTAATGGCTAGATATGTAATGACCAAGTAATTAAAGTGGGGAGAAAGATAACTTAATGGTTAAGTAAATGTGGTGAGCAAGCAAAGGATAAAAGTTGTGCTAAACAAGTTAACTTAATGCCTAAGTGTTGTGGAGGCCAAGTTTACTTAGTGCTTAAGCTAGGAATAGTAAGAAGGTGGATGGATTAATGACCCTTATGCCCTAACTTAGGATTTCCTATAAATAGGAAGCTTGCTAGCTCATTTGTTCCTTGTTCAAAACTCCAACAAGTTAAGTGCTTATTTGCTTGAGAGAATAAGCTAGAAAAGCTAGAAAGCTAGTCTTTCATATTTCAAGAAGCAAGAAGAAGATCAAAGCTTAATCAAGTAATCATCAAAGGGTAAGCCATCTTGAACCATGATTCTCTTTCTCTTCCATTGTTAGAGAAGTGGGTGGTGGTAGAACATGTATGCTAAGAAGGGATTGGAATAATGAATCAAAGGGCTTAAGTATTAATAAGCCGTAATTAAGTCATGTTGTAAGATAAGCAATTAATGAAGTTATTGAAAGTAGTATGCACACAAGCCAATCATGTTTGATGATAAAGCATATACTTTGTAGCAATCTTATTCATTTATTAATAAAAAGTATTAATTTATTAAAGGCTTTTAATTATCTACATGATGCTATTTTATAATATGTGATAAACCCATAGTTTTAAGCAATGCTTTTAGAATAATGATGATGATCATTCTAATGAGATCTAAATTCTTAGAAAGCTTAAAAACTAAAATAGTTCCCAATCATTGGATTACTAAATTGGGGATTAGTGAATCCGGATAGATTGTTACATCGTTGCTTGCTCATTGGATGAGGATGATTGATCTCATGATCATTTGTGTGGAGACACTAAAGCAAGTATGTAAGGTGCTTATTAGAGAATAAGTTCAACGAGCGTGGCTCGCTAAGGAATACCTAATGGAGTTTTATTTGCTGTCACAAGGAATTCACATAGTGATAGTAGTCTGAAGTAATCCTTGGACTTGAGATCATCATAGTATCTTGTGTATGATGAGTTATACTTTGACTTATTCCTTAAGACCCTTAGGGTATATCAAAGGGTATGCTTGAGTATAATAAGTTATACATGGAGATAATGTATGATCAATAAAGAATCTACCACTTAATAAAAAGAAGAGAAATGTCCTATGTGATTCGATAAATGACAACCCAAGAGTCCTTGGCGGCGTAATGAAATTAGAAAAGAGTTTCTAATTTGCATTATTTGGTGTTGTGCATTTAAGGATCGAAATACATATAATTAAATAAAATAAGACTTGTGATAGTAATTCCATGTCTTATATTTAATTGGGACATTGTATGGTGGAAGGATTGAATTGTCACATTAACTATTTACTCAAAGGTTCTTTAATGATTAATATTGAAATCTATATTATCTGGAAAGTCGTTGATCGCTAGGAGGCTTATCCTATTGTAGAATAAATATTATTTATTTAAATAAATTAATTGTTTAATTTATTTATTTAAATAAGATTAGAATTGTTCTAATTGATTTATTCACAACCTGGTTTAATATGGAGAACCTAAAGGGTCACACCATAAAAGGAAGAATAATTATTTAAGAAGTTAATGGCATAATCGTAATAATATGTTATGTATATTTAATTTAATCTATGGTGATAGAATAAATTAAATAGCTTAATATTTATTATTTAATATTTTAGAAATATTAAATATAAATTAATAAGAGGAGTCTTATTAATATTATTACAATTATTATTATTTTAATTTCTAAAAGAGTTTAGGAATTAATTTAATATAAGTACTCTCATTTATTCCTAATAAGATTAGGAGGTTAAATTAATTAAAAGAGTTTAATTAATTATCCCTAATAAGATTAGGGAGCTTAATTAATTAAAAGAATTTAATTAATTAAATAAACCCAATTCCTTAATTGTTAAGGTGGGTTGCCCACATCTATAAATAAGAGGAGTCTTATTATGGGTGGTAGGGGTTGTTGACTTTTACAACAACGACATAATTCCAATTTGTTGGAGAGTACGCCCTTTCTATAGAGATAGAAAACTAGGGTTGAGCCAATACCCCTTCTTCTTGAATCTTTATTTCTCCTTGGTGGATCACCTCTAGAGGCCAAACATATGGGTGGCTAACGTTGATCAAAGGAAGGAACCAAACCCGGTGGATTCAAGTTGAACGCGAAAGGATTTGGAGGTGAACTTGTACCTGAGGAAGCTCGATCTTCGAGGGTATGATTTTATTCTTTATCTTTTCGTTTAATTAATAATTGTGCATAAAGGGTGATCCGGGTATATGGTTTGTAAATTTTTTAAACTCTGATTTTACACGCTTCCGCATTATTTTGCAATTTGATTGCGCACATGAATATTACAAACCTAACAGTTATGACTTAAGAAGAACTTGTAAAAGCTTGTAAAATGTTAACATTAATGGAATTGGTATGATAATAAGAAGCAAGAATGGTGGTTAAAAGATTAAGATCATGATAAGTCATGGAATCATAATAAGTAATCTATATTTTCATAAGTTACAAACTCACAAAGAACAAGTAATAACTTATCATGTTTATAAGTTAATAAAGCATGTATGTTAAGATGTTAATATGGTGGATAGAATCCATTTGAAGCGAAGAACAAATCTTAAGTAACGAAGTTTTGCCGGAATTCACACGATTGGACGATAATCGTTGAATTCGTGAAATTCTCGGAATGGAAGTCGAATTTTGATATTGAGTTTGGAAATGTTGCTTTTCAATGGAGACAAGTCTTATTTGGCATTATAGAGTTGCGGACTCAAAAATGACCGGATTCCGACTTAGAACGAAGAAACGAGCATTGAATGTTCACGAACGTTTATAGTTTTCGTTAAAAATGGACTAATAGGTGAATTTTTAGCAAACAAAGTTTAATAGATAAAATTCTTGCATAACTATGTAGAGTATATAATTTGTGAACCGTAGGCTCTTGAAGGAACCAATTCGGACTTATAACGAAGAAGTTACGAGTCCGGGAATCTCACAATTCAAAAAATCATCAAAATTAATCTGTGGCACGAGTCGCGTTATGTATGCGACTCAAGCCAAATAATGTGTGCATGACCAAAGTGGCCAAAGTGGCCGTAGCGCGACAAGTAACAAAGGGACTCGCGCCGCAACGCCGAGTCCGATTTTTGGGCACTAATGTGTGACGTCGCAGCGCGAC
This sequence comes from Panax quinquefolius, assembly GCA_020205615.1. Taxonomy (NCBI): domain Eukaryota; kingdom Viridiplantae; phylum Streptophyta; class Magnoliopsida; order Apiales; family Araliaceae; genus Panax; species Panax quinquefolius. The sequence goes on from CM035165.1 coordinate 46,896,876, forward strand.
ACCAAGAGTAATAGCCAGCGCTGCAGTGCCAGCCTTAAAACCTAGACAGTAAAGAATGGTTACAAGTAGAGCTTGAATGGAAATTGTTTAACAATGAACTAAGGGACTTAATAAAACATTGTTAAGTCATAACTAAACCTCAAGTGTGATCACTTAGAGTTAAAGAAAGTTAATTGAATGTAAACAGGAATGGTGTACAATAAGTGTACATAACCAATGCCGATTAAGTGTCAATTAATAACGTAAGGACGTTAGTAAACTATGAGGAAGGATAATTAACTAGAACCGAGTTGTATTAATGAAATAATTTCAATTAAGTTATATAAGAGAAAGAAGTTGGTAAGATCGATGTATAAGAACGACGGTAAGCCGGAACCAATAATAATAAATCTAATACATGATTAGATTGAGAAGAAGGGTAAGATTGTTTAAGAACTAAGTATGTTCATTCATGACCTAATGTGGTATTTTTATGCGATTATGTGTTGTAGAGACCGTAAAGACTCAAAAGGAAACGTAATTATACTGTAGCAGACGCTGAAGGCAAGTTTTTCTAAACGATTGTCTAACCTTCATGTTAGCCAGGTTTTCAAATGATTCAAGTTATGAGATGAATGTTTGGTTTTAAAGAAAGAGTCGATGCCAGTTTTAACTCGGCTAGACTAATCTTGATAAGTTGATTAATTTATTTACAAGTCTTTCAATATAGAATTGCTAACGCTATCCTACGCCAATTGTTTGGTACAGATTCAAGGTAAGCCTGAATATGAATAAACAAATGTATTTTCATCGAGTATTCGATGGGCACGTGAGGTTGCCACAACTTAAACGTACATACGTTTAATGGATGTAGTGTTGATCAACATAGAGTACTATAGGCTGATCACCTAGAAGTGCTCGTAAGATATGCCGGACTTACGGACTTCGTGTCGGGTTGTCCTTTTCAAAGAAATTATGAAACACTCATGGTCTTGGACCAGAATTAGTGTTTTACTGAATATTGTTATGATAAAACGTTTTGAAGGGAAAAGAAACGCTATTTTGAATTATTGATAGTACTTCATAACTATTATCCAGTTATTGAAGATATACGATTCCTATGTTTCAAGCATGCTTTTTAAATGAAATTGTTGTACTTGCTGAGCTTGTTATGCTCACTCTTGCTTGAACCATATGAATGCAGCTTAGATCGAATGGACCAAAGGATTCGATAAGGATAAAGGGAAGGCTAAAGCGAACTTGTAGATTACCTATGTAATAGTATAGGTTTGTAATGATAATATTTGATATTATGACAAGAACAAATGTAACAGTTATAAAGAACCCGGGGAATGGTAGTATTGTTTGGAATATATATATAAGACATATTCGTTCTTTTGAGGCATTTCAATTGAATGTTTGTGTGAACTGTAGCACCATGGAGGACCATATGTCGGGTTGGAAGAAACCCGGATTTGGGGGCGTCACAACTCCGTTCCCCGACTAGTCCCAGTTACGTTCTCATTTCCTGAAGAGAACAATGAAAGAAAAAGGGTGAGCTCAACTAGACCAGTAAGAAATATTATAACTAAGATAATGCATAATAACTCATCGTTAGCCTTCAACAGTGTTAAACTGATAAAATATAACAAACATCAAGTTTAACTGCAGCGGAACAATCAATCCATTAGAAGAGTCAAGTAGAGCATAAAATCTACTATCTTCTATGATTTAAAATGTTTTTTTTATCACTTTTATCGCTAAGACTCAGCTTAATAAATAATCCACATCATCGAATCACCCCTGCACTACGGCCAAGGATATTCTTTAGTATCACGGCCACAAATTATCCATGCACTATGGGCCAAGGATATTCGTGTATTCATCAATGGTCATGATCATGCCAACAACTATCCATTAATGCACTACGGGCCAATGAGGACTTGTACCACATCATTTGTAACATTACGGTCATGATTATATCGAATAATCACTGGTCATAATCATACCAAGTCCATCTATGCACTACAGGCCACAGATGACTTTCAACATAATATAAACATGAGGATGATGAAAATGATATAAGAATTCAATAAAACAAGTTCAAGGATAAATTTTTAAAAATTTATAATTTAACTTATCCAAAAATCAATAACGTCCAAATTGTCAACATGATAGTGCTTTGTGGAGTAAAATTCAAGAATATTATTGTACTAAAATGATTTGGACCGAAAACGAATCAATTTTTATCATGAATAGTACCCCAGGTGAATAGTACCCCGTGGATAATAATTTCGGGAATAGTAACCCTGTGAATAGTACCCCGGAATGAAAAAGTTAAAACTTATCCAGAATGCTCAGAATAATATTTTCATGAAAATATACTGGATGAAGCACAAATATCAAGGATATTTTACTAATTTCATGGAGTTTAGAAGCCAAAACTTAACAAAATGAGTATAGAATTCGAAATCTAAAACGAAATAATATTACTTACATACTATAGAGTATGGAAGAAAATATTATTTCAAGCGAATATTGAACAAAAATAACATCCCTTACTTTGAAAAGAAAAGTATTTCGACTTGTAGGGCGGGGATATTCTTGAAGAAAACTTTCACTATTTTCTACTCTCAAAGCTTTCTAAAACTCTAAAGAAATACGCTCAATATTATAGAAGAAGAATTATCTGATTCTGGTGTGGTTTTTAATTCTAACTAAGCATCATATTTATAGGAGAATGGAAAGGATACTATTTAGAAAAAGTTTTCACGGACCAATAGTAAAACGATCACGGGCGCTCAATCGACGAAACTTTCTGAAATTTGATTTTTACTGTGTAATACTGTGCAATAAAATATTCTAATAAAACAAAAACTTTAAATAAAATATAATATATTCTTTTTAAAATCAAATAAAACAAAACTTATAAAATTTATATATATTCATACATGTGCTAAATATATATATCACTTGCAAAATATATATATATTCATACATGTGCTAAATATATATATATATATATATATATATATATATATATATACACACACATTTAGTTTATATATATATATATAATATACATTCCCTTACTAATACGTAAACTCCCCCCCCCCCATTTCAAATGTTATCAACTCTTGTGGGCCCCACCAAAAGTTATCATCAATTGTGGCCCCATCTTTATTATATTAAATAATTTTCTACCGATTATTTTAAAAAATGGGTAAATGGGGATCCAAATAATAAGCAAAATTTGCAACAACTACTTCAAAAAAAAAATCCTCTCAATATTTTTAACAACATTTATCATTATTATAATTCACAATATTTAACAACCAGGTCGTTCCCAGGAAATGGGGGGCTTTCCAATAAGGATTTCTCCTTATTGGCGCGCAATTAGGTGACCAAACCTCTCCTTGACAGAACTTCTAGACATTGTCAATATTGTAAATAATAATATTAATAACTCTGTCATCTCAATTATTGATTTAATAATATATAAAATATCGACAATAATTGAATCAAATAACGTGAGATACTATGCAACAATTCTCAGTAGCAATAATTGAACAAAACCGAGTGACTTCTCACGTAAGCATCAATAATCAATACCGTGTGCTACTAAGCAACTACGCATATTACTATACTTTTAACACTGGGTGTTTCAACAGTTAACGGTAAAACTTTCGCCGTTATTTTCATAAAACGATATTTTTATCGTTTTCTCAATCTGACAATATTTCCGTTTGCGGGGTCCACCAATGATTGTGTCGTCGTAATAATATTCCCTGTTAAAACGAATATTTCCCGTCCAATCGAATATTATATAACAATTTGCGTACTTTGTAAAATTTATAAATATTACCCACAACTATAACATTATATCAAATTTACTCCTTAATATTCAAAAATCATATTTATAGAAAATTCATCTTTATTCATAAAAGTTGGGGTCTTACAAAAGGGGAGGCAAACTTTTGGTGGGAAGCAAATCAAGCGAGGGCAGGAGAAGGTGTTGTAACTTGGGCTAGGTTAAAAACTATATTTTTCGAAAACTATCTATCAGCTAGTATGCAGGCGAGGATGGAGGTGAAATTTCTGGAATTAAAGCAGGATAACATGACAGTTGTGGAGTATGCCGCAAAGTTTAATGAGTTGGCAAGGTTTTCTCCGCATCAAGTTGATACGGAGGCTAGGAAGGTGAGAAGGTTTGAGCTCGGATTAAAACCATGGCTCTATAATGTAACATTCCAGAATTTTAAATGTAATGTTAAATATTTATTGATTTATATAAATATTTAATGGATGTGATTATCGTTGAATAAATATTTGTTCAATTGATTGAATTTTGTTTAGTTAATTATTTATTAAATAAATAATTGATGAATTAAGGAAATGATTATTATATTGATATTTCAATTTAATGGTTAATTATTTGTATTGAGTTATGTGATTAAAAGATTTATTTAATTAATTGTGATTTGATTAATTAAAATAAATATGAAAGCTTGATTAAATATAGTGTGACAAATAACTATATTATAAGGAGTTATTAAAATAAATTAAAGTAGTTTAATTTAGTTTTTTGCCAAACAAGGCTTAATATATTAATTCCTTAAAATTTAAAGGGTTTTTGCCAAACAAGTCTTATGGCTTTTGGAATTTCTAGATTTTTAAAATAAATAAAATATATAAAATAATAAGTATAATATAATTATATATATACATTTATTTTTGTATGCATATTATATTTATGCGTATTAAGGTGTATCGCTTCTTTTTTTTAACTACTATTCAGTTTGGCTTTTTACGCTTAAGTTGGTCTGTGTTGTGATACTGAGAACTCTGAGAAAATTGAGAATTTCATGAGAGAGAATTGGAGAGGAGTCTAGGAAATTTTCACGTCAATTCCAGTGTGTTTAGCAAGAAATTCTGTCAAGCAACAAAAGGTATGTTCATAACTGTGATAATATATATGTATTTGTGTTGGACGACAAGAATTTTCTCATGTTCTTTAATAAGAAATTGTTGAATTGTGGATTTATATAGTTGGTAATTGCAATTGTATTTGTTTTTAATGCTAGAGTTTATGTCAAATAAGGAAATCGCATGTTAATTTTTGGATAACAATAAAAGAAAATGATGTTAGTGTTTATGTTTTCATATGTAGCTATGTAAGTACCAATTTTGATGGTTAAATTGCATGCTAAGATGATAATTGAGTTTTGTTTATGCTTGTTTGTTAAGATACGAACATAACGTAATTTGAATGAGATGATTTAGTCATGTTTTGAAATCACAGTGATGATTTTTAGGATGAATGTCAAGAAAATTGAGTTTTTCATGAAAACATGAAAATTGAGAAATTTAAAATAGTTTTAGTGAATGTTAAATTGTGCTAAGTGGTTGAATATGTTAGCAATAATGTCTATGATAGTTGTATATTTATTTTACGTGTTATTATCACTGTTTGGTGGGTGAAATTTGTGTTAGTTGGCTTAAGAAAAGTGCCGAAGCTTTGTTCTGCAAAACTGAGTTTTATGCGTCGTGCGGCCGCGCGAGTGCCCATTTCTAGACATTGAAGTCTGCTAATTCTGCAGACTTTGGTCGTTCTTTGTGGCTTAGCTAAAGGTTATGGTAATGTGTCCAACATGTAACAACAAGGCTAATACAGAGTTGTGTTATATGTATTATGAATTCAAAGTTACAAAAATGATTAGTAAATCAAAAATGCGTTATGTGATAACCTAGTTTATACAATAAACGTTAGTTATGTGTTGTGATGATTAACACTTGGGAATTCCGAAATGTAAAATGTAGCTTAAGACTTGTGCTAAAATAACAAGTTTAGCTAGTAATGCGTTTTATATTGAAAAGTGAATATTAGTATGTCTAATAGATGTTGTGGTTTTAATACTGTGTATAGGTGAACGTGAGTTTTAATATTTTAGCTTACGCCGAGGCAAGTTTTCTAACTCTACACTTTTCGTTGAGCTAGTTCATTTATTACATTGTGCAAGTTTTCTAACTCTACACATTCGTTGAGTTAGTTCTATTATTATATTGTATAACTTCATGCTTTTGATTGAGCAAGCTTCTTATCTTAACTGTTATTGAATAAATCAATTTTATTGATTGATTCATTCTAACTTGTTACAGTTAAACAAGTTTCTTAAGTTCTATTATTGTATAATGAACGTAATTTTGAACTCTCATCTCTATTATTGAACTGTTTTAATTCTTTGAATGAGCTAATACATTGTTGGGCAAGTTTTTAGTTTTCAGCTTGCTATTAGTTAAATGTACGTTCAGGAATATCATTTCTAATGTTATAAGACTCGAACCTTTGCTTATTTTACTGTTCAAGCAAAGGTTAACCATTTTATTCATTTTATTGAATGCTTATGCTCTATAGCTATTTCAAGCATGAGTTTGATATGTAGAATCAGTTCATTTATGATTCTCAAATGTTCTAAGCTATGTTGTTATTAAACAACTATTCTATTATCAATCATTGTTGATTCAACTAGTTCCCTAGTTGATGATCATTAAACTTCAATTACCCTTGAAAGCTTATCCAAACCAAACTTTCTTTCGTGCGGACTTGTACTCTAAATATTGAGATGAACAATCCTATGTTTAGGGGTTTACGCTTAGCGTTGAAATGGTTGTGCACAATACATTGTACGAAGGATTGATCCCCCTAAGTACGTGGAGTCCTTATAGTCATATGACTATTAAAGTTAAAGTTGAAAGATTACTTATAACTGTGGACATGGTTTATGTTTATTTGACCCTCAATAGTATATTTAAGAATGTTAATAGAACATATCATTCAGTTCTATTGAGCCTATGAATTGGCAAATGTTGTAATGTTAATAGAACATATCATTCAGTTCTATTGAGCCTATGAATTGGCAAATGTTGTAATGTTAATAGATCATATCATTTAGTTCTATTAACCCTATTATTTGGCAAATGTTGTAAAGATATTTATTCTTATTTCAAGTGAGCTTTGTTTGCTCACTCTTGCATATTTATACACTTATTGCAACTATGGTTGAGAAGGTAGATAAACCTACAACTAGCAAAGGAAAGGGAAAAATGTACAAGTGATGAAGACTTGTAATTTTGCTTTATCGTTATGATGATAGACTTTTAAATATGACGTGATGTAATAATTTAATTTCCGCACTTGAATGATTGTATTAAAGGTTAGAGAGCCTGGGAGATAATGTTTTATTAATGTAATCCTGTATGGGCAGGTTTTATTATTCAATTTATTATGATTGGGTAGTTAGATATGAATGTTTTGATTACGCGAACACCAAATCTTGAGGTAATGAAGTATCGGGATTTGGGGGTGTCACAAGTTGGTATCAAAGCTTTAGGTTATGAACCTTAGGTGGGGAAAAGCCTTAGGAAGTAACCTTTGAAAAGATAGTGGTGATTAACTCTTATCGAGTTTTAAGGAAGGAGTAATAAAACACTTATGTGCTTATGTATTTATAATTTATGTGCTCGTGAGTGTCGAGTAGGAATGATTAATGATTAAAACTTAAAATTTTGCTGTCAGGATGACTAATGTCGGAGAATCCAGTCAGGCTAAGGAGGATAGACCTCAGATGCCTATAGAGGATCCTCGCGACATTCAGGTTATTTGGGAACGACTACTGCCACGGGAGTCAGCCCCGTTGGTCATAGCGGTTGAAGATGAGGATGATGATGTGGAGACGGATGAGGAGGATCCCGTTGAGTTGCCACAGGAGGATGAGGATGACGAGGACGAGGAGGAGGAGACTCCACAAACCTTGATAGCTGCTCATATGAATGATGAAGTCTACGACCGTAACGTGGAACTTTAGGATACAGTCGAGGAATTGCAAGAGATAGTAGCTGAACAACAGACTGCAATGACACAGAAAGACGATGAAATCCAGGATCGTGAGGAACGACTGACTAATGTCGAGGAGAAGCTAGAACAGACTGAAGGAGAGAAATAACAACTGATTGAGGAGGTAGTACAACTGAAAAACAAGTTGAAGGAAGAAGCTACTAAGAGGGAAAGAGTCGAAGATGCATACGACGAAGTGTTTCAACGAGCCGGGATAGCAGTAAAAGACACACATGCAAAGAGAATGAAGATGGAAGAGATGAATAGAGTATTCAACACCGTGGTTAATCGAGCTCATGATCGGATCATGGGGTATCCGATTCAGTTTGAGACGCTACCATCGTATGTATTAGATCACAGAACAATTTTCTGGATTATGGAGGAAGAGCATAGTAAGGCTAAGAAGTATTTTAGTAGAACATCATTGTTGTTATGCGAGTTATAAATATTAAATAAATTGTAAATCCCAAGTGTTATGTAACCTATGGGATATGACGATGATGTTGTCCTGAAACTTTTGTGGTTCAGGAAAGTAATGTAAATAGCAGTGATGCTATTGTTTTATATTTTCAAAGAGGTTATGAATAAATAAAAGTTGTTATTTTATTCAAAGTGTTATGTGATTATGTGGCTATTTCTTTTGTGGAGGCAAGTTAAGTAGAAATTACTTAAAAGGGTTCAATAATAATCTAATGGGTGTATTTTTAACAGAAAATGCCTTCGAGACGTCAACCACCACGACAGAGAACCACCGAAGGAACCAATAATAACGACAATGTCGATGCTAACCCCGTTCAACAATTAATGACGTTACTGACAGGAGCGTTGCAGAATCAACCACAGAACCAAGGACCAACATTTAAGGAGTTCAAGGCAGTTGGACCACCAATTTATTTTTCAGGTCGATTGAATCCAATGAGGCACGACTTAGATTATGGAGATAGAAAAGGTGTTCGATGTTGCTAGTGTGACGCCCCCAAAATTAGGTATACATCACCCATTCTGAGTCGTCAGATACATGGTACAAAATTAAAATACAACTTCATTTATACAACTGTTGAGCTGTCGTATAGAATACGACCATAGTTTAATATGAGTTTTAATACAGATGTATGTAACTGTCATGGTACCTCAACCACAACCTTACAATGGTACTTTACATAAAAGTACAGTCAAAAACAGTTTTAGAAACTAAAATCTTTGGGAAGTACTCAAGGAAACCTTTGTACATGGGAGGCCATATGTCCAGGTTATGATAGATATCATATGTCGACAGAATTATCCTTGGTTGACCCAAAAGTCCCCAAAGAAAAACAAGAAGATTACTATCATCTTCTTTCCAATGGTAAGTCTTCTCTTGACATATAATTATCTCCGTTGTCTCCAAGTGAAAATTATATTTCAAATATACTCCAAGATCATATAGGTAGTGCTCGTAGATATACTCGGCAAGTGGATGTGCACAACCATGTCTTATGATAACACGAGGTTGTATGTCATTAGACATCTTGTATGATAGTGGCAAAAACACCCTTCCAACGTTGGGTTCGCCTCACCCTATATGATTCACCAAATATAACTACTAAATAATGTATATAATATAACACACTTTTCTATACTATTTAGGGAGAACCTCCACAGCTAGAGACCACCATTCTAATCCTCTTAATACCCCCGCTTGACCCAGCTACACTCTTATTACACGAAAGAAATTGTGAAGCGTAAGGGTGAGCACATAACTAGCCCAAAAAAATAATATCATGACTAAAGATAATTAAATTATCAATAGCTTTCATTAATAATAAATCAAAGATTTAGAACATATGACAGATAATAAAACTTTTCAACCATAGTTGCAGCGGAACGAGCAATTCATTAGAATAGTCAAATAGACCATAAGGTATATTATCTTCTTTATGTTAAAAGTCCACCAATAATGTTTTATCCGTGTAACATCAATCAACAATTCCCGTCCACGATCATGTGAATAACTCATAATCACAATTGTGATTCTAAATTCCTCTTTGCATCCAGGACGAAGATAATTTTCATCACCTAAAACATCAAAAATCATGGTTATACCAAATCACAATTCCTCGCCAGTAATCATTAAATCGCCTTTTTTCTACTACCAAAGATATTCAAGATATCACATCCATGAATTAATATTTCATTGCTGAGACTCAGCTCAATAATTAATCCACATCATCGAATCATCCATGCACTACAGGCCAAGGATATTCTTTAGTATCACGACCACGAATTATCCATGCACTACGACCAAAGATAATCGTGTTTTCATTAACAGCCCTAGTCATGCCATAAAACAATTCATCTTTGCACTACGGCCAAAGAGAGTCCATAGCCATAATCATACCAAAAACTGTCCATCAATGCACTACGGGCCAATGAGGACTTTTTCCACATTATTTGTAACATTACGGTTATGATTATACCGAATAATCCCTGGTCATAATCATACCAAGTCCATCTATGCACTACAGGCCACAGATGACTTTCAACATAATATAAGCATGAGGATGATGACAATATTATAAGCATTAGTCAAACTAAATCAAGGATAAATATTAAAGACTTTAAATTTATCTAAACATTATCAATCACTTAATAAAATCATAATCTAATATTGTTAATATTATAACAATATTTTAATCACTCCTTAAACTTATAAATAATTTAATTTAATTGTTTACACTTTTCTAAATAATGCATTTGATCATTCAAAATGCCATACTCATAAGATTTCATCACCAATAATCAAATTACTCATCAAAAATCTACATATACCTTATATAGGATTTTCAAGCCATAAAATTCTATTTACCAATTTCTCAACTTCACATAACATATTTAATTCATATGTTCGTCACTAAATCATTTTCATGAAAAATACCAAATCAATCCCAAAAATTATTCTTTTCTGGGTTTAAGCAGAATATAGTCCCATACTGAACATATATTTTTCTCAGAATTTTTAAAATTCATTTACTATTTTTCAAAAATCAATTTCTAATTAATTCCTTAAGAAATTAGCTACCTCAAGGTTAACTCCAGAAATTCTCAAATCTTGGTAGGATGTTACACATGTTAACGTGAGTTTCTAGTTAAAATTTCATGGTCATCGGAGTTATAGAACTCCGGTTATAGCGTTTATCGTCGGAAAAACCTAAATATTGAAATAGTCATAACTTGCTCATTATAAGTTGCTCATTATAAGTTGGAATGCCCTTTTAAATTTTCTGGCAGTAGCTTTTTTGCACTTTTCAATTTTTGACTCATTTACTAAAATCAGTCCACACGAAAATCTACAACACCTTTTCTAGTGATTCCACTTGGATAAGTTAGAAAACTCATAGATCTAACTCTAGAACTTGACCACACTCAAAAATTCGAAATATAATAGGAGATATGGTCAATTGAATTTCATACTCCATTTTTACCAAAATCTAATTTTCAACCCTTTGTGTTTTCTAAGAACTTTCATGTTTTCACATAATAACCAACATAACTCATCATGACAATGACATAATAATTAAATAAAACAAGTTCAAGAATAAGTTTTAAAGATTTATAAGTTAATTTATCCTGAACTCAATAATGTCCAAATTGTCAACATGATACTACTTTGTGGAGTAAAATTCAAGAATGCTCAGAAATTATTTTCATGAAAAGATAAAGGATGAAGCGCAAATATCAAGGATATTCCACTAATTTCATGGAGTATATAAGTTAAAGTTTTAACCAACTGAGTGTAATAAAGAATGGAATAACAAAAGAAATCACCGAGCGTCGCGATAATAGCGCATAGCGTGTTATTCCAACATTATAATAAATAATCGAAACCAGTCCCAAGCGTAAAACACATGATGTGATATTCCAATGAATAATAAAGAATGGAACCAAGTCCGCCAGAAAACGCATGCATGTGGATATTCCAATGAATAATAAAGACTGGAACCGTGTCCGGTGTAAAATGCATGCATGTGATATTCCAACGAATAATAAATAATGGAATAACATAAGAATTCACCGTATATGCGATAGAATCACATGCATGTGAGTTATTCCAATGAATAATAAATAATGGAACCAAAGTTATGCGTAAACATGTATGCAGGATGTTCCAACGAATAATAAAGAATGGAATAATGTAAGAATTTCACCACGTATGCGGTACTTCGCATAAACAGTTATTCCAACATAATAATAAATAATGGAACCAGTCCAGCGTGAACGCATGAATGTGATATTAAACAGAATAATAAAGAACGGAATATTAGAAGAATTTCACCATGTATGCGGTACTTCGCATGGACAGGTTATTCCAACAGAATAATAAATAATGGAATAACAGAAGTTCTCTTCACGAATAAGAAAGAAAGAATACCCCTTATGAGTACAACAAATAATATCCCCTACGATTACAACAAATAATATCCCCTTCCTTAAAAAGAAAAGTATTCCGTCTGGTAGGGCGGGAATATACTTGAAAAAAACTTACACTACGCTCAAAGCTTTCTTAAACTCTAAAGAAATACGCTCAAGATTATAGAAGAAGAACTCTCTCAATAGTTTCTCTCTCTAGAGTTTCAGTGAATTCGTAAGAAATAATGAAGGAATGAGCTTCTATTTATAGAAGAATGGACTGCATAGTAATTAATTCATGAACGGTCCAGATTGATTTACTTTTAAATGGACGGTCCATATTGGTTTACTATTAAAACTTAAAGTAACGGTCCATACTAATTTACTATTAAAACTTTAAACTAGCGATCCATATTGATTTACTATTATAACTATCCACCAGCGGTCCATATTGATTTACTATTATATCTTCAACCAACGGTCTGGAAAATTAGCACATCTCCTCATGGACTAATATTGTACCCAAAAATAATTTGGACCGAAAAGAAATATATTTTACGGGTGAATAGTACTCCGTGAATAGTAACTCATGAATAGTAACTCATGAAAGTAACTCATAAATAGTAACTCGTGAATAGTAACTCGTGAATAGTAACTCATGAATAGTAACTCATGAATAGTAACTCGTGAATAGTACTCCGACACGAAAAGTGTCCCGAATACCCGATTGAATAATACTGAGTGACTTCTCACATAAGCATCAATAATCAATACCGTGTACTACTATGCAACCACGTGTATTCATCGTACTTTTAACAGATTGTTTCAACGATTAACGTAAAACTTCCACCGTTATTTTCATAAAGTATTTTTGTCGTTTTCTCAATCTGACTATAATTCTGTTGTGGGGTCCACCAATGATTGTATCATCGTATGAATATTCCCCGACAAAAAGAATATTCCCCGATTAATCGAATATTCCCCGCCAAAATGAATATTTTATATCAACTTGCTTACTTTGCAAAACAAATTTTCACATATTACCCTTAACTTTAAATTTTTTATCAATTTAACTATTTACCACAATAGAAAAATTGAATACTTTTATTTCATAAAATTCGGGGTCTCACAGCTAGGGTAGGGGATGATTAGAAGACTGCTTTCGTAACATTCAGTTGAAAGCAGAAGCTAATTATTGGTGGCAGGCCAATAAAACTCGAGAAGAACCAGGGATGATGACCTGGGATAGGTTTAATGAGATATTCTTCGAGACCTATTTTCCCGAGAGTTCGAAAGGTCAGCTGGAAGTGCAATTTACTCTGAAGGCGGGGGAATGATGATGGTATCCGAGTATCTTAGCTAAATTCAATGAGTTGGCGAGGTTTGCGCTTTATCAACTCAAAGACGAGCAACGTGGTGAAGAGATTTGAGCGCGAGGACCAAGCCTTGGTTGATGCAGAGGGGTTTCCTATTTCAATTGAAGACTTTCGCATAGCGATGATGGAGAAAGCAATACTCATCAAGGTGGAGGCGAGGCGTGACAAAGTTCAATCAGGAACATAAAAAGAAGAAGAATGAGGCGGAGATTAAGAATGGAGGTGGTAGTGGGGGAAACAACAATAACAACAACAACAACTTGAAGAGGAAGTGGAATAGAAATGTGGGTGCTAGAAACCAGCAGGGTAACAAGCAAAACAAGAAGTTTAAAGCATGTGCTACATGCGGTAAGTTTTACAAGGGTGCGTGCTTGATGAGGAAACGAGTATGCTTCAATTGTGGTTAGGAGGGTCACATTGCCCCAAATTGTACTCAACCTAAGAAGAAGGTGTGCTTCACGTGCGGATCCAAGGATCACTTTGCTCGTGAACGCCCTAAGAAGAAAGATGGAGTGACAACCAGAAGCAATGGAGGTAATAGTGGAGGTACATCATCAAACAAACCCACATCTAGAACTTTCAACATGACTATGCAAGATGATGTGCAATCAAAAGATGTCGTGTCAGGTATTATCCCAATCAATGATATTAATGCTTATATATTATTTGATTCGGGTGCTACTTGCTCGTTTGTCATTGATGAATTTGCTGAGAGGTTAGAATTGCCTAGAGAAGAACTGAATTTCCCTTTGAACATAGAAATTACGAATAAGGAGGTAATCCCTGTTAGATTCGTACACAAGAACTGTAGGGTGAACATTAAAGAGAATATCTTGATGGTAGATTTGATTCTGATTAGACTTGGAGAGTTTGATGTTATTTTGGGAATGGATTGGCTGTTCAAATATGGAGCAGTAATTGATTGCCAAAAGAAATGTGTAAACCTTATGACCTTATCAAAGGTGGTATTTTATGGTAGCAAGTCGCCAAGACAAATGAAATGTCTGACGATTATGCAGGCCAAGAAATTATTGAGTCAAGGTTGTGTGGGCTATTTAGCTTACATAGTCGATACTCAGAAAAAGAATGTGAAACTGGAAGAGATACCAGTGGTGAGGGAATTTGAGGATGTGTTTCTAGAGGATTTGCCAGGACCTATGCATGACAGAGAAATTGAGTTCGTAATCGACTTAATGCCGGGAACAACACCGATATCGAAGGCCCCATACAGAATGGCTCCAGTATAAATGAAGGAACTGATGGTACAGTTGCAAGAGTTGTTAAACAAGAAATATATTCAACCAAGCGTATCACCGTAGGGAGCGCCAGTGTTATTCTTGAAGAAAAAGGATGGGTCAATGCGTCTTTGCATTGATTATAGAGAATTAAACAAAGTCACTATTAAAAATAAATATCCATTGCCAAGAATAGATGACTTGTTTGATCAGTTGAAGGGTGCTAAATACTTCTCGAAAATAGATTTGAGAAGTGGGTATCACCAGTTGAAAGTGAGGAAGGAGGATATACCACGAACGACATTCAGAACTTGGTATGGACATTACGAAGTTTACGGTGATGTCTTTTGGTTTAACCAATCGCTTCTTTGCGTTCTCGGATTTGATGAATAGGGTGTTTAAACCATTCTTAGACAAGTTTGTAGTGGTATTCATCGATGACATTACGGTGTATTCCAAAACTCAAGAAGAACACGTGGAACACTTGCGTTTGACATTGGAAACACTAAGAAAAGAAAAGTTGTCTGTGATTCTCTAAGTGCGAATTTTGGCTGGGCCGTATGCAATTTCTTGGTCACGTGATTGACAAAGATGGGATTTCCGTGGATCCATCAAAAGTGGAAGTCAGAATCAATTAGGAACAACCAAGAACAAATCGTCGAGTGAGGAGTTTCTTGGGACTGGCCGATTATTATAGGCGATTTATTCAAGATTTTTCTAAGATAGCCACTCCATTAAAAAATTTGACCAGGAAAACTGTGAAATTTGTTTGGACTGAGAAATGTGAAGAAACACTACAAGAAAAAAGCTTAAGTCCGACGGATTATTCCGTCGGACATATGCTTATTTGGTCGAAAATATATTATTCTCGACGGAAATATCCGTCAGATATTCGGTCGTAAATATTCGCGTAGAAACAAGATCCGTCAAAAGTTCTGTCAGAAATTCATTATCCTCGACGAACGTATCCCCGACGGATGTGCGTCGAACATTAACTATCTTCGACTGAATATATAGGACGAAACTTTTCATCGAATATAACAGTACCTATTTTCGACGGATGTATTCCCTCGAAATTATCTTATGTCCGACTGAAAAATAAAATAGCCCACTATTCATTAAAATTGGCTAATTATTAAAGTCGACGGAATTTGCGTCGGAGATAGAGTGTTTACGACGGATACGTTGCGTCGAACGTATAGTCTCAGCTCCTCATCTCGATCTAATATAATATCGGGAAGAGGGGTGGTGGAATCTAACGGCTCAGAACCCCTCCTAATAGTCTCCAGCTCAGCTATACGCTCGTCCCGAAGCTAAAATCAGTCCTGTAATGTATTCTGTATACGTATGTTAATTATATCATTTTAGTTACGATTGAATATTATTAAAAACTAAATAGTAAGATGAGTTTTACCCGTATAGCTAAAGCTGCCTGAGATAAAGCACGCTCGTCCTTAGGCGTGTGCGCTCGATCCCAAAAGTCTAGAAGGGTAGGATCTCGGTCCAAGGTCCTCCCCAATGCCTAATACAAACAATCATAAAACAGGTCTTAAGTATTTGTGAGAGAACTTGATACATAAATAACTAAATACAACGCACTTACCATCTTCGCCTCCTCGAACGACTGAGAACTAGTGGTGTGTACTATCCGGAGCTGACCACGGTTCTTCTTCGCCTACTCAGACTTTTTCTTGAAGTCATCTGCCTCCCAGGCTAAATCGGAGACTATGCGGGGCTGATGATCTCTGATGGTGGTCCTGGGTTGGTCGACAACTAATTATTTTATTTTATTTTACTTTATTTTGTATTATATTATGTTATTTATTTTATTTTTAAAATTTATTTTATTTAATAAACTAAATTATATTATATTTACTTTATTTTATTTTAGTAGTAAGAAACTAAGTAAATGGTACTTAGTGTATGATTTATTAATATTGGGAAACTAATTACTAATACAATACACACAGGGCCCATAAATATTCTACAATTTCATAATTTTGACAGAATTTCTGTCATAAATTCAGTCGGAAATAACAAATATATCAAGATTAAAAACAGTCCTAAAATCAGTTACATTATGATAAGGAACCCAAATTTGATATGTTATACACTTCATAATATCAATATTCTGCAATTTCCAAATTCCAAATAATATGTAGTCCACAAACCCAAAATTAAAATTCCAATTTCAGCAATCAGCAATATAAACAAGAAGAATAGGACCCAAATTTTAGATTTCAGATCACTCCCAATTCCAACAAATGGACCCAAATTTTCAACCCATAAATTCACAGCAACAACATATTATCCAAATTAAATTGGGTTAATCTCATATTCAAACTCAAACTAAACCTAAAATAAATTAAGCCCTAAATTTCACAATTTGCAACAAATTAACCCTAAAAATCTAATACTTGGCAGAAAACTAACTTTGAAATTGAATTAATGTGCAAACTAACTGACGGAGCCTGGTGGTGGCTGCTGGTAGTGGTGTCAGTGATGGTGGTTTAACCGACGGTGTTGGTGGCCTCTACTGGTGGTGGAACCGATCGACAGTGATGGTGGTGGTGGTATAGTGGCAGTACGTGGTGGTTGTGGAATCGAAGGTGGTGGTGGTGGCGATGACGTGGTGGTCTTTGCCGGCGCGTGTGGTGGTCTTGGTGGCGATGCGTGGCGGTCTTCTACAATCGAAGGTGGTGGTGGTGGCAGTATGCGGTGGTGGTGCGTGGTGGCACTACACGCGTGGTGGTGGAATCGAAGGTGGTGGTGGTGGAACCGGTGGTGGTGGTGGGGGCGGCGATGGTGGAGATGAGAGCAGTGAGAGAAGAGAGACTGAGAGATCACGTAAAGTGAGAGCGAAAGTGAGAGAGAGAGAAAGATAAAAATCAGATCTAGCAAAGTGAGAGAAACGAGGGGGCGGGAAGACGTAAGGTTTTAGGCTTATTTTCAACGGACTATCCGTCATACTTAACTTTGTCATAATTACTATAGTTTTGACTAAATAGTCCGTCGGACTAAACACTATTCAGTCAAAAATAAGGTTCGCACTGGCGGGAACATTGGCGCCAATGGGATACATATATTTTTGACGAACATCTGTCGAAATTAAAGTAGTTTCGACTGACGTATCTTCGATGTAATAATCCGTCAAAATACATATTATCTACGAGGGAATCTGTCCGTCGAATGTAGCTCTGTCGAAATTAGTCGGTTTTCTTGTAGTGAAAGTTTCCAGGATTTGAAGAAGAAATTAAGCATGGCACCTGTGTTGTCATTACCAGATAGTACAGGTAATTTTGTGGTGTATAGTGATGCCTCACATAAGGGATTGGGTTGTGTTCTTATATAAAACGGCAAAGTAATTGCGTATGTATCAAGATAACTGAAGGATTATGAGAAAGGTTATCCAACTCATGATTTGGAATTGGTTGTAGTAGTATTTGCTCTCAAAATATGGAGACACTATCTCTATGGAGAGAAATGTGAAATCTACACAGATCATAAATCTGAAGTATATTTTCACACAGAAGAACCTGAATATGCGACAAAGAAGATGGATGGAATTAATAAAGGATTACGATTGTGAGATCTTTTATCACCCGGGCAAAGCGAATGTGGTTGCATATGCTTTGAGCATGAAAGGTCGGGAGAAGTTGATGCTGATAACTACTCAGGAGGAGCTTATTTCAGTAATGACAAAGCTAGAGTTGGAAATCAAATTTCCAAAGGAGTACGATGAACGACTATTTCAGATAGATGCTAGTCCAACTTTGGTGTATAAAGTGAAGAGTGCTCAACTACAAGATAAAGAATGTGAAACGATCAAAGAGAAAGTGGTTTACGGTAGTGATGTAAAATACAAGATCGATACCGAAGGACTACTACGGTTCGAGGGAAGAATCTGGGTTCCAGCAGTACCAGATATTAGAGACAAAATCTTGACCGAAGCACACAACACAAGATATTCGATTCATCCAAGAAGTACAAAGATGTATCAAGATTTGCAGCGATATTTTTGGTGGCCAAATATGAAAAGAGACGTTGTAGAATGCGTTGCAAAATGCTTGACGTGTCAGAAGGTGAAAGCTGAACATCAACGACCAAGCGGGTTACTTCAACCGTTGGAAATACCGGAATGGAAATGGGGGCATATCACAATGGATTTTATGGTAGGACTTCCAATGATCAGAAAAGATACGATGCGATATGGGTGATAGTG
This sequence comes from Panax quinquefolius, assembly GCA_020205615.1. Taxonomy (NCBI): domain Eukaryota; kingdom Viridiplantae; phylum Streptophyta; class Magnoliopsida; order Apiales; family Araliaceae; genus Panax; species Panax quinquefolius. The sequence goes on from CM035165.1 coordinate 46,915,968, forward strand.
GACAGACTAACAAAATCTACACACTTTTTGCCAACAAAGATTAGATTTAATCTTGATCAGCTAGCAAAACTGTACGTTAAAGAGATCGTGTCAAGACATGGAGTTCTAGTGTCAATTGTGTCAGACAGAGATCCAAGGTTCACATCAAACTTCTGGCAGAGACTACAAGAATGTATGGAAACACAGTTGCGAATGAGAGCAAACCAACGGGAAAAGCAAACGAACAATCCAAACGTTGGAAGATATGCTGAGAGCATGCATTATGGATTTCAAAGGAAGCTGGGATGAACATTTACCATTGGTAGAATTTGCCTATAACAATAATTACCACGCGAGCATTGGCATGCCACCTTACGAGGCATTGTACGATAGAAAGTGTAGAACTCCACTGTGCTGGGATGAAGTCGGTGAACGCCAACTGTTAGGACCAGAACTGGTACAACAAACTGCTAAAGTTGTCAAACTCATCAAGACAAGATTGGTAGCAGCCCAAGACAGACATAAAAAGTATGCCGATCAACATAGGCAGAATCGCGAATTTGTAGTAGAAAATTTTGTTTTCCTAAAAGTTTCTCCTTGGAAGGGGAAAATTCGTTTTGGCAAGAAAGGAAAGCTCAACCCAAGATTTATTGGACCTTTTGAGATACTACGAGGTAGCTCTACCTCCAGAATTGGAAAACATTCATAATGTTTTTCACATTTCGGTGCTACGACCGTATAAACCTGATTACAAGCACGTGATCGAGTACGAACCATTGTAATTTGATAAAGATTTGTCTTATGAAGACACTCCTATCCAGATAGTCGATAGGAAAAAACTAGTGCTCAGAAATAAAGTGATACCTTCTGTGAAGGTGATATGGAGAAACCACAATGTCGAAGAGGCAACGTGGGAACTCGAAGCTGAAATGATGAAAAATTACCCTGAGTTATTTGTTTAATATATGTCTTCGATTATGGGGATAGAATCTTTGTAAGTAGGGAAGAATGTGATGATTTGATTGTTTGAATTGTGATTCTGAGGACAGGATCCTTTTAAGGAGGGAATGCTGTAACATTCCAGAATTTTAAATGTAATATTAAATATTTATTGATTTATATAAATATTTAATGGATGTGATTATCGTTGAATAAATATTTGTTCAATTGATTTAATTTTCTTTAGTTAATTATTTATTAAATAAATAATGGATGAATTAAGGAAAGGATTATTATATTGATATTTCAATTTAATGGTTAATTATTTGTATTGAGTTATGTGATTAAAGGATTTATTTAATTAATTGTGATTTGATTAATTAAAATAAATTTGAAAGCTTGATTAAATATAGTGTGACAAATAACTATATTATAAGGAGTTATTAAAATAAATTAAAGTAGTTTAATTTAGTTTTTGCCAAATAAGGCTTAATATATTAATTCTTTAAAATTTAAAGGGTTTTTACCAAACAAGCCTTATGGCTTTTGGAATTTCTAGATTTTTAAAATATATAAAATATATAAAATAATAAGTATAATATAATTATATATATACGTTTATTTTTGTAACTGTTATTATATTTATGCGTATTAAGGTGTATCAGTTTCTTTTGTTTACGCTTACTATTCAGTTTAGGTTTTTACGCTTAAGTTGGTTTGTGTTGTGATACTGAGAACTCTGAGAAAATTGAGAATTTCTTGAGAGAGAATTGGAGAGGAGTCTAGGAAATTTTCACATCAATTTCAGTGTGTTTAGTAAAAAATTCTGTCAAGCAACAAAAGGTATGTTCATAACTGTGATAGTATATATGTATTTGTGTTGGACGACAAGAATTTTCTCATGTTCTATAATAAGCAATTGTTGAATTGTGGATTTATATAGTTGGTAATTGCAATTGTATATGTTTATAATGCTAGAGTTTATGTAAAATAAGGAAATCGCATGTTAATTTTTGGATAACAGTAAAAGAAAATGATGTCAGTGTTTATGTTTTCATATGTAGCTATGTAAGTACCAATATTTATGGTTAAATTGCATGTTAAGATGTTAATTGAGTTTTGTTTATGCTAGTTTATTGAGATACGAACATAACATAATTTTAATGAGATGATTTGGTCATGTTTTGAAATCACAGTGATGATTTTTAGGATGAATGTCAAGAAAATTGAGTTTTTCGTGAAAACATTAAAAATTGAGAAATTTAAAATAGTTTTAGTGATTGTTAAATTATGCTAAGTGGTTGAATATGTTAGCAATCATGTCTATGATAGTTGTATATTTATTTTATGTGTTATTATCACTGTTTGGTGGGTGAAATTCATGTCAGTTGGCTTAAGAAAAAGTCTTAGAAGCTACATTTTGTAAAAAGTTGAAGTTACGTGCATGTGCATGGCGCATAAGAAACCTTAAGTAGCGGCCTTAGCATGCCATGGCCTCCCAGTATAAAACTCGCGTGGGTCATGCAGAAAGTGCCCATTCAAACAACTTTGAAGTCTCGCTAATTCTGCGCAGACTTTGGTCGATTCTTTATTAGCTAGCTAAAGGTTATGGTAATGTGTCCAACCTGTAACAACAAGGCTAATACAGAGTTGTGTTATATGTATTATGAATTCAAAGTTGAAAAAATGATTAGTAAATCAAAAACGCGTTATGTGATAACCTAGTTTATACAATGAACGTTAGTTATGTGTTGTGATGATTAACACTTGGGAATTCTGAAATGTAAATGGTAGCTTAAGACTTATGCTAAAATAACACGTTTAGCTAGTAATGCATTTTATATTGAAAAGTGAATATTATTATGTGTAATAGATGTTGTGGTTTTAATACCGTGTATAGGTGAACGTGAGTTTTAATATTTTAGCTTACGCTCGAGGCAAGTTTTCTAACTCCACACTTTCGTTGAGCTAGTTCATTTATTACATTGTGCAAGTTTTCTAACTCTACACTTTCGTTCAGTTAGTTCTATTATTATATTTTATAACTTCTTGCTTTTGATTGAGCAAGCTTCTTATCTTATCTGTTATTGAATAAATTAATTTTATTGATTGATTTATTCTAACTTGTTTACAGTTAAACAAGTTTATTAAGTTCTATTATTGTATAATGAACGTAATTTTGAACTCTCGTCTCTATTATTGAACTGTTTTAATTCTTTGCATTAGCTAATACATCGTTGGGCAAGTTTTTAGTTTCCAGCTTGCTATCAGTTAAATGTACATTGATAAGTGGATTTAATATAGACGAATTGATATTCATTTCAAGTTTAAATTCGTAGTTTTCTTTTTGTTTTGTGTTCGTTTTCACTTGTTTTATGTCATTTTATGTGTAGGGTGGTTGTGGATGCAAGTGGTGAAGAAAGACGGAGTTTTGGAGCGAAATTGGAAAAATTCTTGTAGTGGAAAAATTTAGATTAGCGATAACTTTAACCAGGCGGGCTGCCTTTATAATCTGTACCCCATAGAAGTGGGTCCCGATTTTTGCACTCTCCTGATTCATTTTGATGTTTACTGCTACTCGGTTTTTGGGACTTTGTTAGGCGTCTGGACTCTAGAAAAGGCAGATTTCGGCTAGAACATAAAGGGAGCTTAATATTACGTTGCAATAAATAAATCATACAACACAAGGAGCATACTACAGAGATTAATTTCAGGATTTAAGTGCGAACTTTGGAGGAATAATTTGAAGAGATTATCGTGACAGTTGCAAATCTAGGCTACGTAAAGGGGTTTTCATTATTCTTCTTCTCTTTAGTCGTTATTTGTTATTGAAAGGATGGTTTCATTAGATTATTCAGTTTTTAATTCATTCGTTATGAACTAATTAGCATATTAGACTTGTGATGGATCCTTGGGTGAAACGATGATTTTATAACTTTGATTTCCAATTTAATAAAGTATTTTCAGTTTATCTATGTTAATTCGAGCGTGAACTTATGAATTGCTTGATCAACAATTCCTCGTGGATTTGAATGGAATCGAGAGAGGATATTCAAATCTAGACCTAGTTAATGTAGCATGTGTCATGAATTTTGTGAATAGAAGATTTTTGATTATTGTTAAGGTAGAGATATGCTTGACATCGCATGTAATCGGGTAGAGAACTTAAGCTTAAACCTTCTTTAATTGCAGTTTACATAGAGATATAGTGAGTTTGTTGATTTAGGAGTTTAACGGATTTCTATCTTAATTGTGGATTGACGTTAATACGGTATTAGTGCATCGAGAGGTGGTTAATACTACGTTCGTGTTCTTGATTAATAAACTGAGATAGTGAATTGAATTGGAATAAAGGTGTTAAAATCAGAGTGAAGCTCAGGGTGAAATCATAAGTCTAATTCTTCATTAATTGTTTGAATTCCAGATTTTGATATTAGTGATTAGGTTTGTGGTATTTTATTTGTTTTTAATTTAGGTTCTATAATTTTTAATCATTGAATTGGATAGTTTAATAAAATTAGGATTAATAGGAAATTCACAATTTGATAATTATGAATTTAAGTTTCTTACTAAATTATCTCTGTGGGAACGATACTCTATTCATCACTTTATTACTTGTTGACCACGTACACTTGCGTGTTTTGCGCGTATTGATTTTGCCCAACAAGTTTTTGGCGCCGTTGCTGAGGACTATTTAGTATAAATCTTAATAGGTTTACAATATCAGTTTAATTAATCCATTTTTACTTAGACATTTTTATTTTTGTTTTGTTTCTTCTATTTCAGGTGTGGAAGCAGTTTATGCAAACTCGGTCCAAAAATCCAGATTTGCTGCCTTTTGACGACGACATTGATTAAAGGTTTCAGAGGTTGAGCAAGTGGATAAAGGAAATGAGACAAGAATTTGAAACACCTGAGGAAGAAGAGGAAATGGCAACCGAAAATCGGAAAACATTAAGGGACTACGCCACGCCTAAGGTGACTGAACTGCAATCAACCATCACCAGGCCCGCAATTGCAGTGAATACATTTGAAATTAAGCAAGGGATGATACAAATGATTCAGAATTAAGTTTAGTTTGGGGGATCAACAAATGAAGATCCGAACGAGCATCTAGTCAGTTTTTTGGAATTGTGCAACACCTTTAGGTTCAATGGGGTGTCGGATGAAGCTGTGAAACTTCGATTGTTCCCATTCTCTTTACGAGATAATGCGAAGAGCTGGTTACATTCTTTACCATCCTGTTCGATAACTACATGGGAGGATTTAGCTCAGAAATTCCTCGCAAAATTCTTTCCACCGGCAAAAACTGCAATGATGAGAAACGAGATAACGATGTTTGAACAACAACATGGGGAGTCGTTATATGAGGCTTGGGAGAGATACAAAGAATTGCTTAGAAAATGCCCACATCATGTGTGAGACCCCGAATTTTATGAAATAAAAGTATTCAATTTTTCTATTTTGGTAAATAGTTAAATTGATAAAAGTTTAAAGTTAAGGGTAATATGTGAAATTTTTATTTGGCAAAGTACGCAAGTTGTTATATAATAGTCGTTGTGTCGGGGAATATTCGAGTAGTCGGGAAAATATTCTTTTTGTCAGGGAATATCCGTACGACGGTACAATCATTGGTGGACCCCACAATGGAATTATTGTCGGATTGAGAAAACGATAAAAATATTTTATTGAAAATAACGGTGGAAGTTTTACCATTAATACTGTTGAACTACTCGGTAGTAAAAGTACAGTAATACGCGTGGTTGCATAGTAGCACACATTATTGATTATTGATGCTTATGTGATAAGTCACTCAGTTTTGTTTTATTGGTATTATTAATGTAATAAAACAGAAAATCTTTTTATATAAAACAGAATACTTTTATAAAGTTATTCTATAAATAGAATATATTATATTTTATTATGCATAATGTTGCATAGTGTTTTGCATAGTAAAATCTTTTTATATAAAATGCAATAATTTTATAAAGTTATCTGCTTTTATTAGACAATAATTAGAATATATTATATTTTATTATGCATAGTGTTTTGCATAAGTGCTGCGTAGTGTTTACATAGTAAAGTCTTTTATAAAGTTATTCGTTTTATTAGATTATAAATAGAATATATTATATTTTATTTAAAAGATTTTGCTTTAAATATGGATAGTCGATTAAAAGTAAATCAATCTGGACCGTTCATGAGTTAGTTATTATACGATCCATTTTTCTATAAATAGAAGCTCATTCCTTCATTATTTCTTACTTAATTCACTAAAACTCTAGAGAGAGAAATTATAGAGAAGCTATAGAAAAGTATTCTACTCCTTCCCTACTCTTATATTCAGTATGTTTTACGGTAAGGGATATTATTTGTTGTACTCGTAAGGGGTATTCTCTCTTTCTTATTCGTGAAGAGAACTTCTGTTATTCCATCCTTTATTATTCTCGCTGGAATAACTTTGTATATACAGGATACCCTATACTTGGTGAAATTCTTCTGTTATTCCATTCTTTATTATTATGTTGGAATATCCCGCTTGCGATGCGTATTATGCGACTCGGTTCCATTATTTATTATTTCGTTTCTTTATTATTCAGCCGAATATCCTCATGCGTGCGTTTACGGGACACTGTTCTATTATTTATTATTCATTGGGAATAACTCATTATGGGTTGCGATCTATCGCATTTATGGTGAATCCTTCATTATTCCATTCTTTATTATTACATTGGAATAACCTGTCTATGTGGATTACCACATGCATGGTGAATGATCCTTCGTATTCATACGAATAATATTTTCATTAAAAGGGGGTTTCTACCAGGGGCAGATTCGTAATTTTTCTGACCCTCAAAAATTCTGGAAAAATTGGAAATGATAATTTGATGAGTTTTCTAGATTGTGTCCAAAAATGGCGATTTTTGGATGTATAGATTAAGAGTTATGGATTTTATGGGAAAAAACTATTTTAAAAATAAACCCTTATAACTCCTTGTGGTTAACTCCAAAATTGGTGAAATTTTTATTGAGAGTACATGTATATAACAGGAGTATACCCTGTAAATTTTGGAATTTTTGGACAAAAGTACAATTTATGATAAATGTCTAAATATTCGCGCTTTTAGCCATATGAAAAATAGTAAATGAATTTTAAAATTCTCGAGAGAAAATATATGTTCAAGATGGGACTATATTCTACTAAATCCCAGAAAAGAAATATTTTTGGGATTGATTTGGTATTTTTCATGAAAATAAACTAGTTATGAGTAAATGAATTAAATATGTTATGTGAAGCAATAAAATTAGAAAATAGGATTTTATGGCTTAAGAATCCTATATAGGGTATATATGCATTTTTTTGATGAGGATTTGATCATTGGTGATGAAATCTTATGAGTATGACATTTTGAATGATTAAATGCATTATTTGAAAAAGTGTAAACAATTAAATGTAATTGTTTATAAGTTTAAGAAGTGATTAAAATATTGTTATAGTATTAACGTGATTAGATTATGATTTTATTAAGTGATTGATAATGTCCGGATAAATTTAAAGTCTTTAATATTTATCCTTGATTTAGTTTGATTAATGCTTATAATATTGTCATCATCCTCAATTTATATTATGTTGAAAGTCATCATGGCACCGTAGTGCATAGATGGACTTGGTATGATTATGACCGAGGATTATTCGGATAGTCATGGTAGTAATATTGCAAATGATGTGGAAAAAGTCCTCATCGTTGGCGCAGTGCATTGATGGACAATTTTGGTATGATTATGGCTATGGATTCTCTTGACCAGGGAGCAAAGATGAATTATTTTATAGCATGATCGGGACCATTTGATAAAAACACGATTATCTTTGGCCCGTAGTGCATGGATAATTTGTGGTTGTGATCTTAATGAAAAAAGTCCTCATTGGCCGTAGTGCATTGATGGGCGAGTTTTGGTATGATTATGGCTATGGATTCTCTTGACCAGGTGCAAAGAAGAATTGTTTTATGGCATGATCGGATCCGTTGATGAAAACACGATTATCTTTGGCCCGTAGTGCATGGATAATTAAGTGGTCGTGATACTAAAGAATATCCTTGGCACCGTGAGTGCGAGGATGATTCGATGATGTTGATTATTTATTGAGCTGAGTCTCAACGATAAAATATTTGTTATACACTTTTAATTTGTAGAAGATAGTAGATATCATGCTCTACTTGACTCTTCTAAAATATAGTTGTATGTCTTTGGCTTGTAGTGCAAAGATGAATTGTTAATGAATATCTTTGGTCGTAGTGTAAAGATGAATTTATTAGTATGATTATGAACAAGAATTGTGATTTTGTATAACCATGATTTTTGATGTTTCAGGTGAAGATATGTGATGAAAATTATCTTCGTCCTGGGTGCGAAGAGGAATTTAGAATCGCAATTATGATTATGAGTTATTCATATGATTGTGGACAGGAATTGTTGATTGATGTTACAGGGATAAAACATTATTGGTGGACTTTTAACATAGAGAATATAATAGATCTGATGGTCAATTTGACTCTTCTAATGGATTGCTCGTTCCGCTGCAACTATGGTTGAAAAGTTTTATCATCTACCATATGTTCTAAATATCTGATTTATTATTAATGAAAGCTATTGATAATTTAATCATCTTTAGTCATGATATTCTTTACTGGGCTAGTTGTGCTCACCCTTTCTGCTTCACAATTCCTTTCAGGTAATAAGAGTGTTGCCGTAAGAGTGTTGCCGAGTCAAGCGGGGATAACAGGGGAATAGAACAGTGGTCTCTAGCTATGGAGGTTCTCCCTAAACAGTATAGAAAAGTGTGTTGTATTCTATACAACATTTAGTAGTTATATTTGGTGAATCAAATAGTGTGAGGTGAACCCAACTTTGGAAGGGTGTTTTGCCACTATCATACAAGATGTCTAATGACATACAACCTAGTGTTATCATAAGACAGGGTTGTGTGCATTCACTTGCTGAGTATATCTACGGGAACTACCTATATGATCTTGGAGTTTCTTTGAAATATAATATTCACTTGGAGACAGTGGAGATAGTCATATGTCAAGAGAAGACTCACCATTGGAAAGAAGATGATTGTAATCTTCTCATTTTTCTTTGGGGTCTATTGGGTCAACCAAGGATAATTATGTGGCCTTATGATATCTATTATAACCTAGACGCATGACCTCCCATGTACGAAGGTTTCCTTGAGCACTTCCCAAAGATTTTAATTTCTAAAACAGTTTTTGACTATACTTTTATGTAAAGTACCATTGTAAGGTTATGGTCGAGGCACCATGAGAGTTACATACATTTGTATTAAAACTCACGATTAATCGTGGTCGTATTCTATCGACATTTCAACGATTAATATAAATGAAGTTGTATTTGAATTTTGTACCATGTACCTGGCGACTCAGAATGGGTGATGTATACCTAATTTTGGGGGCGTCACATCATGGATTTCCCAAGTGGCTGCAGATGAACACTTTTTACAACGAGTTACATGGGAATCTCAGGACAAGTATTGATGCAGCATACGAGTTGATTGAAACCATGGCGGCTAATAACTACCAGTGGCCCACAGTAAGAATGACACAAGCGAAGGCAGCTGGGGTGTTAGAAGTAGATAGTATGACAGTGATGCAAGCACATATATCTGCACTAACAAAGATGTTAGAGTCGGTAACAGCAGCACAAGCACAACAAACACAGCAAGTGGCAGTAATATGCGAATTGTGCGCGGGAGAGCACCCAATGGAGCAATGTTCGATTAATCCAGCAGCTGTGCAGTTCATCGGCAACTACAACAGAATTCCGTAAAACACATATCAGAACACATACAATCAAGGAAATAAGAATCATCTGAATTTCTCATGGAGTAACAACTAGCAAAATCAAGCTTCACGACAATCATATCCACCATGATTTGAGAATCAGCAACAATCAGTTCAATATCAAGAAAGGAAATCCGATGTGGAGGAAGTGTTGTCAAAATACATGATTAGCAACGATTTGGCTATGAAAAATCAAGCTATGGCTATCAAAAATATAGAGAATCAAATAGGTCAAATTGCATTGGCATTGAATAATAGACCACAAGGAACATTACCTAGTGACCATGAGAGAAATTCGAAGGGTAGTCATGAGCAATGTCAAGCAGTTATATTGAGAAGTGGAAAACATCTCGGCGGTAATAATGCAGAAAATTCAGCGACACCAGGGGAAAAAGTTGATGACAGTAATGTGGAAGAAGGTAACAAAGGCGAGGAAACACAGTTAAACAATAAGCCAATGGTTTATCCTCCACCACCGTTTCAGCAGAGGGTCCAAAAATAGAAATCAGATAAGCAGTTTGCCAGGTTTTTAGACGTGTTCAAGAAACTCCAGATTAACATCCCATTCGCGGAGGCCCTAGAGAAAATGTCGAGTTATGCGAAGTTTATGAAAGGAATTCTGTTGAGGAAAAAGAAATGGGAAGAATTTGAAACAGTGGAACTAACAGAGGAGTGTAGTGCGGTGTTACAGAAGAAGCTACCACCAAAACTTAAAGACCCAGGGAGCTTTACTATCCCATGCACGATCGGGAAAATGTCGTTTAACAAATGTCTATGTGATTTGGGGGCAAGTGTGAACCTCACACCATTGTCAGTATACACAGAATTGGGTTTGCCCGCGCCAAAGACTACAAATATTTCATTGCAGTTGGCGGATAGGTCAATCACATATCCGAGAGGCATAGTAGAGGACATTCTGGTAAAAGTGGATAAGTTTATATTCCCTGCGGACTTTATCATTCTGGATTTCGAGGAGGATAAGAACATACCGATTATCCTAGGGAGACCTTTCTTGGCTACGGGAAGGACACTCATAGACGTGCAAAAAGGAGAACTTACTATGAGAGTCCAAGATCAAGAAATCAAATTTAATGTGTTCAAAGCCATGAAATTCCCTACGGATGAGGAAGAATGTTTTAGGATGTATTTAATTGAGCAAATCATTAGTGAAGATATGAGCAAGAGTTTGGTCATTGATCCATTAGAAACAACCTTACTGGGGGATGAAGAAAAGGATGACCCAGAATTTATGGACCTCTTACAGATGCTAGACTCATTGCCACGAGTCAGCCGCTTCAGAGCACCGTTTGAACCTTTGCACCTTTGCACATGGAGGAAAAAGCTGTAGAAAAACTAAAACCGTCATTGGAGGAGCCACCAACATTGGAGCTTAAACCACTTCCTAAACATCTCATGTATGCGTACTTAGGCAATTCAAATTCTTTACCTGTAATTATTTCTGCTACACTTAACGAATTGCAGGAAGAAAAGTTGCTGAGGGTGCTTAGGGATCACAAATCAGCGATTGGTTGGACAATTGCAGATATAAAGGGAATTAGTCCGTCATTCTGCATGCATAAGATTCTGATGGAGGATGATGCAAGACCGTCGATGGAGCATCAACGTCGACTAAACCCAATTATGAAGGAAGTGGTAAAGAAGGAAATTCTAAAATTATTGGATGCCGGTATCATATACCCAATTTCCAATCAGAAATGGGTTAGTCCGATTCATTATGTAATAAAAAAAAGGGGGGAATGACTGTGGTACAGAATGAGGACAACGAGTTAATTCCAACAAGAACAGTTATAGGATGGAAGGTGTGCATCGATTATAGGAGATTGAATAAGGCAACCCTAAAAGATCATTTTTCGCTGCCCTTTATTGATCAAATGTTAGACAGATTAGCGGGACATGAGTATTACTGTTTATTGGATGGATACTCGGGCTATAACCAGATCGCCATCGCTCTTGAGGATCAAGAGAAGATAGCATTTACATGCCTGTATGGCACATTTGCATTCAGGAGGATGTCATTCGGGTTATGCAATGCACCTGCAACTTTCCAACGGTGTATGATGGCCATTTTTTCAGACATGGTGGAGAAAAATGTTGAAGTCTTCATGGACGATTTCTATGTCTATGGAGACAACTTTGATACTTGCCTAGGGAATCTGGTCATGGTATTGCAGCGATGTAAGGATACAAACCTCATACTCAACTGGGAAAATTGCCACTTCATGGTTGAAGAAGGCATAATTTTGGGCCATAAGGTGTCGGCTCAAGGATTGGAGGTGGACAAGGCAAAGCTGGATACGATCGAGAAACTGCCTCCACCGAGTTCCATCAAGGGTATTAGAAGTTTTTTGGGGCATACTGGGTTCTACAGGAGGTGCATAAAAGACATCTCTAAAATTGCAAAACCTCTATGCAGTCTTTTAGAAAAGGATGCCACGTTCAGTTTCACTGCGGAATGCAAGTCAGCGTTTGAATTGTTGAAAACGAAATTAACTACGACCCCTGTAATAGTCGCACCGGATTAGAATATGCCATTCGAGCTTATGTGTGATGCGAGCGATTATGCGGTTGGGGCTATTTTAGGACAAAGACGAGACAAAGTGTTTCACGCCATATACTATGCAAGCAAAACACTCACAGAGACTCAAATGAATTACACTACCACGGAAAAGGAATTGCTTGCAGTGGTGTACGCGTTTGACAAATTTTGGGCATACTTGATCGGGACTAAGGTGATAGTCTACACGGGCCATTCGGCGATTCGGTACCTAATAGCGAAAAAAGATGCTAAGCCACGCCTTATCCGATGGATTCTCCTACTTCAAGAGTTTGACTTAGAAATTAAAGATAGAAAGGGGATGGAGAATCAAGTTGCTTGACCATTTATCAAGGTGGAAAATTCGGAGAAAAGGATGAAGATAGATGCATGAATTAATGAGTTATTCCGGATGAGCAACTATTTGGGTTAAATCGCAAATTTCCTTGGTATCTGAGACTTCGCGAACTATCTCGTGAGCAACATAACTTTCCCGATCTTACTGACAACAACGAAAAGAAGTTTCTTCATGACGTCAAGTGGTACATGTGAGATGAGCCTTATCTATTCAAACAAAGGTAAACAAGATGATTCGACGATGTATCCCCTACAGTGAAGTGCACAACATACTGCAGGAATGCCACTCATTGGCATATGGGGGACATTATGGGAGTGAGCGCACTATGGCAAAAGTGCTTCAAGCCGGGTTTTATTGGCCAACACTGTTCAAAGACGCCCACCTATTTGTAAAAACCTGTGATAGATGCCAAAGGGTGGGCAACATCTCCAAACGGAATGAGATGCCCCTAAAAACAATTCTTGAAGTGGAAATCTTTGATGTATGGGGCATCGATTTCATGGGTCCATTCCCTTCGTCCATGAGCAATCAGTATATTTTACTCGCGGTGGATTACGCCTCGAAATGGGTTAAAGCTGCAGCACTACCATCTAACGACGCCAAGGTGGTCCTCAAATTCCAACAGAAAAACATTTTTACGAGGTTTGGCACGCCAAAAGCAATAATCAGTGACGAAGGTAGTCACTTCTGCAATAAGTCTTTTACAGCTCTGTTGGCTAAGTATGGGGTTAACCACAAGGTGGCTACAACATATCACCCTTAAACAAATGGACAAGTTAAGGTATCAAACAGAGAAGTTAAGAAGATTTTGGAAAAAGTCGTAAATCCGAGTCGGAAAGATTGGTCACTTCGGTTGGATGACGCATTATGGGCTTACCGGACTGCATATAAAACACCAATCGGAATGTCACCATATCAACTCCTATACAGAAAAGCATGTCACTTACCAGTGGAGTTACAGCACAAGGCCTATTGGGCAATATAGAAATTGAATTTTGATCAATCCGCCATAGGAGAAAAGAGGCTACTCCAACTTAATGAGCTCGACGAATTTTGACTTCATGCATACGAGAACGCCAAGCTTTACAAGGAAAAGGTTAAAAGATGGCACGACCAGAAGATTGTGCATCGAACATTCGAGCCGGGATAATCAGTCCTCTTGTTCAACTCACGGCTGCGATTGTTCCCAAGAAAGCTTAAGTCGAGATGGTCCGGACCATTCACTATAAAGTGAGTATTCCCTCATGGCGTCGTTGAACTCTACAGTCGTAATCCATTAGAGACGTTCAAGGTTAATGGTCAACAGATAAAGCATTACTAGGGTGGTGAATCAAACTGGGATGTCGTCAACATCACCCTAGCCGATACACAGTAAAACAGGGAGTAGTCCGGCAGAAAGACTTGAAATCAAGTGCTAATCAGGAGGCAACCCAATATTTTGTTACTTTTCGTAGTTTTATTTATAATTGTTAGAATGTAGCTTTTATTAAGTATTAGGTAGGTAGTATAGTGTAAATTTTTTGTTGAAACTCTCAATCCTACTCCAAGTCATCAATAATCTAACATCTTGCATGTTTATGATTGCAGGAGGGGTCAAAAGTGAGTAAGAACAATAACGGGCAAGAAAGAAAGAAAAATTGGAGAATTTTGCATCACCAAATTTTGGACCAAAAATCCCAAGTCATTGGGCATGCCCCAAGGGTGAAACTATATTAGTTGCACACCCGTAGGGCGAGTCCCTGATCTGGTAGCGTACAAATTCAAACGCGCGCCTCCCATTTGGTCCAAACTCCTTCTTCTACAATAGAACACGTTCTGCGCCACTAAACCCTAACTATCAGCCACTATTTTTCCATCATCAAAACGTCATCCCCACTACTAATTCACACGATCTCCACTACCCCACCTTCTCAATCACACATTACTCCAAATCACACCACCTCTATATATATCGCTTCATTTCATCTCAACTCCTTCACACAATCTATTTTCGAATTAGGGTATTCTCAGAGGTTATTGGAGAGAAAATTCGAGTGCTTACTTGGGGCTTCAACTCATCCATTCCAAGTACACCAATTTGCAAGTTCAGGTTTTAATTTGGGGAACCTACCCCAAGTGCACACAACGTGTTTGAGAAATTAAGTGAACCAAGTGTAAGGGGAAGGAAGTGTGTGCTAGAAAGTTTTAACATTCGGAAATCAATGGCTTCACAACCGACATCCAAATTCCAAAGGGGAGAGAGTTCAAGATCTGCTCCACCGACACGAACATATAATCGACAAAAATTTGTGAGTGCCGCCGCCGCCGACCGGTATGACTACATGCTTACTAAAGCCCTTATGCCAGAGCGTGGATTGGCTTCCGAGGGAAATGATGGGGAGATGATGGCTCAAATTTATCAAAAGGGGTGTCTTAAAATCACCGAACATCCGGTCCCGGCCATCGTCAACATCGTCAAGGAATTTTATGCAAATGCCGAAGACAAAGCCCCATTCAATGCGTTTGTGCGAGGTCGCATGGTCCCATTCAGTGACGATGCAATCAATGCCTATTATCAGTTGTGGGTACCACGACAGTGTCAGTATGCACAATTGAGGGATTTTGACCCTGACTATGAGGAGGTTATTACGAACTTGACAAAGCCGGGAACATCATGGATCAAAGGTCGAAAGGGAGGTACAGTGTTCCATAGCAAGGACCTTAGCTGGTATGGAAAAATATGGTACGCCTTCTTATGTGCAAAATTTCTTCCATCCCAATACACTTCGGACGTCACCAAAGAGAAGGCGTTACTATTGTACGCGATTGTGCAAGATTTCATTATTGATGTCGGGGCAATTATCAGTTTCTCCATCCGTCGGTGTTTACGTGGAAATTTTTTGGACGGCTTGCCAGACCCCTCACTCATCTGTACGTTGTGTCGAAATGCAGGGGTGAGATGGTCCGATGATGAGCCTACTCAAATGCCACTCGCTTTGCTTGATTCTAAAATGATAGCGTAATATTCTGTATGGGCAGGAGGCGAGTCACATCCACGAGGTTTGGGTTTTATTTTTCCATCGGTGTCGAAAGACGAAGTCGATGCAGAAGATACCTCGGGGGATGAGGATGAAGCTATAGGAGATCAAGGAATCGAGTAGGTACCGCAGACCGAGGCAATATCCAGTCCTCAGTTCCTTGAGTTCCAGAATCAGATGAATGCACACAATAGGGCAGCACGCCGGGAAATGAGGCGATTGGCGATGCGACAAGATCACATGTTTGATGCTATGAACACGTCTTTCGCCTCACTCAACACAAGACTCCAAAGTTTCAATCCGATGGTGCACTATCCATATCAACAACCTGGACCACTGCCTCGATTTCCTCCAAGTGATTCAGATGATGAAGAGCACCAACCACCACCTCAGACTTAGGCAATTCTAGGGAAGTCCTCATGCATTTAATTTTATTTTTATCCAATGAGGGCATTGTGTTACTTAAGTTTGGGGGATTTAATTGTTTAGTTGCATGCATTTTGTTATTTTTGTTTTCATTTCTAGTTTGCATTATAGATTCGGTGTTTGCATAGTAGTTAGGATTTTACATTATTTTCATAAATGTTATTTTCAGTTTAAATATAAAAAAATATAAAAAAAAATATAAAAAAATAATAATAATTAAATATTGTGTTTGCATATGTCCAATAGTGCTGCAGTTCATGTGATTTATGGGCCAATGATGAGATTGTGAACAAGTTAACCAATACAGTATTGATTATTAGAACTGTGATACAATTTCTGTTATGAATCGATTCTTGGACTAGTTTGAAACTGTTA
This sequence comes from Panax quinquefolius, assembly GCA_020205615.1. Lineage (NCBI taxonomy): Eukaryota > Viridiplantae > Streptophyta > Magnoliopsida > Apiales > Araliaceae > Panax > Panax quinquefolius. The sequence continues at coordinate 46,932,477 of CM035165.1, forward strand.
TAAAAAGGTTAGCACTAATAACATCTTTGTTGACCAATCAGTTCAAATTGATACATAAATAGTTTCTAAAGGATAATGCTAGGGTGAATGAGAAAACGACAAGGATAGGTAGTAAAGGCTAAAATTAGGTAAGAACCTAAGTTTGGGGGAGTATATGTGGGGTATATAAGCTATAAAAAAACATAAAAAAAACATTAAAAAAAAATGTAGCATGTTGAGTCTTGTGGTGGGTTGAGGAGAAACACTCCCCATAAACACAAGTGTGAGATGGAGCGTAAAACGCACTCACCAACCATCTATCTAAAAAAAGAGTAATAATGACAGAAAAAGAGCAAAAAGCCCCCGTGTGAAAAAAAGAAGAAAAAGAAGAAAGTATAAGTATCATGCATGAACCCTTGAATTTGGTATTGTTTAATGTTAGTTGGGTTGTGCCATCTTTGGAATTTTTAAGATTGTACTGTATGATTCCTTCTAAGAAGTTGCTTATGTATTGAATTTGGGTCCGTATCAGTTATCATAGATGTTGATCACACACGCACGTTATACTAGTGATAATTGTTCAAGATTTGAGAATTAATACGAAATTGTGGATTAGTTTTGGTGATTCATATTGTAAGGTTGCTTGTTTTCTCTGAGGCCGATGAGATAAGTTAGTTTCTGTAATATTGTTGGATTCATAGGCATTTAGATTTGTTTATTTCATTGCATTGCATAGAATGTAGATTGTTTTGTGCTCGAGGACTAGCACGGTTTAAGTTTGGGGGATTTTGATAAGTGGATTTAATATACACGAATCGATATTTATTTCCAAGTTTAAAATCGTAGTTTTCTTTTTGTTTTGTGTTCGTTTTCACTTGGTTCATGTCATATTATGTGCAGGGTGGTTGTGGATGCAAGTGGTGAAGAAAAACGGAGTTTTGGAGCGAAATTTGAAAAATGCTTGTAGTGGAAAAATTTCGTTAGCGATAGCCTAAGCTTGCACGGGAACAGCTTTAACTCGTACTTCACTTTGGTGAAGGGTCCCGATTCTTGCACTCTCCTGATTCGTTTTGATGTCTGCTGCTACTCGATTTTTGGGATTTTGTTAGGCGCCTGGACTCTAGAAAAGGCAGATTTCACCTAGAACATAAAGGGAGCTTAATATTACGTTGCAATCAACAAATCATACAACACAAGTAGCATACTACAAAGATTAATTCCAGGATTCAAGTGCGAGCTTTGGAGGAATAATTTGAAGAGATTATCGTGACGGTTGCAAATCTAGGCTACGTGAAGGGGTTTTCATTATTCTTCTTCTCTTTAGTCGTTATTTGTTATTGAAAGGATGGTTTCATTAGATTATTCAGTTTTTAATTCATTCGTTATGAACTAATTAGCTTATTAGACTTGTGATGGATCCTTGGGTGAAACGATGATTTTATAACTTTGATTTCCAATTCAACAAAGTATTTTCAGTTTATCTATGTTAATTCGAGCGTGAACTTATGAATTGCTTGATCAACAATTCCTCGTGGATTTGAATGGAATCGAGAGAGGATATTCAAATCTAGACCTAGTTAATGTAGCATGTGTCATGAATTTTGTGAATAGAAGATTTTTGATTATTATTAAGGTAGAGATATGCTTGACATCACATGTAATCGGGTAGAGAACTTAAGCTTAAACCTTCTTTTTGCAGTTCACATAGAGATATAGCGAGTTGGTTGATTTAGGAGTTTAACGAATTTCTATCTTAATTGTGGATTGACGTTAATATGGTATTAGTGCATCGAGAGGTGGTTAATACTACGTTCGTGTTCTTGATTAATAAACTGAGATAGTGAATTGAATTGGAATAAAGGTGTTAAAATCAGAGTGAAGCTCAGGGTGAAATTATAAGTTTAATTCTCCATTAATTGTTTGAATTCCAAATTTTGATATTGGTGATTTGGTTTGTGGTATTTTATTTGTTTTTAATTTAGGTTCTATAATTTTTAATCATTGAATTGGATAGTTTAATAAAATTAGGATTAATAGAAAATTGATAATTGTGAAGTTAAGTTTCTTACTAAATTATCTCTGTGGGAACGATACTCTATTCATCACTTTATTACTTGTCGACCACGTACACTTGCGTGTTTTGCGCGTATCGATTTTTCCCAGCATACATTCAGGAATATCATTTCTAATGTTATAAGACTTGAACCTTAGCGTATTTTACTGTTCAAGCAAAGGTTAACCATTTTATTCATTTTATTGAATGTTTATGCTCTATAGCTATTTCAAGCATGAGTTTGATATGTAGAATTAGTTCATTTATGATTCTCAAATGTTCTAAGCTATGTTGTTATTAAACAACTATTGTATTATCAATCATTGTTGAATCAACTAGTTCCCTAATTGATGATCATTAAACTTTAATTACCCTTAAAAGCTTATCCGAACCAAAATTTCTTTGGTGCGGACTTGTACTCTAAATACTGAGATGAACAACCCTATGTTTAGGGGTTTACGCTTAGCGTTGAAATGGTTGTGCATAATACATTGTACGAAGGATTGATCCCCCTAAGTACGTGGAGTCCTTATAGTCATATTATTGTTAAAGTTAAAGTTGAAAGATTACTTATAACTGTGGACATGGTTCATGGTCATTTGACCCTCAGTAATATATTTAAGAATGTTAATAGAACATATCATTCAGTTCTATTGAGCCTATGAATTGGCAAATGTTGTAATGTTAATAGAACATATCATTCAGTTCTATTGAGCCTATTATTTGGTAAATGTTGTAAAGATATTTATTCTTATTTCAAGTGAGCTTTGTTTGCTCACTCTTACATATTTATACACTTATTCCAGTTATGGTTGAGAAGGTAGATACACCTACAACTAACAAAGGAAAGGGAAAAATTTACAAGTGATGAAGACTTGTAATTTTGCTTTATCGTTATGATGATAGAATTTTAATTATGGCGTGATGTAATAATTTATTTTCCGCACTTGAATGATTGTATTAAAGGTTAGAGAACCTGGGAGATAATGTTTTATTAATGTAATCCTGTATGGGCAGGTTTTATTATTCTATTTATTATGATTTGGTAGTTAGATATGAATGTTTTGATTACGTGAACACCAAATCTTGAGGTAATGAAGTACCGGGATTTGGGGGTGTCACATATAACAAGGTGGCAGTGTTACAAATCTCTACATTTGCAGCACTCATGGAAAAGGCTATCATAGCCGAGGAGGGAAGTGAGGCCATGAGCCTATACAACAAGGAGAAAAGGAGCAAGGGCAAAGTTGAGGGAGATGTGAAGGTGGAAATTAATAGTGGGAGTAGGAGTGGGAATGTGAAAAGAAAGGGGAACAACTTTGGAAACATTCAAGCTAAACAAAAAAGTGTTAAGAAGAAGACTATGTAGTGTGGGAACTGTGGAAAGAATCACTCAAGGGAGTGTTTGAAAGGAAAATTCGTTTATTACAAGTGCGGGCAGTAGGGCCATATCTCTCCCAACTACCACAATCCAAGGATGAACAGTGGGTGTTTTATATGTGGATCGATAGAGCATAAGGTTAAGGATTGTTCGAAGAGGAAAATGGATGCAGGGAGTGTGACAATGGGTAAAGGCAGCGGGACTCTGGTGATCACGGGACCAACGTCATCAAATAAGCCAACAAAATCAACCGCGAGAGTCTTCAACATGACGGTACATGATGCCGTGGCAGCTGGTGATGAAACTCCAGGTATTATTTGAATAAACCTTATTTTCTTATATATGATTTTCCTATATATAGAAAATTATTTTATAAATAAATTTTTAAGGAGGAATTTGAGTTCTTTTAGAAATCAAAATTCCGTATAATCAGATAGACGAGCTTTATGTTGATTAGTTAAAGATCTGTCCGATCGAGTTTGATCAAGATCTACTTTAAATGAATGTGTATGCTATTTACCCTGGTATGTGTAATTTTTTAAAATGATGATTCCGGGGACGGAATCTTTATAAGGGAGGGTGAATGTAATAACCCGATATTTTCTATATAAATAAATAAGAAATTGTGCATATAAATTATTTTTATTTTAAAGGTGGAAATATGTGACAGGTAATGTATGTGTGTATATATATATGTGTGTGTGTGTGTGTGATAAATAAATTTATTTATTACATTAATTATTGTAAATGATTTTTTTAGAATTATTGATCATTATAAAGTATATTCTTATAATAATTAATTTTATGGTAGAAATGTTTTTATTAATTATTTTCCATGAAAATATGATTATATATTATTTAAATAATATATGAAATGATTATAAAATTATTATAATAATTATTTTATTTTATTATGTGAATTTATTTTAGATTAGTTAAGTTAATGACTTTTAACTTAATTAATAATGTTATATATGCAAGATAAATCGCTTATGGAATCCAAACCCTAATTTTGGATTTTAATTAAGGAATGAGAGTAATAATAAAATATTAATTTTATATCGATCTATAAATATGTACTGTATATGTGTATATATAATGGTTGGTCAATTATGGTGTATAATGTCAAAATCCTAATATTAATTTGTTAAACCCTATTTTGAAACTCAGTTACGAGTTCAAGACTGTGTGATAATTGTGTTATATGAATTATTGCGTATTATAGGATTTTATGTTAATTAGGAAAACCCTAATAAATTTTTGGAAACCCTAATTAACTAGAAAACCTAGTTCTAAAATTAGTAACCCTAATTAGTAAATTAAAAAGCCTAATTACTATTGTAAGCCTTAAGTACTAAATTAGTAGTCTTAATTATAATTATTGAAGCTGAAATCTAATTTTCATGACCTATGTAATTAGAAATTTAAACACGATTAAGAAACCCTAATTTGCAAAATTAGAGACTAATAAAAATTTTATTTTATTTTAAACCCTAATTAAAATCCTAGAAATTAAATTTTTTGATAACCTTAGGGTTAAAACCTAAGAGTTAAACCCTAAGGGTCAAAACTTAAGGGTTTGCAAGGATTACATTTGTGCCATTAAAATCCTAAGCCAATTGACCAAAATGCCCCTATTACATTATTTGAGACAACTTGTATATCTAGCAATAATTGGAGTTGGTGAGCTAACCTTGACTTCCCAATTGACTAAATGATCAGCAACTCAGCCATTACATTACACTTTGCTATATATATAGATTAAAAAGAGAGAAAATGTGCATTATTGCTTCATTTGTACACTTACACTCAACCTACTCTCTCTGTCAAAACCTACGAATTTCTATAGCATTTCAGTTCCAAAACCAAGCCCCACGAATTCCATTAACAGATCAGTAGCCTAGAATCAAAGTTTGTTCATAGAAGGTATAAACCCTAATCAAAAAATTTGACCTCGATCCTCTGTTAGATGTTAGTTTTTTTATGTTAAACATGTTATATACAGTGTATAATGATGATCTAGGTTGCTAGATGTTAGATCCATAACATTTAGAGGCTCGAATTTGGTGTTTTTAAAATTTTGGAATTTTTTTTATGTTGACTGACAACCAAATGTCAGGTCTTGTAGATCTCTTGCTGTTAATGATTTTTGTTATTTTAAGCTTTGATCTCGTAGTATGCTATGAGATCTGTATTCTGGAACTTGATTCAAGATCAGAGCATGAACTGATTGCATGATATGGGTGGTCAAACCCCGTTGACCGACCATGAATGGACAATATCTGAGTAAAACGGTCTTACAAGAAGTTCGTGGCCTTTGATCTTATTGGTTGTGGTTTGTTTGTTGTTTTTGTTGCATCCAGGTTGTAGTCTGGTATATAGACTATATGTTTATTGTAAGACCCCAAATTTTATAAATAAAGATGAATTTTCTATAAATATAATTTTTGAATATTATGGAATGAATTTGATATAATGTTATAGTTGTGGGTAATATTTATAAATTTTGCAAAAGTACGCATGAGTTGTTATATAATATTCGATTGGTGGGGAATATTCGTTTTAACAGGGAATATTCAGATAACAAGACAATCATTGGTGGACCTCTATGATGAAATTATTGTCGGATTGAAAAACGACAAAATATACTTTATGAAAATAACGGCGGAAGTTTTACAGTTAATCTGTTAAAACACCCTTGTTAAAAGAAATCTGATAATCTGGCGTGGTTACTTGATGGCATACGGTATTAATTATTGATGCTTACGTGAGAAGTCACTTAGTTTTGTTCAATTATTATTACGATAATTCTTTGCGTAGTATCTCACGTTATTTTATTCAATTATTGTCAATATTTTATAATCAATAATTGAGATGACAAAGTTATTAATATTATTATTTGCAATATTTACGATGTCTAGAAGTTCTGTCAAGGAGAGGTTTGGCCACCTAATTGCAGGCCAATGGGGAGAACTCCTTATTGGAAAGCCCCCTCTTTCCTGGGAACGACCTGGTCGATTAATATTGTGAATTATAATAATGATGATGTATTTTGTTTTATTAGTATTATTAATGTAATAAAACAGAAAATGTTTTTATATAAAACAGAATACTTTTATAAAGTTATTCGTTTTATTAGACAATAATTAGAATATATTATATTTTATTATGCATAGTGTTGCATAGTGTCTGCGCGTAGTGTTTTGCATAGTAAAACTTTTTATATAAAAAAATGTAATACTTTTATAAAGTTATTTGTTTTATTAGACAATAATTAGAATATATTATATTTTATTATGCATAGTGTTGCATAGTGCACGCATAATGTTTTGCATAGTAAAATCTTTTTATATAAAAATGAATACTTTTATAAAGTTATTCGTTTTATTAGATTATAAATAGAATATATTATATTTTATTTAAAAGATTTTGCTTTAAATATGGACCATCCAATTAAAAAGTAAATCAATATGGACCGTTCATTAATTAGTTACTATGCAGGTCCATTCTTCATAAATAGAAGCTCATTCCTTCATTATTTCTTACTTAATTCAATTGAAACTCTGAAGCGAGAAACTATAGAGAGTTCTTCTTCTATAATCTTGGCGTATTTATTTAGAGTTTTAAGAAGATTTGAAGCGTAGTATAAGTTTTCTTCAAGAATATCCTCATACCTACCAAATTGGAATACTATTCTTTTTACGGTGAGGGATATTATTTATTATTACTCGTAAGGGGTATTCTTTCTTTCTTATTCATGAAGAGAACTTTTGTTATTCCATTCTTTATTATTACATTGGAATAACTTTATCTGTGACTACCCTATACTTGGTAAAATTCTTACATTATTCTATTTTTATTATTATTCGTTGAAATCATCTGTATGTGCTTTACGCATGACACAGTTCCGTTAATTATTATTACATTGGAACATCCCGCTGCATGCGTTTACGCATGACTGGTTCCATTATTTATTATTCAGTTGGAATAACCTGTCTGTGCGGTATATCGCATGCCTGGTGATTTCTTTTGTTATTCCATTCTTTATTATACTCAGTTGGTTAAAGTTTTAACTTCTATACTCCATGAAATTAGTGGAATATCCTTGATATTTGCGCTTCATCCAGTATCATTTCATGGAAATATTCTTCTGAGAATTCTTGAATTTTACTCTATAAAGCAGTATCATATTGACAATTTGGACGTGATCAGTTCCTAGATAAATTACTTCTTGAACTTGTTTTATTGAGTTCTTATATCATTGTCATCATCCTCATATTTATATTATGTTGAAAGTCATATGTGGCCTGTAGTGCATAGATGGACTTGGTATGATTATGATCAGGGATTATTCGGTATAATCATGACCGTAATGTTACAAATGATGTGGTAAAAGTCCTTATTGGCCCGTAGTGCATTGATGGACAGTTGTTGGCATGATCATGATCATCGATGAATACACGAATATCCTTGGCTGTAGTGCATGGATAATTTGTGGTTGTGATACTAATGAATATCCTTGACCGTAGTAAAGGGATGATGTGGATTATTTTTTTAGCTGAGTCTCAGCGATAAAAGTCATGAAAAACCTTTTAAATCATAGAAGATAGTAGATTTTATTCTCTACTTGACTCTTCTAATGGATTGCTTGTTCCGCTGCAGTTAAACTTGATGTTTGTTATATTTTATCAGTTTAACACTGTTGAAGGCTAATGATAATTTATTCTGCATTATCTTAGTCATAATATTTCTTACTGGGCTAGTTGAGCTCACCCTTTTGCTTTCATTGTTCTCTTCAGGAAATGAGAACGTAGCTAGAACTAGTCGGGGAACGGAGTGACGGTCCAGATGATAGCATTAGTAGTCTTCAATATTCTATGAAATAGTGTGATAATAAATGTAATGAGGACCCCATTGAGTTTGTATATTGTCTAGATGACAATATTTGTATTAAAACTCACAGCATATGTTTAGTCGTATTTTACACGACTGTTGTATAATTAAGTTGTATTTGAATTTTGTACCATGTATTTGGCGACTCAAGATGGGTGATGTATACCTATTTTGGGGGCGTCACAGTTGGTATCAAAGCTTAGGGATATGATCCCTGGCTAAGATGTGAAAATAGAACTAGGAGGGGAGAGACGGGGAATTCCTTCGCTAGTATGACCTACCTAAGTTTATTTGGTATTTAATTGATCGGTCAGAATATATAGGAATAATATGTTACATGTAAATTAACCTTTATTTTATGGCAGTGTCTGAAAATGACATCCGAGAATGTTGAGAATAGCAATGGAGCACAGGCGACCGTTGATTCACCACATATCAATAATCAGGATATTGTGCATCAAGAAGGTGAAAATCCTCATGCAAACAACAACAACACTTGACCAAATGATGAATGATGGAATGTTCGGAGGCTTTATGAATTCATACAACAAAGATGGCGAGAACGGCTCTGTCCAAAATGTAGGTGGAAACACCGAAACTCTCGGACGGGCCACCGTTAAAAGATTCAAGGAGCTGGGACCACCGGAGTTTATTGAAAGCCAAAACCACTTAAGGCGGAAGCATGGATAAAGCAGATCACCAAGATATTTGATGTCCCGGATGCTCAGAGGAGCAAAAGGTTCCTTCTTTGCCTTTTATGTTGCTTGAAGAGGCGATTCTTGGTGGGGGAATCGAGAAACGTACTCAACTTTGCCGTCTCAAAGATGTCTTGGGAGAGGTTCCAAGAGCTATTCAACGACAAATACTTTCCCAAAAGTATTCGTCACATGAAGGAGGTGGAGTTTATCAAGTTGGAACAAAATAATATGACCGTGTCGTAATACGAGGCTAAATTTGCGGAGTTATCCCGGTTTGCGTCCTACTTGGTGGATAATGAAGAGAGAATGACATGGATTTATTTAAGAGGTTTGAAACCGGAGATACGTCAACATCTTATTTCTCATAAACTGTGTTTGTATTCAGATGTTGTAAATAGGGCTCAGTTAGTGGAGCGCGATAACAAGTCAACGCAACCAAAAGAGGGCAGCCAACAAAATGATAATACCAGTGAGAGCAGTCATCGAAGTGGTGACAACAAGCGTGGAGGGAATCAATAGGCTAGAAATGGTAACCACTTTGGTGGTAATCAGGGCCAAAATAATAAGAATGGACATTTCAAGAAGATGAGATTCAACAATGATGGAAAGACGTCAGCACCAGCACCCGTTGTTAAGGAAGGAGAAGGACCACCTATCATATGCTTCAAATGCGGAGAGGAGGGACATCATCGGTCAAAGCTATGAATGCTTGAGTCAAAGCATGTTATAATTATAGAAGAGAAGGTCACTTAGCCCAATTTTGTTGTTCACCAAGACAAGTTCAAATAGGATGGAGGCACCAAAGTAGCCGTCATGAGAAAAGTCTAAGCCGGTAGTGCAAGGGAGAGCGTTTTTTGTAACCTCCCAGAAAGCAAGGAACCCGAATGAGGTCATCACGGGTAAGCTTATCATAAACTCTAGCGAAGTCTATACTTTATTTGATACCGGTTCTACCTATTCTTTTATTTCTCTTACTTGCGCTCAACGATTAAATTTGACTCCGGAGAAATTAGACTTTGACTTATCTGTGGAAACTCCGCTGGGAGAAACCTTTATTACATCCACTGTTTATAAGTCTTGTTTGGTTCAAATCGGTACCCTCACATTACCTATCGATCTTATGTCATTAAAAATACTTTCATTTGATGTGATTCTAGGGATTGATTGGTTAACTACTCATCATGCTAAAATTGATTATTTTCGTAAGGTTATTAGCTTTCATATTCCTAATCAACCTATTATGCGAATTCAAACAACTAAACCATTAAAATCAATCAATGTCATTTCAAGCCATAAAGCTATTTGTTTATTGAAAAATGGATGTCAAGCTTTCTTAGCTCATGTCACGGATCTAAACAAAAATACGTCAGTTTTGAATGATATTTTTGTTGTTAATAAATTTCCTGATGTATTCCCCGAAGAACTTCCTGGCCTACCCCCTAAGCGTGAAATTGAATTTTGTATCGACCTTGAACTCGGTATAAAACCCATTTCCAAAGCCCCATATCGAATGGCTCCTATTGAACATCAGGAGTTAAAGACCCAACTGCAGGAATTGTTAGACATTGGCTTTATTCATCCTAGTACTTCTCCTTGGGGTGCTCATGTTCTATTCGTGAAGAAGAAAGATGGGAGTATGCAACTTTGTATTGATTATCGGGAGTTGAATCATGTCACCATCAAAAATAGGTACCCATTGCCACGTATTGATGACCTGTTTTGACCCGGTTGCAAGGAGCCAAATTCTTTTCAAAGATTGATCTTCGCTCCTGGATATCACCAATTGAAGATTATAACGAGATGACATTCCAAAGATGGCTTTTCGAGAACTTCAATGACGGGCATTATGAATTCTTAGTCATGTCCTTTGGATTGACTAATGCTCCTAACGCCTTTCATGGATATGATGAACAAGAGTATTAAAGGAATATTCGGATCACTTTGTGGTCGCGTCTTTATTGATGACATCCTTATTTATTCCAAAAGCCGTGAAAATCATGAGCAACACTTGAGGCTGGTACTCCAAAAGCTTCATGAATACAAGCTTTATGCCAAGTTAAAGAAATACGAGTTCTGGCTTGAGGAAGTAGCATTTCTTGGGCACGTAGTATCAAGTCATGGAATATCTGTTGACCCGACAAAAATTGAAGCAATTCAAAACTGGGAGCAACCTAAATTAGTGACCGAAGTACGTAGCTTTCTCGGTTTAGCTTGTTATTATCGGAGATTCGTGGAAGGATTTTCTCGAATCGCTACTCCATTAACTCAGTTGACTCGGAAAGATACAAAGTTTGGTTGGAGCGAAGAATGTGAGAAGAGTTTTCAAGAACTCAAGAGGAGACTCATTTCAGCACCTGTTCTGACAATACCATCTGGCTCGGAGGGATTTGTCATCCACAATGATGCTTCGGGCAAATGGTTGGGATGTGTTCTCATGCAACATGGAAAGTCATAGCCTATACCTCGCGACAACTCAAAGAATTTGAGAGGAATTATCCTACTCATGATCTAGAGTTGGCAGCTGTTGTCTTTGCACTTAAAATTTGGAGGCATTACTTGTATGGCGAGAAAGTGGAGATCTTTACGGATCATAAAAGCCTCAAATATTTCTTCACTCAAAAGGAACTCAACATGCAACTGTTGCCTCTTTTTTACGACTAACAAAAGAGCTCTAACTCATGCAAGCATACATGCGTCAACAAGTAATACAGAGCAAGTAAAGTATTGATCCCATAGAGAAAGTTGTTTAACTTAAACTACTATTCATTAATTAAATCACTATAGTCATATGCTCACACTATGGATTAAACTTGGTTTGATCTTGAATTGCAAGTAACAACTAAAACAATATAAACGATATAATAAATGATATTGGAACTAATGGGATTCTAACTTCATTCAATATTTCATTCAATCACCACTATCATGCCTGACTTGTTCATTTATCATAGGAAAGTAGCCAAGAGCACTAAAAGAGTATTAGTCATTTTTCAATGCACTAATACCTACTTACACAACATCCACAGATGATAGACTCTATGTAATCATCAATATAACCAACATCACTATATGTCTATATGAAATTTCAACTATATTGATTTTAAGTTCAAGCTCTTATATTAACTTATACGGTGAAACAATATATGTTTATCTGGTTCACAAAATACATAAGCCATATCACACAGCCCTATATACGTATATTATCATGATTACAGTCCATATTTGCATGTTCATTGTCAATCCCATACAAATACTGAAACGAATGGTGATCAAGCATTCATGTATGCAAAATAATCATGACAGACATCCCATATAATATGCAAAACAACCCAGCATTTAAGTGTGCAATCAAACTACATAATAAAATCCATTAGAATCGCATAATGGAGTTTAGTTCATGACTGAACCAAAAGCCATTATGGGATCAAAGTTAAACATGATCAATAGGAAACAATTGAAAGATGAAAGATGAAACTATCAAACCCAATTGCTGAATACACATCAATATTCAATCCTCATAAGATTTCAGCAAAAACTAATATTAATAATCCGCTCTCGTAGAGAAATCTTAGGAAGGAGTGGAAAAGTAGAGTTATAGCCTCCTTCTACGTTGGAATCCTCCCTAGAGAGTAAAAACCCTAATTACCATGTAAAGATACGTGAAAAACTAATAAAATGTCGAATGATACCCCTGACACCAGTCAGGACTCGTTTTAAATAAATTACCACCTTTAAAATTTTGAAATAAAATAAAACACATCAAGAAGATCGAGACATATCGCACGCCGCCTTCTTTCACTATGATAGTCTCATGGTAGCGAGACTTGCGATAAACTCGTATGGTTGGTCGATCTGCCGCGACACACACACGCTCACTAGGCTTGTCTTTCTCGTGGCCGCGAGACTTGCAATAGCATCCAAGATCTGGCTGGGTAATCGCGCGGGCGCGCGTCCTCAAGGCTAATTTGCCGCACGACTTGAAATCTGCAGAGCCTGGTTCCTTTTTTCCTACTGCTGCTGCTTGCTCAGTCATACTTTATCTCCTTGCACCAATGCACCTTCATGCCATGCCTATCCCATCCTTTTACCTCGTTTCAAGCATCCATTTGCCTTATGCTCCATAACACCACCAAAATAGGCCGATTCCTGCACTTATTAACCAAAAGGAGTTTTAAGAACGTGCAATGCAAATAAACATGAAATGCAGCTAAAACAGACTAAAATGTACTTGAGATGGGCATAGTTCGCATGAATTGGTACTCCATAAGTAGGTAAAAATCCTACTTATCAGCGACAACAACGTTGGCTTGAACTGTTGAAAGACTATGATCATACCATCCAATTCCATCCTGGAAAAACGAACGTGGTAGCTGATGCATTGAGTAGAAGATCATATGCAAGTACGAGTGCGATATTGTCAACACAAAGGCCCATTTTATGTGACTTGCAAAGGATGGAGATAGAGTTAAAGACTCCAAGGACCCATGTGATGATGGCGAATATACAAGTAGAACCGACTTTAATCAATAAAGTCAAAGCTGCTCAAGCTACAGACCTGGAGCTGATGCGTATGAGGAAGAAAGTGAAAGAAGGTGCTATGTCGGAAGCAAGAATAGATGAAGAAGGAATACTTCGAGTCAACTCCAGACTTTGTGTTCCTAACGACCCTAATTTAAAGTATAAAATCATGATGGAGGCGCACAACACACCGTTTGCAATCCATCCTGGGAGTACCAAAATGTATCATGATATTCGTAATACATTTTGGTGGAGCAATATGAAGAGAGAGATAGCGCTGTTTATCTCAAGGTGTCTAACTTGTTAATGAGATAAAGCGGAGCATCAAGTACCAAAAGGTCCATTGCAACCACTTGAAATTCCAGAATGGAAGTGGGAGCACATTATCATGGATTTCGTTACTGGTCTTCCCAAGGTTTCTCAAGGCATAAATGCAATTTGGGTCATTGTTGATAGATTGACCAAGTCTGCTCACTTCTTACCTATATGAGAAACTTATACACTTGAACGTCTTGCTCGTATGTACATAAACGAGGTTGTAAGATTGCATGGTATGCCAGTATCCATAGTGTCTGATTGAGACCCAAGATTCACTTCACGATTTTGGGTTAGTTTGCAAAAAGCTATGGGCACGGATTTTTGATTTAGCTCGGCATATCATCCTCAGACGGATGGACAGTCGGAGAGGACTATTCAAACTCTTGAAGATCTATTAAGACTCCGTGTCCTTGATTTCATGGGAAGTTGGGACAAGTTCTTACCATTGGTGGAGTTTTTCTACAACAACAGTTATCAAGCAAGTTTTGGCATGGCTCCATTTGAGGCGTTGTATGGAAGAAAGTGTCGTTATCTAGTATGTTGGGATAAGGTGGGTGAAGCAACGTTGTTGGGACCGGAGTTGGTACGTATGACTACGGAAAAGATTCAAACGATCCGACAACGTATAAAAATCTCACAAGATCGACAAAAGAGTTATGTTGATCTTCATCGAAAGGACGTGGAATTCGATATTGGAGATCATGTGTTGTTACGTGTTGCTCCATGGAAAGGAGTTACGAGATTTGAAAAGAGAGGAAAGCTCAATCCTCAATTCATTGGCCCATTTTTAATCCTCGATCGAGTAGGAACTGTGGCGTATAGACTCGCTTTACCGCCAAGTATGTCTCGTGTTCATAATGTTTTTCACATATCCATGTTACGTAAATATGTGGAAGACCTGAACCACATTATTGAGTTAGAACCGGACGAAATAGCGGAAGATTTGACGTATGAAGAGGTTCCTGTTCAAATCTTGGATAAGAAGGAACATATTCTACGCTCCAAGGTTATACCTCAAGTCAAAGTTTTGTGGAGAAACCACGATGTTGAGGAAATGACCTGGGAGTTAGAATCTGAAATGAAATCATGGTATCCTTACCTCTTCGACATACCAGGTACGTACCCTAATTTTGAGTGGGAAATTTCATAAGAAGGGGAGGTTGTAAGACCCCAACTTTTATAAATAAAGATGAATTTTCTATAGATATCATTTTTGAATATTATGGATTGAATTTGATATAATGTTATAGTTGTGGGTAATATTTATAAATTATGCAAAGTACGCAAGTTGTTATATAATATTCGATTGGTCGGGGAATATTCATTTTAACAAGGAATATTCGTATAACCGACACAATCATTGGTGGACCCATAACTTGGATTATTATTTGGATTGAAAAATGACAAAAATACTTTATGAAAATAACGGAGAAAGTTTTACCGTTAACTCGTTGAAACACACGGAGTTAAAGGTACGATGTCTGGCGCCGTAGTTGCACAAAGAGTACTACGGTATTGATTATTGATGCTTACGTGAGAAGTCACTCGGTTTTGTTCAATTATTATTACGATAATTAACTTTGCATAGTATCTCACATTATTTGATTCAATTATTGTCAATATTTTATAATCAATAATTGAGACGACAAAGTTATTAATATTATTATTTGCAATATTAACGATGTCTAGAAATTACATCGAGGAGAGGTTTGGTCACCTAATTGCGCGCCAATGGGGAGAAATCCTTATTGAAAGCCCCTTTTCACAGGAGCGACTGCTTCGATTAATATTGTGAATTATAATCACGATGATGAGTTTTGTTTTATTGGTATTATTAATGTAATAAAACAGAAAATCTTTTTATATAAAATGAATACTTTTATAAAGTTATTCATTTTATTAGACAATAATTAGAATATATTATATTTTATTATGCATAGTGTTGCATAAATTATTCGCATAGTATTTTACATATTAAAATCTTTTTTATATAAAGCAGAATACTTTTATAAAGTTATTTGTTTTATTAGATAATAATTAAAATATATTATATTTTATTATGCATAGTGTTGCATAGTGAATGCATAGTGTTTTGCATAGTAAATTTTTTTTTATATAAAACAGAATACTTTTATAAAGTTATTCATTTTATTAGATTATAAATAGAATATATTATATTTTATTTAAAAGATTTTGCTTTAAATATGGACCATCCAATTAAAAGTAAATCAATATGGACCGTTCATTAATTAGTTACTATGCAGTCCATTCTTCTATAAATAGAAGCTCATTCCTTCATTATTTCTTACGAATTCACTGAAACTCTAGAGAGAGAAACTATAGAGAGAGTTCTTCTTCTATAATCTTGAGCGTATTTATTTAGAGTTTTAAGAAGATTTGAGCGTAGTATAAGTTTTCTTCAAGAATATCCTCGCCCTACCAATTGGAATACTATTCTTTTACGGTAAGGGATATTATTTGTTGTACTCGTAAGGGGTATTCTTTCTTTCTTATTCATGAAGAGAACTTTTGTTATTCCATTCTTTATTATTCTGTTGGAATAACCTGTATACGCGGGCTACCCTATAATTGGTGAAATTCTTCTGTTATTCCATTTTTTATTATTCTATTGGAACATCCTGTAGGGTTTCGGCATAGAAACGCAGTGGAAATAAACCAATTAAAGGCAATTCTGAAACCCTAAACAGGATCCATGTTTAGTTAATTCAATGGTTAGAAATTATACTGATTAAGAAAGCGATTAAACGATGCTGTCGAATCTCCAACGCAATTCGAACGAACTGCGTCTCTACGGTATCCACACGAACGCTCCACGAATCGTCCTACGATCTGCAAAAGAAGGAATCGCGGTACAAGCCACCAAGGATGAGGATTTATGAAACTGTTTTCTCTAGTCTCTCTCTAAGAGCGGCTAGGGTTTTTGTTTTGATTAACTTTCCAAAGACGCTGATATATCATATATATAGCAATAAATCAGAATTAATCAAAAACCCTAATCTAATTAAAATAAAATCCGAATTTATATATATATATTATATCTTAATTAAGTCTTACTTAATTAATATATATACATATACAAAGCATCCTTTTAATTAAAATTCGTGATTTAAATACTATCAATCATATTGATATATTTAAATCCTTACAATTTAAATTAATTCCCTTTTAATAACGTTCTTTGTGTGTGACCCTATAGGTTATTATTACGTTGGCAATAATTTTAAAATCATATTATAAAATTATAAACAGTGAGCAGCATCTAGTAATGCTTCACTGCTACCTAAGTAATAATAAGATCGATGATTCGATGCAACCTTTTAGTGACCAATGTTTCAATGTAATTTAATCCTTTTAACCTTAATATCCTAGATTAAACTCGAGTCATGGAATGTGTCATACACTTCATAATTTAATCTGAGTTTTCTTGATCAATGAGTAGACTATATGAAACAAATCGCTATTTGAGTATGGCCATGCATTTCATAGTCCTACTCAATCAAGAGGCCTATGGATATCACCCATAATATATAGGATGGTTAAATTCCATCTAGATCACTCATATTTCTCATACGATTCATGATGAACTTAATAATCATCTTTATAGTCCACCCTATTAAAGGTGACATTTGATGATATCAAAGTACATAAATTCTCGTGTAGTAATATAGCGATTTCAGGTCGGAGGACCATTACATCATTATCACTATGAGAATTGCTAATGACACTTCGCATAATGCTCCATATAGAATTCTCATGGTGGAGTCCATCCAATTACATCGTTCTCAACATGTACCTATGCATTGACTTAATATCTCATATATTTATGACCAATGAGATTTGGTCATCATCGATCCACATACTAGTCTCAATGCATCATTGTTGTCCCATCAACAATGATACTCGATTAGGACATTTAAGAACAATGATACTAATTGTAATTATAATCTCATGTTCAAGTCACATACTTGAAACTATATAATTTGTATCACTATTCTAAGGAATTTTATTATGTTAACAATTATATTACGCAATAAATAAAACCATAATAAAATCATTTATTTATTCAACCAAATATAATATCAAAACGTTAAGCAATTATATCAAATAATTGGCCTCTAGAGCATAAACTCTAACACATCACATGCGTGCTTTTACGCATGACACCGGTTCCGTTAATTATTATTCGCATTGGAACATCCATATGTGCTTTACGCATGACTTCGGTTCCGTTAATTATTATTCTGTTGGAACATCACATGCGTCATGCGTTCTTACGCACGACCGGTTCCATTATTTATTATTCTGTTGGAATAACTCGCATGCATGCGTATATATCGCATGCCCGGTGATTTCTTTTGTTATTCCATTCTTTATTATACTCGGTTGGTTAAAGTTTTAACTTCTATACTCCATGAAATTAGTGGAATATCCTTGATATTTGCGCTTCATCCATATCATTTCATGGAAATATTCTTCCGAGAATTCTTGAATTTTACTCTATAAAGCGATGATCATATTGACAATTTGGGCGTGATCGGTTCCTAGATAAATTACTTCTTGAACTTGTTTTATTGAGTTCTTATATCATTGTCATCATCCTCATATTTATATTATGTTGAAAGTCATATGTGGCTCAGAGTGCATAGATGGACTTGGTATGATTATGATCGAGGATTATTCGGTATAATCATGGCCGTAATGTTACAAATGATGTGGTAAAAGTCCTTATTGGCTGTGTAGTGCATTGATGGACGATTGTTGGCATGATCATGATCATCGATGAATACACGAATATCCTTGGCTGTGTAGTGCATGGATAATTTGTGGTTGTGATACTAATGAATATCCTTGACCGTAGTAAAGGGATGATGTGGATTATTTTTTTAGCTGAGTCTCAGCGATAAAAGTCATGAAAAACCTTTTAAATCATAGAAGATAGTAGATTTTATTCTCTACTTGACTCTTCTAATGGATTGCTTGTTCATTATGAGTTAAACTTGATGTTTGTTATATTTTATCAGTTTAACACTGTTGAAGGCTAATGATAATTTATTCTGCATTATCTTAGTCATAATATTTCTTACTGGGCTAGTTGAGCTCACCCTTTTGCTTTCATTGTTCTCTTCAGGAAATGAGAACGTAGTTAGAACTAGTCGGGGAACGGAGTGACGGTCCAGATGATAGCATTAGTAGTCTTCAATATTCTATGAAATAGTGTGATAATAAATGTAATGAGGACCCCATTGAGTTTGTATATTGTCTAGATGACAATATTTGTATTAAAACTCACAGCATATGTTTAGTCGTATTTTACACGACTGTTGTATAATTAAGTTGTATTTAAATTTTGTACCATGTATTTGGCGACTCAAGATGGGTGATGTATACCTATTTTGGGGGCATCACATTTATGCCTTAAAATCTCCTAAACATTAAACTGGGTGATTATGGTGGACGGTCAAACCAGGCACGTCGAGCATGTTCTCTATTTTCTGGGTAACCTAGAAAATATATGAACATGTCGCCTGACATGGTCTGAC
Source organism: Panax quinquefolius (assembly GCA_020205615.1). NCBI lineage: Eukaryota > Viridiplantae > Streptophyta > Magnoliopsida > Apiales > Araliaceae > Panax > Panax quinquefolius. Next base: position 46,951,878 of record CM035165.1, read on the forward strand.
CGGATCATAACTGTTAAATCTGTTGTTGTTATATCTGGTTTATGTTGTATAACTACTTTCTTACATGCTGGCTACACACTGAAAGCGTTAAATAACAAAAATAATACAAGGATTGCAAGTTGTGGAAGCCCAAAAGTGACTACTCGAACTGTTCTTTATTTCTGGGTAACCCAGAAATGAAGAACAACTCTGACAGTCTCTTTGAAGGCTTCTAGCTTGCATTTGGTGTATGTTATGGCCTTATTTGTTGTTGGATCTTGTTGTGTTACACGAGTACTACAACATATAGCCTTTAGCTTGCCCAGAAACATCACATATTAGAATTTATTGCTGGTCAAACATGGTCCCTCGAAAATGACTATGAATGTTCTTGAGGACTCAAGAACACCGAAGGCGACAGATTTTGTCGCTAAAGGCTATAGCGACAGGTTAATTCATTTTATTTAATTTATTTTCCAAAAATCATTTAAAATAGAAAATAATTATTAAAAATTCCAAAAATAGTTTTAAAAATTATTTGAAGTTATAAAAATGAACTTTTAATAATTTGACATATTTTTCATATAAATATTAATATTTATTTGGATATTATTAATATTTTATTTATTTAATAAATTCATTAAATAAATAAATTAAAAATGATTTTAATATATTAAAAATCATTTTAAATGATAAAAATATATTTAATAATATTTTAAGTTATAAAATATAACTTTTAATATTTTAAGACAAATTTTATTAATGATTTAATATTAATAATATTAGATTTATTTAACAATTATATTAAATAAATTAATTAAAAATGATTTTAATATTATAAAATCATTTTAAATGAAAATAAATAGTTTTAAAATATTTTAAGTTATAAAATATAACTTTTGATATTTAAAGGTAAATTTCATTAATAATTTAATATTAATGATATTAGTTTTATTTAATAGTTATATTAAATAAATAATTTAAAAAGCAGTTTTATTGATTTAAAAATCATTTAAAAGGAAATAAATGAATTTAAAATATTTTAAGTAATAATAAATGACTTTTAATATTTTAGTGAATAATAAATTAATATTTAAATATTAATGGTAATTATTTAAAAATGATTTAAATTGTTTTAAAAATCATTTAAGGCTTAATAAAAATGTTTTAAAAATATTTTGAGTTATTATAAATAACTTTAATATTTTTGTAAAGATTTCATTAATAATTTAATATTAATTATAATAGAATTAGTTAGTATTTAAATCATTTAAAAATGATTTCAGTGTTTGAAAAATCATGATAAATTATAATAATTAATTAAAAATTATTATAAGGCTATGAAAAATAATATGACTGATATTTAAATGAATATTGAAATACAGAATAGAGTTTCAGACTCGATAATTACCCGATAAAGCCGTCGGTACCCCGATATGTTTTAGAAATTGATCCGGACTTATATAATTTGACTAAATACGTGTTTGTTTGTGAATCAATGACTGTTAAACCTATGTGACAATGTGATTAGGTTATATCTTGATTTAAATAACAAAGACTATGTGATATGATATACTATTCTAATCGAACGAATGATCTTATTAATGATAGGTTTCAGTATAAAAGATAAAACTAGTTGCATTTTTGTAAGCAACAGCTCAGGAAAGTATCATATCTTTGCTTTTACTTTATGCAATGGACATGCGTAAGCGAATATCAAAACTATTCTTTTTCATTGTTCAAATATCTTAATCTTGTATACACTTATGCAATGATTCTGTATAAGTAAATTATTAAACTATAATCAGTTTTACAAGTTCTTTAATTCTGTTATTATAGATAAAAATATATATTCTGTTCGTTAATTTCTAAATATGGTTAGACAAGTGTCCTCACTTGGATAATCATTGTATTTAATCACATGTTGATACATACTTATTGGTTTCCAATATGTATACGTTGACTTAAAAAGCCGTCTAAGCTATTTGATTCAGCTAGACATAAAATTAAAAATATTGTTGAATGAGATAGAACTTTATTGTATCCAACCAGATTATTTTAGTTCTGATTCCTGACTAAGTATGTACATCCCGTACATGGGAAAACTTTTGTGCACCTAAGGTGGATAAGATGAACGATAATATCATTCTTGCATGTAATATTGATCAATACAGGGCATAAAGGGCTGATCACCCCCCGTGCTTGTAAGTTATGACGGTTTACAGATGAATTTCTGTTTATCCTTTTCAAAAATAGAAAACAATGTTCATAGTCTGTCGACTGATCTCCAATTTTAGTCAGTATATAGTGTCAGGAATAAACATATGAATGATATTCCTATTTATATATGATTTGCTTTATGATATATATGAATGAATATGCAAGTATGCTTGCATTAAGAAAAGTTGTAAAGTCCTTTGATAGATAATAGAAACATGTGTACAAGGACTTAGAATGAATTGATCAAGTATGTTATTTTGATCCTATATAAGCAAAACACCTTTGTAAAGTCCTTAAAAAGAAATGATATACAAGGACTATAAATATAGAAAGATTAAGCATGTTAGGTTGATCTTATGATGTAATAGATAAACTAGTCGATATCGTCGACCAACGCACTGTAAATCGAGATCGCCAAGAGTGTCAAGGAGAACTCGAGAGCTATCGAGGCAGAATCGTAGTCTGCATGATAGTAGATCTCGGAGTTCATAGACTGCCAGGAGAGACGAGGAAGAATCGTAGTGTGTCAAGTAGAACTTCCTCAGAGCCGAAGTCTACTGAGGAAGTCATGTTCAGAATCATAGAGACAGCTTGCCTACGAGCCGACCGAACCTCTGCCGAAGCCAAGTCAGAAATGTAGACTACACTCAAAGTCGTAGAGTCTATTGATGCCGAAGCCAAGTTAAGGATCGTAGATCACGCTATGAGTTTGTAGAGTTTATTGATTACATACAGAGATCGTAGTCGAGCAATATCAGATGAAGACATCGAGCACAAAAATAGAAATCGTAGAGTGTCAAGATCTGATCCCGAAGTCGTAATGTCTGAACAGCCGAAGCTGAATCGTAGAGTGCAGAACTATGACCTTAACAAATGTGTTCACAATGCCAAGGCAGAATCGTAGAGCAAATACGATTCTCAATAATTGAGCACTCCCATAATATCCAAAGGAACAAAGCCTCTGATTTGCACTGCAAAGATACATTTCACCTAAAGGGAACCAGAGAGCACTCAACGAATGGCATGCAAGCTAATAGAAGATCTAAGCTCCCACCCAATCAGAATCAAGATTGTGTTGTGAAGCCATTCGAGATGAAATCTTCCACAAAGAGATCAGAAGAAGAATTCAGTATCTGACTAAGGAAAGTCAGCAAGTGCAGTAGCTGTCAAGTGAACAGAAGACAATGATCTTGGAAGCAACCGAGATCGTAGTGTTTGCCAAACAAAGAACGAACTGATGGAATGTGCACAGAGATACTGGTCAGCCTCTGAAGAGCAAGGCTAAAGTGATTAAGCATAGGGTCAGTCCATTGATGATAAGTGAACGGGAGATCACCAGGAGAAAGCGAGCTAGACGCGCCACAAATCTGAAGTGTCTTGCTATTCAGAAGGGGCCAGATCAAAGAAGTCCAGCCATCAGTATCTGAGAACAGTCGAAGCAAACAAAAGTGTTAAAGTACTGCACAAGAGAAGGAAAAGGTGTTCTATATTGAAGATCCAATCAACACTCTTCAAGATCGTAGTGTTGTCTCTACCTGTCAACATAACACTACGATCAGGTCCTCGAAGATATGCATCAGAATCGTAGAGTTCGAATAGCTGAAGACTGAAGCATTGGCAACGGTTCAATCTGAAGGGTAATATTCGGACAAAAGCTTATTGAGAGCATCGATGCAAAAGGACAACCTCTGATCGAGAAATCAGAAGGAGGAAATAAAATCTTCGACCTGCCCAAGACATTAAAGTGACATCTCTGATGGGTAGGTGAAATAGTAGACTGCAGTGTCAGAAAAAGTATGACATATCACATCAGCAGTCTACCTCAAGCAACTCGAGATCTGTGAAGACATTTGAATAGCTTTCAACGACTACTTTCCAACGGAAGGATTTGGAAGGAGTATAAATTTGCTAGAGCTTCAAAGAACGAAGGTTGCTAGAGTTGCCGAGTTTTGAGTAACGGTGGACTGTTCTAAACCATGTAAAATAGTGAGTCCGAAGGTTCACTCTACGATCTCTAAGAACACTCAGAGACATACAAAGGAAGAAGTAGAAGTGAGAGTTCTACTACAAGAAGAGTGTTCTGAACTGCCGAGAGAAAGAAGAGCAGCATGTCATCTTGGTGTCCACAGAGAAGAGCTCACAGTCATCTTAGCAAGTCCATCATGGGAAGACATCAAGTATCAAGAAGGGAGATCACAAACGTCATCATGGTGTCAAGCATGAGAAAGTTTCTAAGTACCTAGCAGAAGAGCTTACAGTCATCTTAGAAACCCATCATGTGCAGCCATCATGTATCAAGAGGAATGATCTTCAAGGCAGTTATCAAGGGGTCATCCGAAGTGGTTGAGTAACTGAAGAAGCTGAGCATCATGCAACACTCAACTAAACTTCAAGGGTGATCACACCAAGCTACTATGTATAGAAGATGTTCAGAGCATGAAGACATCTTAGCAGCTCAGCACCAACTCCAACAAACAAACAACAAAATCCAAGGTCTGAGGGGTCCTTATCCGGGGGGACTAAATGAAGTTCCAAGCCTGCTGAGCTTGAAGAGTTCCTAGGGAACTAGAGGAGTTCCAAGGCTGCTGGCCTTGAAGAATTCTTAGTGAACTGAAGTCCCAAGGTCATTGGCCTTGAAGGAATCTTAGTGATTCGGTCTTTGCCCTTCCTTAGTGGAAATCTGCTACTTGAAAAATGTAAGAGTGGATTAGGAGCTTGAGTCTCTCGAACCACTTAAAACCCTTGTGTCTTTTACATTATGTTATTTACATTATATACTATAATCGCTATAATCGCTATGTATGTTCTAACCGCTACAACCGAACTAACTCTACTGAACAATGTATGTATGATTATGAATATATCAATGAGGGGATCTTTTACTTATTCATTTGTGCTTGAAAAGAGAATCTATGTTTGTCATATGCTAATTTAATAGCAATATAAAATAAAAGAGAAAAGTATTTGAAATTAAAAAGGATCTATTCAACCCCCCCTCTAGATCTATTGTGCCTACTTGGAACTAACATGTAGTTTCAAAAATTTGGTATAGAATTGATATGTTGTTATTATTGGTTCAGCTTACTTCACAACTGTTGATTCATTGTAGAAATGTCGTACAAAGAAAACAGTTACTTCTTTCAGCTAATAATTATTGTTGTTATTACTTGTTTGGCAATCCAATGCTCATCCTTGCTTTAAATTAAAATGTTTTCAGCTAAGCGTGATCAACCAGAAGGATCAGGCAGGAACAAAGGGAAGGGAAAGATGGCAGAATAAGTTTGCGTTCTCTTATGTAATAGCTAGACTTTATTAAGACAACAATATTTATTATTATCATGTATTGTAATGTATTAAAGGTTGGAAACCTGGGGATTTAGACTTTGATATGTAAATTAAATTTGGTATTTATATTACTGTTATTATTATTAGTATTATTCCGCTCATAGAAATGGTATCGTGAAGCACCGAGTTTGAGTTTCAAGTACCTGAATTTGGGGGCGTCACATATATTCTTTAACCCATTCATTTCCTTTTCCAAGGATCATTGCCATATACTCTACTCGTCAAAGTCATATACTTTGTAATTCACTAACTTGTAAATATTCGGGATATCACATTTATTACCCCCTGGGGAACCTTTTGCTATAGGCGATTATCTTTTGGCCTTATCAATGCTGGTGCTATATATCAGTGAGCCATGGTGGCCCTTTTTCATGACATGGTGCACAAATAGATAGAGGTATACGTAGATGATATCATCATCAAATCATCTGTGAAAATTTTTCAATCGGCTTTGTAAATACACCTTGAAGCTGAACTCATCCAAATGTGCTTTTGGTTTCAAATCCGGTAAATTATTGGGATTTCTGGTAAGTATCAGAGGCATTAAACTGGATCTTGGCAAGATTAAAGCAATCACTGAGATGCCTATACCCCAAACAAAAAAAGGAGATACGTGGATTTCTTGGGAGAATCAATTTCATAAGCTGATTCATATCTCAACTTACTGCAACTTGTGAACCTATTTTTAAGTTGTTGAGGAAAAATTCCTCCAAAAAATGGAATAAAGACTGTCAAAAAGTCTTCCTCTCCATCAAGAAGCAGTTGATTGAATCTCCTGTATTGGTACCTCCAAGGGACAAAGTTCCCCTGTTCATGTACATATCAGTTGTAACGCCCGAGAAAATTGGATTTATATGAGAATTAAATTCTTACTTGATTATGTGGATTGAATGAATTTAATTGATTATTTATGTGAGTAAGCTATGTGAAGGTCGTTCTATGACCTAGAATGTGCGGATGTTGTTAGGATTCTGGCTATGTGCTAGGAGTAATTGTTTTGAATTGCCAAGACAAAAATAAAAGTTTTCCAAGAAATTTTCGTAAAAACACCATTCATCTGTTTCTGCTCGAAAATTAAGTTTGAATTTTTGAGAAATTCATATTGATAGAATACGAAGACGAGATTGAATATCCAATAATATTTCAGTTATGGCAAACAAAGTTTTCGCTTGCGGACTTAAAACCTAAGGGTTAGTAAAAGTGATTTTGAGAAAGAAATGAAATGCGTATAATGATTTAGGTTATTATATGGGTGGTATACGAGTATGATGCTAGTTAGTATACGAGTATGGTAAGAAGATTAATACGACGTATAATACGAATATCATATGAATACTAAACAAATAGAATATGTGAGTTATACGCGTAGAATACGAATAATCCTTAATGGACTTGGAGTGTAAAGACTTTGTATAATCCAATTGGACTTGGATTATATCAAACCCAATGAATTGTGTAATCAAGCCCAAGTTAAGGCCCAATGTTATATTTAATTAAGCCCGTTCCAAGAAACCGAACCGCGGATCAAACCGGCGGGTCACCGGAAGGGTAAAACCCATGGGGAGACCCATGGGCATGTGGGCCAGCCACTTGGCCACCAAGTAAATTGATTACTTGGTGGCTAAGTTGCTAAGGAGGTGGGGAATAGTAAAGAGGTGGCCAATGGACCATTATGCCCTCTATTGGATTTTTCCTATAAATAGAAGCTTGGCTATTTCATTTGATAGTTTGCAATTTTTAGCCAACATATATTGAGAGAGGGAAAGAGGTAGAAACTAGTAATCAAGCTACTTTGAAGCATAACATAAGAAGTTTTATCAAGAACGGGAATAACGAAAAGGTAATATGTCGTAAACATTAGCTTTCAATCTTTTCAATTTCTTTTTCGTAGAGAATCATAGATTGGTGGAGCATGTCTCTTATGGAAGAATAATAATGGCTTTTAAGGATTAAAACATTGATAAGTTATGCTTAAATAGAAATCGTAAGGGTTTACGTAAATTTTAACTGTAGAAACCATTGAACGTTAACTTGGTTGTTGATGGACAAATTGAAAACCATCATTGATAGGGTATGTGAATCTTGCTTGGTTAGGATGTAGATTAGGAATCAATGGAGTTGTTCTATTTGATTTGGCATATAAAACACGAGGAACGAAGTTATGGCGAATTTTATAAAATTAGAAGTTAAACGTCAAAAACGTAGAAATCTCGGATTGATAGTCAAAAGTTGTCGTGTGACTTGGAAACTTTGGTTTTCAATGTCAACATGTGAGATAAGGTATTCAAGAGTCGTGGACTCAAGAATCGTCGAATTCCAACTTAGAACGAAGAAAATGAGTATTGAACGCTCACGAACGATATACGAACGCTCGATAATGAACTTAAAAGTGAATTTTGAGTTAACGGATTAGGAAAGGTAAAATTCTTGCATGAACACCTAGAGTAAGTAATTTGTGAGTTGTTTGTTTTTGAATGAGCCAATTCGGATGTAAAATGAATAAGTTATGAGCTCGGGAAGTTCGTCGAAAAAGTTAACTGTCAAAGCCAATTGAGGCTTAGGGGCCGTGCCGCAACGCCAACCCCAGTTATAAACCTAGCACTGCAGCACCGGGTACAGTGGGCGTGCCTTCTAGAGAGTGACGCCGTAGCGCCACTAGTATAAAGAAAGTCCGTGCCGCGGCGCCGACAGTAGGAAATGGTTGATCAAGTTAAGTTTTATACTTTCATTTGATTGTAAACCAATAGTAGAACATAAATGTACTTAATGTACATGATAAGGCTAACTTTAAATCACTTATAAAGGGATAACATTTGAAGGTTAAGTATAGTTTAAAAGGAATTAAACGAAGAACACAAAAGTGTAAATAAGTAAATCATGAACGATATTCAACATTGGTACTTCACCAATGATGACCGTGTCTCGGTTAGTAACGTAAGAACGTTAACAAGCCGTGATGAAGGGTAGTGAGTCGAATTAACATTATTAATGAAATACATACAATTAAAACGTAGAAGAGAAAGAAGTTGGTAATAAATAATGTGATTAGATTGTTTGGTAACTAATTACAGTGTGCTATGTGAATATATCATGTAGATACTGTAAAGACTGAGAACTACTGAATATTATATTCAAAGACGCTTGAAGGCAAGTTTTGTTATCGTTTGTCTAACCTTCGTGTTAGCCAAGTTTTCAGTGATTCATGTTATGAGATGCATGAATTGTTTTAACGAAAGGGTCGATGTCAGTTTTAACTCGGCTAGACTATTCTTGAAAGATTGATTGATTTCTTTACAAGTCTTTCAATATATAATTGATAACGCTATCCTACGCCAATTGTTTGGTACGGATTCAAGGTAAGCCTAAGTATGAATAAACAAATGTATTTACATCGATTATTCGATGGGCACGCGAGGTTTCCAAAACTTAAATGCAGATACATTTAACGGATGAGTGTTGATCAACATAGAGTACTATAGGCCGATCACCTAGAAGTGCTCATAAGTAATACCGGATGTATGACCTTAGTGCCGTGATGTCCTTTTCATGTATGAAAATGAAAAGAGTATGTTCATGGTCTTTTGACCGGTTCAGAATTCCTAAGCTATTATATATATTTTGGAATCGTTGTTATGAAATGAGAAGTGCTAGTTAATGTTTCATAGTACTTCATAGCTATTTGTTCAGTTATGGAAGATAATCATATAATTCTCGATGTGGTATTTATAATATCCTTTATTAGACTTGTTAAGGTAGTTATGCTCACTTATTGCTTGAATTATATGATTGCAGCTAAGGCTGAACGAACTGAGAGTTCTAAGAAAGATAAAGGCAAGGCTAAGATGGATAGTTAATTATCCTATAATAGACTAGTATGTTTGTATGTAATATATTTATGAATAATGAAGAATGTATTCAGTTTTTGAACCAGGAAAATGACTTATTATTATTGTAATAAGAATATAGTAAATACAATCATTTTGCTGTTATTTCAATGGAATGACTGTATAAATTGTAGTACCGTGTAACACCATCTGTCGGGTTGAAAGATACCCAGATTTAGGGGCGTCACAGGTTGGTATCAAAGTATTAGGTTATAAAACTTAAGGGAGGAAGAACCTTAGGCTAATAACCTCATTAAGGAAGGTAAAGTCTGAAGGAAATAAACTCAAGATTTACTTAAGTCGAATGAGTTAATAAGGTATTGAGGAAACTTAATACTTAAAGGTTTAAAAGATGGAAATTAACCCTAAATAAATTAATTGTGATTTGTGCTTATATTATTGTGTATTATGTACTAATTAACTTTTTATGTGTTATTGTAGATGTCGATCGATAGCTTGATGTATAGAGACATACATGTGGTGAGCGAAGAGTTCGTGAACAGAGTAGAGCATGTACATATGCCTGTAGCGGAAGTACCATTAGTGATTTTAGAAGAATTGGAGCCAGAGGAGTATTTTTCTAAGGAGGACTATTCTGAGGGAACTATGGGATTGGAATTATACCTTGATATGATGATAGATATGGAGGATGATATAGAGGTAACATCGGTTAATACAGTGATGCCTGCACTAGAGCCAACACCTATAGATACAATGAGGGCATTGTATCTCTCGGTGCTTGACCGTAACGTGCAACTGCACAATATTGTGCAGAACCAGAAAGAGGAGATTAGTGATCTCTATGAGGCCAACGAGTCTGCAGAATTAGACTTTGAGTCAGAGCATGATAAAAAGCTGCTCATGACAGATATGGCTAGGGATTATAAGAACGATGTCATAGAGCTTCGTAAGAAATTGGTTGAGAAAGACCAGAAGATAGCACGGATGTCATATATCAATGACAGTGCGCATGAGGATTTCAAGTGGAAAGTAGCTTGTTATTCCATTGAGTCGGGACAGACTCGACATACTATAAGTCGGGATATTGTGTCGATTCTAGCGAATGAGAAACATGAGAATGTTGTTAAGTAGTATTAGGAGATAGAACGGTAAATACTTTTGTGTAGTTACGTAAAACCCTCTTTTGTATAGTAAAAAGGTAGTCTTTTTGTAAATCCCAATTTTTGTGGAAGTCAATCGTGGGATAGAAATGTAATAGCTTTTGGCTATGGAAGAAATTATAAATATTTTTGAACTATGAAGAAGCATATTAATATAATGAAGTTTTATTAAATGTGCTTTGTTGTGTATGAGTTATTGTTTGGCAATTAATAAGTAAGTAAACAAATAAGTAATAATGAAACTTTATTTATTTAATTAGAAAATGCCGCCAAGAAGAAGACAACGTAATCAGTAGGTGGAATCACATAACGATAATCAAGGGGGTCAGAATAACCCTATGCAAGAGTTCGTTAATTTATTAACGGCTGCATTTAACCAAACCGGAGGTAGAGCACCTGCGGAACCTAGGGTAGCCAGAATGACTACCTTTAAGGAATTCAAAAGTGTAGGTCTGCCTGAGTTCAAAGGAACGACGGACCCAATAGAAGCCCAAACATGGGTAAAAGAAATAGAAAAGGAGTTCGTTATTTCAAACGTAGCTGAGGCACAAAAAACTTCTTTTGTGACTTACATGATGAAGGGGGAAGCCAACTTCTGGTGGGAGGCTCACCAGGCTGGGGCTAGAACTGATACGGTTATGTAGGAATAGGTCAAGAAGGTATTCTTCGAGAACTATTTTCCTACTAGCATGCAAGGGAGGATGGAGATTAAGTTCTTGGAACTTAAGCAAGGGGGCATGACGGTTCCCCATTATGCAGCCAAATTCAATGTATTGGCAAGGTTTGCTCCACACTAAGTGGACACTGAAGAGAGGAAGGCTCGTAGGTTTGACCAGGGCCTGAAACCCCGACTCTGTGACAACTCGAGAATTTTGATATTTATAAAATATTAAAATATTGAATTAAGGTTAAATAATAAATCTAGACAGAAAATAAGTCAATGGATTTGAGATTTTCGAGAAGGAATTTTTTGAATTTAAAATTTTTGTGGTGAATTATTTAGGATTAAGGGAATAAGTGTGTATGTTTAGTGTATATGGTATTATATGTGTATAGTATGTGGTTAAGGGTCAAGGGTTGACCAGATAAGATATATCAGTGGCAAACCCTAATATTATATTAACACTACAAGAAAATGCTCTAACAAATGACAACAAAAAATATCAAGAATAGCATATACTGATCATGAGATACTATTATGAAAGCTAATCGATAGTGGCTAATCGTAATTTAAAGTAGTCGCTGGTCTTTGATAGTGACCACATTCGGTCGCTACGTGGTCGCTATTTCAATTTTACCACCTAAAAATTGGCTGGAAATGTTGGCGTCCTATTTTTTTGCGACCTCTCACAATCAGCGACCGTATCCGGTCGCTGATACTTCCACATCACTAAATATTCAGCAACCGCATGTGGTCTCTATTGATGGTCGCTGATTCTTTTAATCTATCAAGCAGACCACGCTTGACAGTAGCTGAAGTAGAAGAGAAAAACAAAGAAGGAGAAAGAAAAGGGAGAAGAGGGAGAAGGGGGAGAAGGCCACCGCTGCAACCGCCGCCCACCGTCCACCGCCTTCAGGTATTGATTTCAATGAAATCTCATTCTATTTTGAACTGCTTAGTGATACTTGTTGACATTAATTTACGCTGGCATAGTTGTTAATATACTTCAATTCCTTTGGTAGATTGTGTTCTTTTAGTAGACTTTCACTATGGTGTTTTGATTTTAGATTTTTACTTTTATAAATTTGAGTATCAGTTTATGCCTTGCTAGAGCAAAAATTAGTTGTGTTGCTTGCTTATTTTCTTTCACACAGTAGAACTCTTATAAGTTCTGATCAAATCTGGATAGTTGAGGTATATCTCTCTCAAGTTTGTGGTTCATTATAATACTTGGTTTAGTGCATAGTATTATGTCCCCAACCTTTATTTTTTTGTTTGAGCGACGATTCTTAAAAGATTGTTGTAGGCTTTTGAAAATTTCATGTTTTTTGGTTTGGGAAAGATTATTATTTATTTGAGTGACGATTCTTAAAAGATTGGTTTAGATTTAATGTACTATGTAAATTATTTAGTGTTTGTTCTTATTTGTTAGTTATTGTCGAACAAAATTTGTTATCTCTAAGGGCATGTAACTTTGAGTAATGACCTAGCTATTAAAGACTGAATTGAGGGGATGTGTCATATCGAAAACAATACATCCAAATCAATCAACATATGGTTCATTAAAAATAGACCAAATTTTGAGGCCCGTGTCATACAAATAGACAAACCAATTCAAGCAATCAATTACAAAGACGGTCAGAAAGGCATCCTTCCAGCTGCGAATCCCATAATATGCTTAAATACACTGAATATTGAGACCTGAATATATATACGCACATAAAAACATGTTAGTCGCCTTAGCACACTAGTTGATATGAATGAATCTCCAAGATACTCAAAAGTTGTATAAATGAGTTAGCAAACTCTGATATAAAGCTAGCATGAATGAAATACCTTACGTATTCACTTAAAATAAACAATAAAAACAAATTTAAAACAAATTAAAATAAAATAACATGAGATAATATAACTATTAAACTAAGTAGCATTTACTTAGTTTCTCATACTAAATTTAATAACATTTAATATTTGACATATAATATATATTAAATATGATTAAGTATATAATTAAATTAAAATATAATATCATACAAATATAATAAAACTTTCATATGCTTACAAGTATGCTCAAGTATATAACTTTTTACTACTTTAATTTTCATTCATTCATTATTGTTTTGGTCTTATTATATTTAGAATTTGTAAATTTCTCTTAGTTTGTGTCTTGGGTGCCTAGAAATGACAATATATGGATGTCGTCGTGCATGTGGCTAGTCCATATTATAGGGAGACTCTGGCGAATTTTTTTTGTTGGTCAGTTAGTTGTGAACATTTATAATATTAACGAGCTAATCATATGCTTACAAGTATGCTCAACTCATATGGTTACAATTATGCTGAAGTCATATGGTTACAAGTTAATCATATGCTTACAAGTATGCTCAAGTTATATGCTTACTAGCTAGTATGCTCAAGTCATATGGTAACAAGTATGCTCAAGTCATATGCTTACAAGTATTCTTAAATGTTAATCATATGCTTACAAGTATGCTCAAGTCATATGGTTACAAATATGCTCAAGTCATATGTTAACATTTATAATGTTCTCTGTAGTAGGTACCGTGGTATCATGGACCTCTATTCAGACCGTAGTTGGATGGCACGATGAAACTCAAGTGCCCAGATATGTGCTACAGCTGAATTTAGAGCTGGTTGCCAAGTGTTTTTGGTTTAAGCGTATTGTGACGCCCCCAAAATTAGGTATACATCACCCATCATGGGTCGCCAGATACATGGTACAGAATTCAAATACAACTTACTAATATAACTGTCATGTACAATACGACAAAATATAAACTGTGAGTTTGAATACAAATATTATCTACTAGATATTATACAAACTCAAAAGGAGTCCTCATTACAATTATTATCACACTATTTCACAGAATAGTGACGACTACTAATGCTATCCTCTGGACCATCACTCCGTTTCCCAACTCGTTCCAGCTATATTCTCATTTCCTGAAGAGAATACTGAAAGGAAGGGTGTGCTCAACTAGCCCAGTAAGAAATATTATGACTAAGATAATTCAGAATAAATTATCATTAGTCTCCAACAATGTTAAACTGATAAAATATGATAGACATCAAGTTTAACTGCAGCGGAACAAGCAATCCATTAAAAGAGTCAAGTAGAAAATAAAATCTACTATCTTTTATGATTAAAAAGGTTTTTCATCATCATTATCACCGAGACTCACTAATAAATATTCCACATCATCGAATCACCCCGCACACTACTACCAAGGATATTCTTTAGTATCACGACCACAATTATCCATGCACTACGGGCGAAGAATATTTGTGTATTCATTAATGGTCATGATCATGCCAACAACTGTCCATCAATGCACTATGGGCCAATGAGAACTTTTACCACATCATTTGTAACATTACGGTCATGATTATATCGAATAATCCCTGGTCATAATCATACCAAGTCCATCTATGCACTACAGGCCACAGATGTCTTTCAACATAATATAAACATGAGGATGATGACAATGATATAAGAATTCAATAAAACAAGTTCAAGAATTAATTTGTCCAAGAACTACTAATGTCCAAATTGTCAACATGATCTTCGCTTTGTAGAGTAAAATTCAAGAATGATCGGGAAGAATATTTCCATGAAAAGATCTTTGGATGAAGCGCAAATATCAATGATATTCTACTAATTTCATAGAGTATAGATGTCAAAACTTTAACCAACCGAGTATAATAAAGAATGGAATAACAAAAGAATTCACCATGCATGCAAGATTGCCATGCATAAAGGTTATTCCAATGAATACTAAATAACGGAACCAAAGTCAAAGTGAAATTACGCCGGCTGTGATGTTCCAAATGAATAATAAAGAATGGAATAACAACAAAATCACCATGCATGTGGTACTTCACATGACATGTTTATTCCAATGAATACTAATAAGGATTTTAATCGAATTACGTAAAAGCATGCATGTGATATTCCAACGTAATAATAATAAAGATTTTAACCAGTCCGACGAAACGCATTTGAGACGAGGATTTCAAACAGAATAATAAAGATTTTAATCGGTCCCATGTAAAACGCATGAACATATGATATTCCAAATGAATAGTAAAGACGAATAATAGAAGAATGTCACCAAGTATAGGGTAGGAATCACAGTATCAAAGTTATTCCAATGTAATAATAAGCAATGGAATAACAACAGCTTCTCTTCATGAATAAGAAAGAATAACACCCCTTATGAAAACAACAAATAATATTCCCTACCTTAAGAAGAAGAGTACTAGATATATAAGTAGTGAAGTAGCAGAATACTTTCTTCTTTGTCTCTATATTTTATCTCTTTATAGTTTATCTCTCTAGAGTTTCAGTGAATTCGTAAGAAAATAATGATTGAATGAGCTTCTATTTATAGAAAAATGGAATGCATAGTAACTAATCCATGAAACGGTCCGTATTGATTTACTTTTAATCGTATTTATCCATATTTAAAGCAAAATCTTTTAAATAAAATATAATATATTCTATTTATAATCTAATAAAACGAATAACTTTATTAAAGATTTTACTATGCAAACACTATGCAGGCACTATACAAACACTATGCATAATAAAATATAATATATTCTAATTATTGTCTAATAAAATGCAGATAACTTTATAAAAGTATTATGTTTTATATAAAAAGATTTTACTATGCAAAACACTATGCAGACACTTATGCAACACTATGCATAATAGAATATAATATATTCTATTTATAGAATAACTTTATAAAAGTATTAGGTTTTATATAAAAATTTTTCTCAGATTATTACATTAATAATACCAACAAAACTGAGTGACTTATCACTTAAGCATCAATAATCAATACCGTGTGCTACTATGCAACCACACGTATTACTGTATTTTTAACACTGGGTGTTTCAATAGTTAACGGTAAAACTTCTGCCATTATTTTCATAAAGTATTTTTGTCGTTTTCTCAATCCGACAATAATTCCGTTGTGGGGTCCACCAATGATTGTGCCGTTGTACGAATATTCCCTGTTAAAACGAATATTCCCCGACCAATTGAATATTATATAACAACTTGCGTACTTTGCAAAATTTATAATTATTACCCACAACTATTATATCAATTTCACTCCATAATATTCAAAAATAATATTTATAGAAAATTCATCTTTATTCAAAAAGTTGGGGTTTTACAATCTCCCCTTCTTATGAAATTTCCCCCTCGAAATTAGAGTATGTACCTGGTATGTCGAAGAGGTAAGGATACCTCGAATTCATTTCAAATTCTAACTCCCAAGTCATTTCCTCAACATCGTGGTTTCTCCACAAAACTTTGACTTGAGGTATAACCTTGGTGCGTAGAATATGTTCCTTCTTATCCAAGATTTGAACAGGAACCTCTTCATACGTCAAATCTTCCGCTATTTCGTCCGGTTCCAACTCAATAATGTGGTTTGAGTCTTCCACATATTTACGTAACATGGATATGTGAAAAACGTTATGAACACGAGACATACTTGGCGGTAAAGCGAGTCTGTAGGCCATAGTTCCTACTCGATCAAGGATTAAAAATGGGCCGATGAATCGAGGATTGAGCTTTCCTCTCTTTCTAAATCTCGTAACTCCTTTCCATGGAGCAACACGTAACAACACATGATCTCCTATATCGAATTCCACGTCCTTTCGATGAAGATCGGCCCTAACTCTTTTGTCGATCTTGTGAGGTTTTTATACGTTCTTGGGATCGTTTGAATCTTTTCCATAGTCATACGTACCAACTCTGGTCCACCAACGTTGCTTCACCCACCTCCCCCGGCAGATCTTTGGAGAACGACACTTTCTTCCATACAACGCTTGAATGGAGCCATGCCAATACTTGCTTGATAAGCTGTTGTTGTAGGAAAACTCCACCAATGGTAAGAACTTGTCCCAACTTCCTTGAAATCAAGGACACGAGTCTTAATAGATCTTCAAGAGTTTGAATAGTCCTCTCCATTGTCGTCCGTCTGTCTAAGGATGATATCTGAAGCTAAATCGTAAATCTGCGCCATAGCTCTTTGCAAACTAACCCAAAATCGCTGGTGAATCTTGGGTCTCCATCAGAAACTATGGATACTAGCATACCATGCAATCTTACAACCTCGATTATGTACATACGAGCAAGACGTTCAAGTGTATAAGTTTCTCGTATCGGTAAGAAATGAGCAGACTTGGTCAATCTATCAACAATGACCCAAATCGCATCTATACCTTGAGAAACTTTGGGAAGACCAGTAACGAAATCCATGGTAATGTGCTCCCACTTCCATTCTGGAATTTCAAGTGGTTGCAATAGACCTTTTGGTACTTGATGCTTCCCCTTGACTCGTTGACACGTTAGACACCTTGAGATAAACAGCGCTATCTCTCTCTTCATATTGCCCCACCAAAATGTATGTCGAAGATCATGATACATTTTGGTACTCCCAGGATAGATTGCAAATGGTGTGTTGTACGCCTCCATCATGATTTTATACTTTAAATCAGGGTCGTTAGGAACACAAAGTCTGGTGTTGACTCAAAGTATTTCTTATTCATCGATTCTTGCTTCCGGCATAGCACCTTCTTGCACTTTCTTCCTCATACGCATCAGCTCCGGATCTGTAATTTGAGCAGCTTTAATTTTATCAATTAAAGTTGGTTCTACTCGTATATTTGCCATCATCACGTGGGTTCATATATTCGCACTTGTAAACGCATACAATCTTCTACTCAATGCATCAGCTACCACGTTCGCTTTTCCACTATGATATTGAATGGTACGATCGTAATCTTCAATAGCTTGAGCCAACGTCTTTGATGCATGATACATTCGTTTTAAGTAAAGAAATATTTGAGGGTTTAAGAAATGGGTTTTGTACTGGGGTCAATACAAAATTCGATTTCACGCTCTAGGGTAGGATAAGAAGTCTTCAGGAATACGTCAGGAAATTTATTAACAATAGAAATACCATTCAAAACTGTGACTCTCGTCCAAGACTTGGATAACACGTCACATTGATACCTATTAACTTGCCACCATTATTCACAACGTCCCCTACGGAAAGTTTGGCTTCGGTGCATTCCACACAAGGAAGTCAACAACGAAAGGATCGGGGTTCTTTACTTATGGCTTGATATGACAATGATTGAATTTAGTGGTTTGGTTGCTTGAATTCGCATAACAGGTTGGTTAGGAGTATGAAAGCTAATCAACCTTAAAAAAAGCATGATGAGTAGTTAATCAACCGTTTCCAAAAATCACATCAAAGGAAAGTATTTTCAAAGAGATAAGATCAACATATAACGTGAAAGTGTCAATTTGAATCAAACAAGATTTATAAATAGTGGAGTTAACGAAGGTTCCTCCTAACAGAGTTTCAACAGATAAGTCAAAGTCAATTTTTTTTAAGAGCCAAGTTTAAACGTTGAACACAACTAGGTGAGATACAAGAGTGGATAGAATCAGTATCGAATAAGGTACAAACTTCGCAAGGGTTTATGATTAACTTACTCGTGATAATTTTATTCAGGTTCCTCGTCACGAGAAAAAAATGCTCTCTCTTAAACTACCGGCTTTGGCTTGTCTGGGATATCCTTTGGCATCACTATCCCAGTTGGACTTGACTTCACCATATGACAAAATTGAGCTAGGTGACCTTCTCTTCCGCAATTAAAACACGCTTTGGATTGTTGCTTACAGTTTGGACGGATGTGTCCCTCTTGTCCGCATTTGAAACATACGAATAGATGGGCGCTTCTTCTTCCTTTGAAACGGGTCTTTGGTGCCGACGCCTTCACGTCATTGTTGAACCTTCTCTTCTTAAAATGTCCATTCTTATTATCTTGGCCATGATTACCACCGAAATGGTTACCATTCTTGGCATGATAATATTCCCCACGATGGTTATCGTTGTTCCGATGATCGTTGCCACCGGTATGATTATTATCGTGTTGTTGGTCGTTGCCTTTTGGTTGTACTGACTCATTATCGCGCTCCAATAACTGAGCCCTATTCACAACATCTGAATATAAACAAAGTTTGTGAGAAATGAGGTATTGACGTATATCGGGTCTCAAACCTCACAAAAACATTCGCGTCATTCGCTCCTCATTATCGACCAAATGGGATGCAATCCGGGATAACTCCGCAAACTTAGCCTCATACTGCGACACGGTCATATTGTTTTGCTCCAGCTTGATGAATTCTACCTCCTTCATGTGACGAATACTTTCAGGAAAGTACTTATCGTTGAATAATTCTTGGAACTTCTCCCAAGACATCTTGAGTGCATTGGGCTGGGTACGTTTTATGGATTCCCACCAATGATCTCCTTCTTCACGCAACATAAAGGTGGCGAATGGAACCTTTTGCTCCTCTGAGCATCCCAAGACATCAAATATCTTAGTGATCTGCTTTATCCATGCTTTCGCCATAAGTGGTTTTGGCTCTCCCTTAAACTCCGGTGGTCCCAGCTCCTTGAACTGTTTAGCGGTGACCGCCCGAGAGTTTCCACCTATATTTTGGACAGGAGCCGCTCTCGCCTGTTGTTGCATGAATTGCATAAAGCCTCTGAACAATCCATCATTCATTATTTGGTCAGTGTTGTTGTTTGCATGAGGTTTATCGCCTTCCTGATGCACATTCTCCTGATTATTGATATGTGGAGACTCAACGGTCTCTTGTGCTCCATTGCTATTCTCAACATTTTCGGATGCCATTTTCAGATACTGCCACAAAACACAGGTTAATTAACATATCACATATTATCCCTATACTTTGACTGACCAATTAAATATCAAATAAACTTAGGTAGGTCATACTAGCGAAGGAATTCCCCGTCTCTCCCCTCCTAGTTCTTATCTCACATCTTAGCCAGGGATTGTTGGGTTTTGTGAAAATCAAAGTAGCAATCAAATTGAAAAATTAGCGGAAGCGAAATAAAATCAGATTTTAAAATTTTTTCACAAACCAATTACCCAGATCATCCTTTATGCATATTATTAATTAAACGAAGAATAAGAAATTATGAAATCATACCCTTGTAGAAACGAGCTTCCTCAAGTACGAGTTCACCTCCTACTTCTCATGATCTCCTTGAATCTCCTGGTAGATTCCTTCCTTTGATCAATGTAAGCCACCCAAGTGTATGGCCTCTAGAGGTGATCCACGAAAGAAGAAGAATTTTCAAGAAGAAGGGTATTGGCTCAAACCCTAGTTTTCCTATCTCAGTATAGAAAAAGGAGGCGTACTCTTCAACTCTAGGAATTACGTATGTTAGATATCTCGATATAAGACTCCTCTTATAAAGTATATCATGTAACCTATTTTAATTAAAATAAGGTATTATTTATTTAATTAAACTCTTTTAATTAAATGGGCTCCTAATCCTATTAGGGGTAATTAATTAAACTCCTTTAACTAATTTTCCTTCCTAATCCAATTAGGAATAAATGAGAGTACTTATATTAAATTAATTCCTAAACCTTTTAGAAATTAAAATAATAATAATTGTAATAATATTAATAAGACTCCTCTTATTAATTTATATTTAATATTTATAAAATATTAAATAATAAATATTAAGCTATTTAATTTATTCTATCACCATAGATTAAATTAAATATACTTAACATATTATTACAATTATGCCATTAACTTCTTAAATAATTATTCTTCCTTTTATGGTGTGACCCTTTAGGTTCTCCATATTAAACCTATTGTGAATAAATCAATTAGAACAATTCTAATCTCATTTAAATAAATAAATTAAACAAATAATTTATTTAAATAAATAATATTTATTCTACAATAGGATAAGCCTCCTAGCGATCAACGACTTTCCGGATAATATAGATTTCAACATTAATCATAAAAGAACCATTGAGTAAATAGTTACTGCATAATTCAATCCTTCCACCATACAATGTCCCAATTAAATATAAGACATGGAATTATCGTCAAGTCTTATTTTATTTAATTATATGTATTTCGATTCCTAAATGCATGAACTCCTAATGAATGCAAATTAGAAACTACTTTCTAATTTCATTCCACCTTAACCAAGGATTCTCAGGTTGTCATTTATCGAATCACATAGGATATTTCTCCTTTTACTAGAAGTGGTAGATTCTTTATTGATCATTCATTATCTTCATATATAACTTATTACACCCAAGCATACCCTTTGATATACTCTAAGAGTCTTAAGGAATAAGTCAAATTGTAATTCATTATATATAAGATATTATGATGATCTCAAGTCTAAGGATCATTTGTCTTACTATCACTACAGAAATTCCTATTGACAAAAGTAAAACTCCATTAGGTATTCCTTAGCGAGTCACGTTCAAAATGAACTTATTCTCTAATAAGCACCTACATACTTGCTTCAGTGTCTCCACACAAATGATCATGAGATCAATCATCCTCATCCAATGAGCAAACAATGTACGTACCAATCTATCCTGATTCATTAATCCCCTTTTTAGTAATCCATTGATTGGGAACATTTTAGTTTTAAGCTATCTAAGAATTTAGATCTCATTAGCATGATCTCATCATGATTCTAAAAGCATTGCTTAAAACTATGTGTTTATCACATATTATTAAAACAGCACCATGTAGATAATAAATGCCTTTAATAAATAATTCTTTTATTAATAAATAAATAAGATTGATTACACAGTATATGCTTTATCATCATACATGATTGGCTTGTATGCATAATACTTTCAGGGATCATATCCCTAAGCTCTGATACCAACTGTGACGCCCCCAAAATTAGGTATACATCACCCATTTTGGGTCGCCAGACATATGGTATGTAATTCAAATACAACTTACTAATACAACTGTCGTGTACAATACGACAAAACATAAACTGTGAGTTTGAATACAAATATTATCTACTAGAAATTATACAATCTCAAAAGGAGTCCCCATTACAATTATTATCACACTATTTCACAGAATAGTGAGGACTACTAATGCTATCCTCTGGACCATCACTCCATTCCCCGACTCGTCCCAAATTATATTCTAATTTCTGAGAGAACAAAGTGAAAGGAAGGGTGAGCTCAACTAGCCCAGTAAGAAATATTATGACTAAGATAATGCAGAAAAAATTATCATTAGTCTCCAACAATGTTAAACTGATAAAATATAATAGACATCAAGTTTAACTATAGCGGAACAAGCAATCCATTAAAAGAGTCAAGTAGAAATAAAATCTACTATCTTTTATGATTAAAAGGTTTTCATCATCATTGTTATCGCCGAGACTCGACAATAAATATTCCACATCATCAAATCACCCCTAACTACTGACGAATGATATTCTTTAGTATCACGACCACAATTATCCATGCACTACGGGCCAATAATATTTGTGTATTCATTAATGGTCATGATCGTGCCAACAACAATGTCCATCAATGCACTACGGGCCAATGAGAACTTTTACCACATCATTTGTAACATTACTATTCATGATTATACCGAATAATCCTCGGTCATAATCATACCAAGTCCATCTATGCACTACAGCCACACGTATGACTTTCAACATAATATAAACATGAGGATGATGACAATGATATAAGAATTCAATAAAACAAGTTCAAGAATTAATTTGTCCAAGAACTACTAATGTCCAAATTGTCAACATGATATCTTGCTTTGTAGAGTAAAATTCAAGAATGATCGGAAGAATATTTCCATGAAAAGATCTTTGGATGAAGCGCAAAATATCAATGAAATTCTACTAATTTCATGGAGTATAGATGTCAAAACTTTAACCAACTGAGTATAATAAAGAATGGAATAACAAAAGAATTCAGCATGCATGCGATACTTCGCATAGACAGGTTATTCCAACAGAATACTAAATAATGGAACCAGTCAAAGGTAAATTACTTGCAAAGGCAGGATGTTCCAACGTAATAATAAAGAATGGAATAACAACGAAATCACCATGCATGCTATACTTAGCATAGACAGGTTATTCCAATGTATAATAATAAGGACGAATCAATCCGACATAAAACGCGCATGAGGTGATATTCCAAAGAATAATAATAAAGATTTTAACTAGGTCCGACGTAAAACGCACGGATAGGATATTCCAACAGAATAATAAAGACGAAATCAAGTCCGGCGTAAAACGCACAGACAGGATATTCCAACAGAATAGTAAAGATGGAATAATAGAAGAACATCACCAAGTATAGGGTAGACCGCGTATACAGGTTATTCCAACAGAATAATAAGCAATGGAATAACAAAATTTCTCTTCATGAATAAGAAAGAATAACACCCCTTACGAATACAACAAATAATATTCCCTACCTTAAGAAGAAGAGTACTAGATATATAAGTAGTGAAGTAGCAGAATACTTTCTTCTTTCTCTCTATAGTTTATCTCTCTAGAGTTTCAGTGAATTCATAAGAAAATAATGAATGAATGAGCTTCTATTTATAGAAAAATGGAATGCATAGTAACTAATCCATGAACGGTCCAAATTGATTTACTTTTAATCGGACGATCCATATTTAAAGCAAACTTTTTTAAATAAAATATAATATATTCTATTTATAATCTAATAAAACGAATAACTTTATAAAAGATTTTACTATGCAAATACTATGCAAGCACTATGCAAACATTATGCATAATAAAATATAATATATTCTAATTATTGTCTAATAAAGCAGATAACTTTATAAAAGTATTCTATTTTATATAAAAAGATTTTACTATGCAAAACACTATGCACGAATAATTATGTAACACTATGCATAATAGAATATAATATATTCTATTTATAGAATAACTTTATAAAAGTATTACATTTTTATATAAAAAGATTTTCGTATTATTATATTAATAATACCAACAAAACCGAGTAAATTATCACTTAAGCATCAATAATTAATACAAAGGTGCTACTATGCAACCACGCCAGACATTCTTGTACTTTTAACACCGGATGTTTCAACAGTTAACGGTAAAACTTCCGTCGTTATTTTCTTAAAGTATTTTTGTCGTTTTCTCAATCCGACAATAATTTCGTTATGGGCTCCACCAATGATTGTCTTGGTTATATTAATATTCCCTGTTAAAACGAATATTCCCCGACCAATCGAATATTATATAACAACTTGCGTACTTTGCAAAATTTATAAATATTACCCACAACTATTATATCAATTTCACTCTATAATATTCAAAAATAATATTTATAGAAAATTCATCTTTATTCAAAAAGTTGGGGTTTTACATGTATAGTAACCCGGGATGTATGAATGGTCAGTCGCAGATACGATGTCCATGTTTGAAGTGTAAGAATGTAAATTATATGGACAGAGTCGTGATAAACTATCATTTACTTGTTTCTGGGTTCATGAAAAATTACGAAGAATGCTGGTGGGCACATGGGCAGAGAAGAGATAGTGGCATCACAGAAGTACACAATTCAGGCAGTAGTACTCATCATATTATTGAAATGGTTCATGATATTTCAGGGCCATATTTTGATTGGGAGCAAGGCAGAGAGCAACCTATGAATTCTGATGCCAAAGACTTCTTTAAGTTGTTAGACGAGGGTAGCGAGCCATTGTGGCATGGTTACACCAAACACACGACATTGTCTGCAGTGGCGACATTACTTAACATCAAGGTTGATCACAACATGAGTCATGAGTGTTTTGAGTCGCTCTTGAAGGCCATTAAGAGTATGTTGCCTGACGGTGAGAAATTACCTGGTAACTTTTACTTTTGTAAAAAAATGGTGAAGAAGTTGGGTCTTGGATACCAAAAGATCGATGCACTTCCCAATGATTTCATGTTATTTTATAAGGAAAATGAACAGTTGACAAGGTGCACGTTTTGCAGTCATGATCGGTTTAGGCCTAATAAAGAGGGTGTGACTACAAAAAAAATCAAGTATACCGTTTATGATTCTAAGCTATTTTCCAATAACACATCGGCTAAAAAGATTGTACATGTCTTCAAGAACAGCTGAGCATATGAGTTAGCATGCGAAATCTCCAACTAAAGATGGAGAACTAAATCATCCCGCAGATGGGAAGGCTTGGAAAGATTTCAACTTAGCACATCTTGGGTTTGCATTGGAACCTAGAAATGTGAGGCTTGGATTGTCCACCGATGGTTTCAATCTGTTTGGCCACTCAGCTGTTCCTTACTCATGTTGGCTTGTGATTGTTACTCCGTACAACTTGCCTCCTTGGATGTGTATGAAACATCCATATTTATTTCTTTCACTCGTGGTTCCTGGTCCTAAGAGTCCTGGAAATAACTTAGATGTTTACTTGAGACCTCTTATAGACAAGTTGAAGGTATTGTGGAAGGATGGAGTATAGACTTGGGATGTTGAAACGAAAACAAATTTCAACCTTAGGACAGCGGTTATGTGGATTATAAGTGACTTCCCAGCTTATGGTATGTTAGCTGGATGGAGTACACACGAGAAGTTGGCTTGTCCGTATTGTATGGAGCATACAAAGTCTTTCAATCTATCAAAAGGTCGAAAGCCTTGCTGGTTTGACTGTCATCGTCGGTTCTTGCCAGTAGATCACCCGTTTCGAATAAATAGAGAACACTTCAGGAAAGGGAAAGTAAACAATGATATGCCTACACCGCGATTATCAGGAACGGAGATGTGAAATCGTGTGATGAAATTGCCGATTATCTCATTTGGTAAGATTGATGCCATAGACATAATCAATGGGTTTGGAGAATCTCATAACTGGATTCGGAGAAGCATCTTTTGGGAACTGCCTTATTGGTCTACAAATTTGATTCGCCATAATCTAGATGTGATGTATATTGAGAAGAATGTGTTTGACAATGTGTTTAACACTGTGATGAATGTTACGGGGAAGACAAAAGATAATGATAAGGCACGTTTGGACATGAAAGATATTTGTAAGCGTCCTGGATTAGAACTTTATAAATCTCCTAATGGTAAGATTGTCAAACTGTATGCAAGGTACCCATTGTCCAAAAAGCAAGTTGAAGATGTGTGCACATGGGTTAAGTCTCTGAAACTACAAGATGGATATGCGTCAAACATTACAAGGTGTGTTACGGGTGGGAAATTGCAAGGGATGAAGAGTCATGACTGTCATGTGTTCATGGAGAGGCTCATGCCTATAGCATTTAGGGATCTGCTTGATAAACTAATATGGGATGCTTTGACGGATCTTAGTCGTTTCTTCATAGACTTAGGTTCAAAATCATTAAATGAGAAGGACATGTCTGTACTTGAGAAGAACATCATAGAGATCGCGTGTAAACTGGGAAAAATATTCCCACCTGGTTTTTTTAACTCCATGGAGCATTTGCAAATCCATCTTCCCTATGAAGCTCGTGTTGGGGGTCCAGTTCAATATAGATGGATGTTGTAACGCCCGAGAATTTTAGATTTTGAATGAATTAAATTTTTATTTGATTATGTGGATTAAACGAATTTAATTGAATAATTATATGAGTAAGATGTTTGAAGGTCGTTCTATGACCTAGAATGCGCGGATGTGGTTAGTATTCTGGCTTTGTGCTAGGATTAATTGTTTTGAATTATCAAGACGAATACGAATGTTTTCTGAGAATTTTTCCGTAAAAATACTATTCATCTGATTTTGTTCAGAGCTTAGGTTTGAAATTCTGAGGAATGCGTAATGATAGAATATGAAGATATTATGGAATATCCAATAATATTTTCGTTATGGCAAACGAAGTTTTCGCTTGCGGACTTAAAACCTAAGGGTTTGTGAAAGAGATTTCCGAAAGGGAAATGTAATGCGTATACTCATTTCGGTTATTATGCGTATGAGATACGAGTATTTTACTAGTTAGAATATGAGTATGATATTAAGAATGGTACGACGTATAATACGAATATCGTATGAGTATTGGACGAAGAGAATACAAAAATATACACGTAGAATACGAATAGTTTTAATGGATTATGAGTTAAGGATTTTGGTATAATCCAATTGGACTTGGAGTAATAGAAAGCCCAACGAATTAAGTAAGCAAGCCCAAGTCAAGGCCCAATATTAATTAAAGACAAGCCCAATCCAAGAAATTAAACCGCGGGTCGAACTGGCGGGTCACAGGATGGGTAAAACCCATGGGGAAACCCATGGGATGATCCATGAAGGGGTGGGCCGGCCACTTGATGGCCAAGTAAATTGCAATACTTGATCACCAAGTACTTTACTTGGTGATAAATTAGTGAATAGTAAGGAGGTGAGATTTGGACCATTTTGCCCCCATGTTGATTTCCTATAAATACCAAGCTAGGGTTGGTCTTTTAATGTTTTGTAAACATTGTCCAACTATATTGAGAGAGAGAAAAAGAGCTAGAAACATTTAATCACTCTACTTCCAAGCAAACAATAAGACATTTTCTAAGAATGTGAAGAACGACAAAGGTAAATTCTCATAAACTGTAGTCTTCATCTTTTTTGATTTCTTTCTCGTAGAAGAATCGTAGATTGGTGGAGCATGTTTATTGAGGAGATATAAGGATGTATATTAATGATCAAATCATTGATAAGTCATGAACAAATAGAAATCGTAAGTGTTTACGTGAGTTAAAACCGTAGAAAGTTAGGAACGTGAACTTAGTTGTGATCGAACGATTTGAAAACTGTCATAGCTAGGGTATGTGCATATTGTTTGGTTTGGATGTATATGATGAATCAATGGAGTGTTCCATTTGATTTGGCTTATAGAACACGAGTAACGAAGTTATAGCGAATTTTGCGAAAATAGACGTTAAACGTCAAAAACGTAAAAATCTCGGATTAAAGGTCAAAAGTTTCCGTGCGACTTGAAAATGTTGGTTTTCAATGTCAACACGTGAGATATGGAATTTAAGAGTCGTGGATACAAGAATCATCGAATTCTGACTTATAATGAAGAAAACGAGTATTGAATGGTCGAAAACGTTAAACGAACGCTCAAAAATGAACTCAAAGGTGAATTTTGAGTTAACGGATTCGAAAGTGTAAAATTCTTATATGAACACGTAAAGGTTGTAATTTGTGAGTTGTGGGCTTTCGAATGAGTCAATTCGAATGTAAAACGAACAAATTAGGAAGCCGAGAGTTTCATTAGAAAAGCAAATTGTTTTGGCCAACTGGTGCATATGAGTGGCGCCATAGCGCCAAACCGATAAAAAGGTCCGCGCCAGTGCGGGATCCGGTTGAATCCTGATAATCGCTCTCAAAGACCTTGAGTTTATACTAGGGATGCCGCATGCATACCGGCAAAGTAAAAATGTTGACCAAGTTAGGTTTTTGTTCCATTTGAATGTAGACCTAAAGTAAGACATTGAAGGTACTTAATGTAGATAATAAGACAGAACTTTAATCACTTATAAAGTGATAACGTTAGAAGATTTAGTATGGTTTAATAGAAGTTAAACGAAGAACGTTAGAACGTAATAAGTAAATCGGGAATGATGTTCAACGTTGGTAGTTCACCAATGATGATCGAATGTCGATTAATAACGTTAGAACGTTAATGAGCCGTAACAAATCATAGCAAGTCAAATTGACTTTATTAAACGAAGTTAACTCAAGTAAGACATAGAAGAGAAAGAAGTTGGTTAGGGACAATAAAGATTAGTCTATTTGATAACTAATTACAGTGTGCTATGTGAATATATCATGTAGATCCTATAAAGACTGAGAACTATTGAATTATATATTCGAAGATGCTTAAAGGCAAGTCTTTCTTAACGCTTGTCTAACCTCCGAGTTAGCCAAGTTTTATGTGATTCATGTTATAAGATGCATGAATGGTTTTAAAGAAAGAGTCGATGCCCGTTTTACATTGGCTAGACAAGTATTGAAGAATTGATTGATTTGTTTACAAGTCTTTCGATATAGAACTATTAACGCTATCATATGCCAAGTATTTGGTACGGATGTAAAGGTAAGTTTGTCTATATACAAACAAAAAAAATTTCATCAATTATTCGATGGGCACGCGAGGTTGCCAAATGTTAAACATAAATACGTTTAACAGAAGAGTGTTGATCAACATAGAGTACAATAGGCTGATCACCTAGAAGTGCTCGTAAGTAAAAACGGATGGATGGCCTTAGTGCCAGATGTCCTTTCCAAGTATGAAAACGAAAAGAGTATGTTCATGGTCTTTTGACTGCTTCAGAATTTCTAAAGTTATTATATATACTTTGGAATTGTTGTTATGAAATGAGAAGTACTATTTAATGTTTCTTAGTGCTTTATAGTTAATTGTTCAGTTATGGAAGAGAAGCATGTAATTTCTAATGTGATATTCATATGATTCCTTGTTAAGACTTGCTGAGTTAGTTATTCTCATTCTTGCTTGAACCATATGTTTGCAGCTAAAGCCGAACGAACTGAGAGTTGTAAGAGAGATAAATGCAAGGCTAAGATGGACAATTAATCGTCCTGTAATAGATTAGTGTATTTGTATATAATATACTTATGAAGAACAAAGAATGTATTCGGTTATGAACCTGGGAAAGGATTAATTACGAATGTAATAAGAATATAGTACAATCATTTTGTTGTTGTCTCAATGAAATGACTATATGAATTGTAGTATCGTGGAGCACCATCTGTCGGGTTTGAAGATACCCGGATTTGGGGGCGTCACAGGTTGGTATCAAAGCATTAGGTTATAAAACTTAAGGGGGGAAGAACCTTAGGCTAATAACCTCGTTAGGAAAGGAAAAGTCCGAAGAAAGTTAACTCGAGTCAAATGAGTTAATAAGGTATTGAGGAAACTCAGTACCGAAAGATTTAAAAGATGGAAAGTAACCCTAAATGGATTAAATGTGATTTGTGCTTATATTATTATGTATTATGTACTAATCAATTTGTTATGTGTTATTGTAGATGTCAATCGATAGCTTAATGTATAGGGATATACATGTGGTAAGCGAGGAGTCCATGAACAGAGTAGAGCCAGTACCTATGCCTGTAGCAGACATACCTTTAGTGATTCTAGAAGAATAAGAGACCGAGGAATATTTCTCAGAGGAGGACTATTCAGAAGAGACCATGGGAATAGCATCATATTTGAATATGATGATAGATATGGAGGATGATATGGATGTGAGGGCCCCGAATCTGAGGTCCCGAATCACCGCGGATCTGGTTCGATCACGCTATACAACTATTACTATTTGCGGAAGATATAAACATAAATTTTTTATACAATACATTTACACATTATTCCACAAGGTCGAGTAACCTTAACTTATACACAATGCATCACTTGTCTAATACATAACTGTGACGCCCCCAAAATTAGATATACATCACCCATCTTGGGTCGCCAAATACATGGTGTAGAATTTAAATACAACTTACTAATACCACTGTCGTGTACAATACGACAAAACATAAACTGTGAGTTTGAATACAAATATTATCTACTAGAGATTATACAAACTCAAAAGGAGTCCTCATTACAATTATTATCACACTATTTCACATAATAGTGAGGACTACTAATGTTATCCTCTGGACCATTACTCCATTCCCCGACTCGTCCCAGCTATATTCTCATTTCCTGAAGAGAACAGTGAAGAAAGGGTGAGCTCAACTAGCCCAGTAAGAAATATTATGACTAAGATAATGCAGAATAAATTATCATTAGCCTCCAACAATGTTAAACTGTTAAAATACAATAGACATCAAGTTTAACTGCAGCGGAACAAGCAATCCATTAAAAGAGTCAAGTAGAGAATAGAATCTACTATCTTTTATGATTTGAAAAGTTTTTCATCACTTTTATCGCTGAGACTCAGCTCAATAAATAATCCACATCATTAAATCATCCCTGCACTACAAGCCAAGGATATTCTTTAGTATCACGAACACGAATTATCCATGCACTACGGGACAAAGATAATTGTGTTTTCATCAACGGTCCTGATCATGCCATAAAACAATTCATCTTTGCTCCCTTGGCCGAAGAGAACCCATAGCCATAATCATACCAAAAATTGTCCATCAATACATTACGGGCCAATGAGGACTTTTAATTTTCACATCATTTATAACATTACGGTCATGATTATACCGAATAATCCCTGGTCATAATCATACCAAGTCCATCTATGCACTACAGGCCACAGATGACTTTCAACATAACATAAACATGAGGATGATGACAATGATATAAGAATTCAATTAAACAAGTTCAAGAATTAATTTGTCCAGAACCAATAACGTCCAAATTGTCAACATGATCTTTGCTTTGTAGAGTAAAATTCAAGAATGCTCGTAAGAATATTTCCACGAAAAAGATATCTTTGGATGAAGCCTTGAAATATCAAGGATATTCCACTAATTTCATGGAGTATAGAAGTCAAAATTTTAATCAACTGAGTATAATACCGAATGGAATAACAAAAGATATCACCATGCATGCGGTACTTCGCATAGACGGTTATTTCAACAGAATAATAATAATGGAACCAGGTCAGGTGAAATTCACACCGACAGGATGTTCCAACAGAATCATAAATGCGGAATAATAAATGATGGAACCAAGTCCGGCGTATAGCACAGATAGGATATTCCAACAGAATAATAAAGATGGAATAATAAAAATGGAACCAGGTCCGGCGTATAGCACAGACAGGATATTCTGACAGAATAATAAAGATAGAATAATAGAAGAATGTCACCAAGTATAGGGTAGCCCGCGTATACAGGTTATTCCAATAGAACAATAAAGAAATTGAATAACAGAAGTTCTCTTCTTGAATATAAAAGAATAATATCCCTTACCGTAAAATAATACTTGATATAAGAGTAGTGAAGTAGCAGAAAACTTTTCTTCTATCTCTCTATAGTCTCTCTCTATAGTTTCTCACTTTAGAGTTCAGTGAATTCGTAAGAAAATAATGAAGGAATGAGCTTCTATTTATAGGAAAATGGAATGCATAGTAACTAATCCATAAACGGTCCAAATTGATTTACTTTAATCTGACGGTCCATATTTAAAGCAAAATCTTTTAAATAAAATATAATATATTCTATTTTATATAAAAAGATTTTTACTATGCAAACACTATGCAGGCACTATGCAAACACTATGCATAATAAAATATAATATATTCTATTTATAGAATAACTTTAATACAATATTCATTTTATATAAAAGATGTTTCGCTTTTATTACGTTAATAATACTGAATAAAACAAAACTTCTAAATCAACAATAATTGAATCAAATAATGTGAGATACTATGCAACAACTATTGTATCAATAATTGAACAAAACTGAGTGACTTCTCACATAAATATCAATAATCAATACCGTGTGCTATTATGCAACAACGCGTATTTCTGTACTTTTACTACCGAGTAGTTCAACAGTATCAACGGTAAAACTTCCGCCATTATTTTCAATAAAATATTTTTGTCGTTTTCTCAATCCGACAATAATTCCGTTGTGGGGTCCACCAATGATTGTGCCGTCGTATGAATATTTCCTATTTAAAATGAATATTCCCCGACCAATCGAATATAATATGACAACTTGCATACTTTGCAAAATTTATAAATATTACCCACAACTATAACATTATCTCAAATTCACACCATAATATAAAAAAAAAATCGAGAAAATTAATTCTTTATTCATAAAATCTGGGGTTTCACAATAACATTATCATCATACATTACTATTATAAATCTAATCGCACACGTAAACTAAAGCTAGAACTGTCTTTGACCTTTCCTTGTATCCGACGTATTCATCTTAATCTGCAATGTTTATCATGATATAGCAAGGGTGAGCATAAAAGTTGCCCAGCAAGTTTCATTTCAATAATTTAACGATATATCATGATTGAAAGAATCTGAATATTAAGCTGGCTATAATTCAAAAATATAATTGTGAACTAGCAGGAACAAACTTTTGACTGAATAAGTATATAACATGAAAAAATATATCTGGACCGAAGGGTAATGAAGGTGATCAGCCTTTCATACTTGACTTATACATGTAATATGTACAGAGTACAATTCTACAATGACAATCAGCATTGATTATCCACAAGCATAACCGAATGAAACAACTCTTAGTAGAGTTAAGTAAAAACAAACTTGCTTGCACCGTTGATTACCGCTACACAATTTATAACGCTTTATCCGAAGACCTAATATTAGTAATATAGATTTCTAATATTAGAATAATATCATCACAATATAATACTATTATATATATATATATATATAGATGTATATAGAATAACCTAAACACATAACACAACCCTATCAGTCTATAAGACATATAAGACTCAGTATCAAGTCAAACTATTGTAGTCTGAGTTGAACTCTACATAAATCTGACATCCCGGCGGTTTAGTCGGACAAATCTCGAGTTTAAGTTCAATTAAACTCTGTTTAAACACTTAACAATTATCTTTAGATAATTTATTAATAGTCAAAATATTTTTCGTAAGCTCGTAATAATTTTTAAATAATTATTACTATTTATCATAAATTTTCCATTATTAATATCGTATTTAAATGAATTAAATACCACATAATTCTTTTATCATTAATATTTATTTATTATCAAATATTAATGAAATATATGTCATAATATTGTAATATACTTATAATATATCAAAGTATTTTTAATATTTTAAAATCACATTTATATGATTTTTAAACACTTAAATCCATTATCCGATAATTATTATTAATATTAAAATATTAATATTTTCATGACAAAATATCAAAAGTTATATTTTATAACTTAAAATATTTTTATAAAACTTAAATCATTTGTATATGATTTTTAAATCATTAATTCTATTTTTCCATAATTTATTTAATATTAAACTAATTATCATTAATATTAATTAATTAATGAAATTCATCATAAAATATTAAAAGTCACTTTAAAATATTTTTAAATATTTTCTTATACCATAATATTATTTTTCATGATTTTTCATATATTAAAATCATTTTAAATAATTTATTTATTATTATAATTAAATAAATTAAATACCATTTATATTTCAAAATATTAAATATTTATTAAATATAATCTAAATAATTAAAAACTATTTTTCAGACTTCGAAATAATTTTTTGGAATTTATTTAGTATTTTTAATAATTAAAAACCATTTAATTCGATTTATTTAATTAAAATAAGTATTTTCCGAAAATAAGTGTCACTAAAGGGACCTATAGCGATAGACCCGTCGCTATAGGTGTTCTTGGCATGTTCTTGAGCCTGCCCAGAAACCCATGTCAGAGGCTAAGGTAGGAGGTTTGACCGGCTATGATTCTCAGTACAAACATGATTTGGGCTAACTCAGACTCTGATCGTGTAATGGAAATGTACCACTATAATAACCAACCATCATCTAGGTCATAACATGACAAAACATAACGATCTGGGCTCAACAAATTCTTGTCAGGACGTTTCTGGGTTTTCCCAGAAACCCAGCAGTTCGAGTGGACACTTTCAAGTTCAAATAAATCTTAGTTCGGATCATGATTTTGGTAGTTTTATAGTTCATATATGTAGTATACATGACAAAGAATAACAACATATCAAGATCTCATTCCAACAACAAGAGATGCACAGGTTATGACACAGTCAAACCTTGTTAGAAACATTGTTCATATACTTTTTCTGGAAATTCCAAAATTACAAAATCAGTGCGAGTGGCCTACTTTGACCACGTGCTACAATCAATCTATTGATTGTTTAAGCGTTCTTAAGGCATGGGTCTATAGTACATATTACCAGCTACTATCTAAATACAACATATCATCAAAAACCTAACACGACTGACAGATCAAAGGGAAAGAAAATCTTGTCAGACACTGATTAACAATTTCTGGGTAACCCAGAATTTACCCGGTCAATGTCGGTGAACTCACTTTGACCTTGAATATCTTGCAATCTGGACATGGAATGGATGTTATTCCACTTCGAGATTACAGTCCTCATGTCAGACTACCAATCCAAAACATAAAACAAGAAAAATAAAAAATAGAAAGAGATCTACGGCCACTGACATTCGATAGTCAGGCCACTTTTGTGTTCTTGAACAGATTTTGAAAAACATCATTTCTAAGGCCTTTGATGCTATGGGTCTATGATAGATCATCATAGATCATCATGAAACATCTTCTAGCACAAATCTAAACACATAAACACAAAATATTTCTTAGCATACAAGATATAGGTTGAGTTTAGGGTTGTACCTTCTCTTGCTAAATCTTGATCTTGATCTTCCTATCTGATATTGAGTGATCTAAGGGCTGTAATTAAGACTGATTCACTTGTATAATTTGGATTATTAGAGAGAGAGAGTTGTTTGAGAGTTGGTACCTAAATGGGCCACTTTTTGTGACTTTCTCTCTCTTTAAATCAATATATGTTATAATGCAATGCATGATCTGCTGATTTCGGCTGGTAGCTTTATATTTGAGTCACATGGAGTTATTGGGGTGGTTGAAGAACTCAATTATTGCAAGATTGACAAGCTAAACCCAATAATGCAACAAAGGGCATTATGGTATTTTTAATTTTAATTTTAATGGCATTTTTGTCAATTGGTCTAACCCTTAGGGTTTAGGGTTTGGAATCCTTACACCAGTACAAAGTACCTAATAGACAACACTAAAACCACAACATTTTTATAAAAAAACGTTGTGGTTTTTTTTTCACAACGT
This sequence comes from Panax quinquefolius, assembly GCA_020205615.1. NCBI lineage: Eukaryota > Viridiplantae > Streptophyta > Magnoliopsida > Apiales > Araliaceae > Panax > Panax quinquefolius. Next base: position 46,987,870 of record CM035165.1, read on the forward strand.
TTTTAAAAAAACGTTGTAGATATATATGCAAAAACGTTATCTATTTAAAGGGACATTTTTTTTGTTTTAACTAGATAACGTAATGTTTTTTTTTAAAAACGTTGTCTATGAAGAAAAACACGGAGCTAAAAATCTTTATCAATTTAAAGAGTTTGCTTTTCTTTTCTTTTTCTCGCTCTATCAGCCCTCGCCTCTCTTCTTTCTTTCTCATCCCTCCATCCTGTCTCACAAATCCCTCCAACTTTCCATATTCAAAATCATTATCTCCCCCTTCATTTTCATGGCAGATTTTACAGCTCCGTTTGTGACGCCCCCAAATTCGGGTATCGTCCAACCCGACAGATGGTGCTCCATTATACTACAATCCATATAATCATTCCATTGAGCTAACAACAAAATGAGTGTAATTACTATCTTTATATTACATTTGTAATAAATCCTTTCCCAGGTTCATTAACCGAATACGTTCGTTGTTCTTCATGAGTATATTACATACAAATACACTAGCCTATTACAGGACGATTAATTGTCCATCTTAGCCTTGCCTTTATCTCTCTTAGAACTCTAAGTTCTTTCGGCTTTAGCTACAAACATATGGTTCAAGCAAGAATGAGCATAATTGTTGCCCTTTTTTTAGTCTTAACAAAAGAACTCTAACTCACGCAAGCATACATGCGTCAACAAGCAATATAGAGCAAGTAAAGTATCGATCCCACAAAGAAAGCTATTTAATTCAAATCGCTATGCATTAATTAATTCACTATATTTATATGCTAAAACTAATGACTAAGATTGGTTTGTTCTCGAGTTGGAAATAGCAACTAAAATAATAATAACACTGAATAAATCAAATCTGGAAATAATGGGATCCTAACTTCATTTAATACTTCATTCAATCGCCACTATCATGCATGACTTGTTCACATATTACAGGAAAGTAGCCAAGAGCACTAAAAGAGTATTAGCCATTTTTTAATTCACTAATACCTACTTACACAGCATCCACAGATGATAGACTCCATGTAATCATCAATATAACCAAAATCACTATATGTCTATGTGAAATAGCAATTATATTGACTTTAAGTTCAAGCCCTTATTCTAACTTATACGGTGAAACAGTATATGTCTATCTGGTTCACGAAATACATAAGCTATATAACACAGCCCTATATACGTATACTATCATGATTACAATCCATATTCGCATGTTCATTGTCAATTCCATACAAATACTGAAACGAATGGTGATCAAGCATTCATACATGCAAAACAATCATAATAGACATCACATATGATATGTAAAATAATCCAGCATTTAAGCATGCAATCAAACTACATATTAAAATCCGTTAGAATCCCATAATGGAGTTTAGTTCATGACTGAACCAAAAGCCATTATGGGATCAAATCTAAACATGATTAATAAACAAACAATTGAAAGATGAAAGGTAGAAACAATCAAACCCAATTGCTGAATATAGATCAATATTCAAATCCTCATAATATTCCAGCAAAATAATAATAATAATAATCCACCCTGGTAGAAAATCCCAAGAAGAAATAGAAAAGTAGATTTTTGGCCTCCTTCTATGTTGGAATCTCTCCCAGAGAGTAAACCCTAATTACGATGTAAAGAGTACGACTAAAGTTGAATAATAATAGTGATACCTCTGACACTAGTCAGATATCGTTTTTAAATCAATTACAACCCTTAAAAATTAGAAATAAAATAAAATAAGTCAACAGTTTCACTTCAGGCACTGCACAAGGCACATCCTCCATTTATTATTACACATGACGACGCGAGACTTCGCAATAGAAGTCCTCGATGTTCAGCCGAGCTCTTGCTTGTTTGGCGCGTGCACGCAGCCTCCAGTTCTCTTTGCCCACGCGGCGCGCTGCTTTGTCATGTCTTCGATCTTGCTCCTGAGCATGGTTCTGCAATGTTGCTGCTGCTACTGAAATGTCCTATGTTTATCCATGCTTGTCCATCCATGCTCCACTCAATCCTAGCCATGCACATCCTATCTTTTGCCTCATCTTAGGCATCCATTAGCCTCGTGCTCTATAACACCACCAAAATATGCCGATTCCTGCACTTATTCACCAAAAGGAGTTTTAAGTATGTGAAATGCAAATTAACATGAAATACAGCTAAAACCTACTAAAATGTACTTGAGATGGGCATAGTTCGCATGAATTGGTACTCCATAAGTAGGTATAAAACCCACTTATCAAATACCAAACTTGAACCGTTGCTTGCCCTCAAGCAATGCATACTAATGAACAATGAAAATGCAGCTATATTACTATGCAACTAAATTGTGATCCAATTTGCCTCAGTGAATGTTTTTTTTTCTAGATTCAAGAATACAGATTCAAATCAAACTGCAAGCATAATGTCATACACTCAGATAATTCAAAAAGGCTATAGAGATGCTGTGTGTGTGTGTGTGTTGTGTTCGCCAAAACTTGATTTAGGCACAGAATACCCATGCTATCTTGCTCAAAACAGAAATTTGTAGCTTAAATCAAGACTTATGTATATATATGCATCCAAGACTATTCCAACATTTTAAAATAAAATAAGGTTCAACAATGGGTTTAACTGCTTTATTTATACTCACGAGGGCGACTTTCGCACTTCCCCGCGGTGTTTTTATTGCTATTTTTCTTTTCTTTTTCTTTTTCACATGACTGTGCAATGTCTTACTCCAATAGGCACACTGCTACCCCTTAGCGAGCTTTCAACCAACGACTCCCAGACCATGAAAGACCTTAGGGCGCTAGGTGTAGAGACAATCCCCTAAGGCGTACTTTTCTACAAGTAGCTGTAGGGCCCCAATAAGACTAGCCACGTTATTGCTATTCTTCTTTTCTTTTTTTTTCTTTTTTTTATTTATACACAGATACTCATGTTTTCCCCAAGTTTAAAAATAAATATTTTATATAGTCTATACTCACTTTTCACATATTTTCCTTTTTAAAACTACATTTTTCTATCGAGCATTACAACACATGCTTCTTATACCTACAAGCGATTGTGAACACATTTGTGCAAATCGAAATCATTTAAACAACATTATGAATTTCATTGTGTCAAACATTATATCTCAGCTCGAATTATCCAAAATACTCAAAAATCATTTAACAAACTCACTATCATCATTGGCTAGACAGAAATTTCTATATGGCAAGAACTGTGAGAAAATGCAACCTAAACATGAATGTGCAACTATATATGCAAAAATAAACTATATGATGCAACAATTTAAACTAACATGCAAGAACAAGAATTAACTAATCATGCTAAAACTTAAAAATAAAAAAAAATTATACTAAACATGCTAAACTACATGCACTACTCTACTCCCCAATACCCCCAAACTTAAAATATTCAATGTCTTATTGAATGAAGGTAAAAGGGTATGAAAAAATCTCCTAAGTATCGGTGGTGCCACCCTTCCTCGGGTGGTGAATCTGGTGGTGGATATGGTGCTACAGTTCTGAATTGAGGCCATTCTAGTGTTGTTCCTTGTTGCGCAAAAGCTTCGGCGAAGGCCCTTGTGAGTCCCGTCGCAAATGTGACCAAATTATCGTACATGGCATCGACTTTGCGCTCCAACCTTCGGAGCTGGCGATCGCCATGGGTTGCACATGCGTGCGTGGACGGGCCGGCCTCGTCTGTCTGCGGTGGTTGCTGTGATGGCTCTGGAAAAGTGGGCTAAGGATGAATCCTAGTCCACGTGGGTGTGGTACACCCCCTGCCCAGTCCTCGAATTTTTCAATCATGGCATGAGTAATGTCCTGGCTTGGGTATTGCATTTGCTCATTGCCCCAGTTGCATCCCTGATTAGCACAAAGCATGGCAACCACGGATGTGTGTGGAATGCTCCCAATGGTTCCACCCCGTAGATAGCGCAACAGATTCTTCTGAATGAGATGCATAATGTCAATGTACTTCCCAGTGATTATGCCCCACAGAATAAGTGCTCTCTCTGCTGTTATTTCGTGCTGATGGGATGAAGGCATGAGCTTGGTACATATGAACAAGTTCCATGCTTTTCCATAACGGTTCAGGGCTGCAGCTAGGAATATACGAGGTTGTGTCTTGCCAACTTTGTATGTCCATTTCGTACCCCGCACACATAACTCTGCAATAACCAACTCCATGTCGGTCTCCAAATGAGCACCTGTGACCCAATTAGCAGCCCCCACTGGCGGTGAATCAGTAATTTTGAAAATTAATCGGATGGCGCGGGGTCTATAATCTACCTCGATACCATGAACCAGAGATATACCGCTCATAGTGACCTTGGCATTGGCGTAGAACTCGCGGACTATGCTCATAGGAATGGGCATTGGAGTAACCGTCAGTCCACCCCAACCTCTCTCTCGAATCATGGTGCACAACTGGCCATCCTTCCCCTCCGGCTTGAATCCTTGCTCCTTGATGAATGTCTTCGCCGCAATTCGGTAGTACTCTTGTTGAGCTTCCAAGTTTAGGAACTTGGTGTGATCGACAATATCAGCCCCTTCACTGCCCGAAGAGGATGAAGAAGACGATGCAATAGATCGTGCTCGCTTAGGCCCCATTTGTATTTGATAGAAATTGCACAAATTATATGATGGAGAATGAAGAAAAGCTTGAAGAATTGATAACCCTCAATACTCATTTCTGTAATCCAAATTAGGAACCCTAGCTTTATATTTCACTTGGAGAAGTTGAGGAGATATGGACTTTGAATGAGGAGAGAATCGTGGCTAATTGATTGAGAGATATACGGCACAAACTTGTAACTGATAGATAGATAGCGACGTGAGTTATGGAGAGTGAGAGATTTTCGCGTCTATTATTATTCTAAATGAGAGTCCAAATGGTCCACAACTCTATTTAAAATGTTCAGATCTGTCTTAATCCGGCAAGCATGCAGCGGCCACGCATAGCATTTTATTTAAAAAGGCGCGCTGGCGAGACTTGGACTTGCTTAGAATGTATTGTTGGCCTGATTAACTTGACGCACGGGCGCTCGATTTTGTGCTTATATAAATTGCAAGCATGTCACCGATCATCATGATATCTCTGCAATGCTAAAATTCAAATCCACTTGCCTTTATCGGTGATGTTTGTCAATGATGGTTCCTGCATAGACATTAATGCGCCTTGTTAAGGCATAACTTAGTGGCCACATAATGCTAACATCTTGCAAATATTCGCAAAGCAAGTCTTGCTACACACTTAAGCATGAACATCTAATATCCTATTAAAAATGAATTCGATATAACTACTGAAATAATCCAAAATGAATAACTAAAAACAAATCAATGGGGATAGAAATAATGGGTTGCCTCCCATCTAGCGCTAAGTTATAGTCAATTAGCTTGACTATCTCTGAGTTTCATATCACAGATAGAATTGAGGTGCCTTCCTTCTTGTCTGCCGCACCCTAAAATTTAATGACTTCATCTTTCGTCAATGGCTCTACCTTCAACTCTAAATTTTTACCCGTTGCACACCTCAACGGTTCATAATTTCCTGATTTCTGTACTTCATCCTGTAGGCCCCAATCCACCAAGTCAACCAGGAAGCACGCTTCTTCATCCGTTGGTAACTTGATTGCTTTAAAGATGTTGAAGGTGATCTCTTGATCCAGAACACGCATAGTGAGTTCACCTTTTTGTACATCTATTGAAGTCCTGCCCGTTGCTAAGAATGGTCTCCCCAGTATTATTGGTATGCTTTTGTCCTCCTTGTAGTCTAGAATGATGAAGTCAGCCGAAAAAATAAACTTGTCCACCTTAACCAACACATCTTCAACAATTCCCCGTGGATACATGATGGATCTATCAGCCAGCTGTTAAGCAATGTTTGTTTGCTTTGGATCCGGTAGTCCCAATTGTTTGAAAAAATGATAAGGGCATCAAATTTATGCTTGCCCCAAGATCACATAAACATTTCTTAAAGTTCATCTTCCCGATTGTGCACGGGATTGTGAAACTGCCCAGATCCTTCAGCTTTGGAGGTAGTTTCTGCTGAAGCACTGCACTGCATTCCTCTGTCAAGGCTACCGTCTCAAACTCATCTAATCTCCTCTTCCTTGACAATATACCCTTCATAAACTTGGCGTAGCTTGGCATTTGTTCCAATGCCTCGGCGAATGGTATGTTGATTTGCAGCTTTTTGAATACCTCCAAAAATTAGCTGAATTGCTTATCTTCCCTTTTCTTACTTAATCTCCGCGGATACGGAACTTAAGTATGAATTGGTGGTACTGAACTCTTAAATGTCTCCTCTGGACCTGCTATATCTTCTTCTTCCTGCTGACCCTCAGATTTCTCTAAATTTTCTTTCTCGATGGTGGGCTCCTCCTTCGCTGCACAAGCGTCCTCCTCATTGCATTCTCGCATGCAGCGCGCGACTTTGCAAAGCAATGCTCGACAAATCTTTCCCAGATCTCAATGTGATCGTTTGACATTGTTCCTTCCCATCTCTTTTTGGATTTGTCTCTGTATTACTTGGAAATGAACCCTGGGGCCTTTTAGTAAGCATGTTCGCCATCTGCCCCATTTGAGTTTCCAGATTCTTTATAGCCACTGCTTGGCTCTTAATCATAACTTCTGTGTTTGCCATGTATTTCATCATCATCTCCTCTACTTTAGACTTCTTTTCTTGCTGAGGTGCAGCTGGAGTATGATGTTGATGTTGTTGTTGTTGAGAAAATCTCAGCGGAAAAGGTGGTATAGGATTAAACTGTGGCTGCGCTGGTTGTGACTGAAATTGATTATTTGATTGAAACTGAATCTGCTGATTCCCTCGGTTATTCGACCAACTGAAGTTTGGATGATTTCTGTTGTTGGGGTGGTATGTGTTCTAAAATTGACCTTGGTCTTTTCTATAGTTGTTCACATATTGTACTGATTCTGAGCTGATAGCACATTGATCTGTCGAGTGTGACCCCACAAAAATCTCATATACGAAGGCAACCGTCTTTCTTTTACCTTCTGCCAAGGTATCTATCTTCTTTGCCATGGCTGCCATCTATGCTGACAACTGAGTAATAGCATCTACCTCCAACATGCATGCAACCTTGGGTTCTGGCATCCGAGATGTAGGATTCTGAAAATCGTTGGATGTCATTGTCTCGATAAGGTTATAGGCTTCTTCATAGTTCTTTGCCCATAATGCCCCTCCTGCAACTGCATCTACAATCGGTCTCGACTGCCATCCCAATTCATTATAAAAAGTGTTGATCACCATCCAATCTGGCGTACCGTGATGTGGACACTTCCTTAGCAGTTCTTTGTATCTCTCCCATGCTTCATATAAGGACTCGCCCTGTTGTTGCTTAAACTGAGAAATAGATGTCCTCATCTTTGCATTCTTAGCCATTGGGAAGAACTTAGCTAAGAACTTCTGTGCTAAGTCCTCCTATGTAGTTATAGATCCTGCTGGCAAAAAATGAAGCCAACTTTTCGCTTTAACCCTCAATGAGAATGGAAACAACCTTAGTCTAATAGCATCTTCCGTCACACCATTGTATCTGAATGTATCATAAATTTCAATGAAACTTAACAGGTGTTCATTCGGATCATCCGTAGCAGCACCCCCAAACTGAACTGTATTCTGCACCATTTGAATAGTGCTAGTTTTTATCTCGAATGTAGTGGTTGCTATCGCTAGTCTGACGATGCTAGACTGTAGTCCATTTATATTGGGCATGGAATATTCCTTCAGAGCCCTATGCTCCTCTCGTTGCTCTTCTTCTTGTGCCTCGGCTGCCATGTTAAATGTCGTATTTTCTAACTGTGCTTGTAAATTTCTACGAACACTCGCTTTCTAACCTCTCCCGTTTATGTTATCCTGAACAGGTGTTAAATCGGGGTTGGATGACCGCGTGCGCATAAAAATTTATCCAAATTCCTGAAACAAAAACTGAAATGTGATAAGACTAGAATTGTCTAAGTCATACAATATAGCTTAAAACTAATGATAATAATACTAAATTAAACGCATTTCCCCAACAACGGCGCCAAAAACTTGTTGCCACTTTTTTAGTCTTAACAAAAGAGCTCTAACTCATGCAAGCATACATGCGTCAACAAGTAATACAGAGCAAGTAAAGTATCGATCCCACAAAGAAAGTTAATTAATTCAAATCGCTATGTATTAATTAATTCACTATATTTATATGCTCAAACTAATGACTAAGATTGGTTTGTTCTCGAGTTGCAAATAGCAACTAAAATAATAATAACACGGAATAAATCAAATCTGGAAATAATGGGATCCTAACTTCATTTAATACTTCATTCAATCGCCACTATCATGTATGACTTGTTCACATATCACAGGAAAGTAGCCAAGAGCACTAAAAGAGTATTAGCCATTTTTCAATGCACTAAGACCTACTTACACAGCATCCACAGATGATAGACTCTATGTAATTATCAATATAACCAAAATCACTACATGTCTATGTGAAATTGCAATTATATTAACTTTAAGTTTAAGCCCTTATTCTAACTTATACGGTGAAACAGTATATGTCTATCTGGTTCACGAAATACATAAGCCATATAATACAGCCCTATATACGTATACTATCATGATTATAATCCATATTCACATGTTTATTGTCAATTCCATATAAATACTGAAACGAATGGTGATCACGCATTCATACAAGCAAAACAATCATGATAGACATCCCATATGATATGTAAAACAATCCAGCATTTAAGTATGCAATCAAACTACATATTAAAATCTGTTAGAATCCCATAATGGAGTTTAGTTCATGACTGAACCAAAAGCAATTATGGGATCAAATCTAAACATGATTAATAAACAAACAATTGAAAGATGAAAGGTAGAAACAATCAAACCCAATTGCTGAATATAGATCAATATTCAAATCCTCATAATATTCTAGCAAAATAATAATAATAATAATAATCCACTCTGGTAGAAAATCCCAAGAAGAAGTAGAAAAATAGAGTTTTGGCCTCCTTCTATGTTGGAATCTCTCCTAAAGAGTAAACCCTAATTACCATGTAAAGAATACGACCAAAGTTAAATAATAATCAAGTGATACCTCTGACACCAGTCAGATATCATTTTTAAATCAATTACAACCCTTAAAAATTCAAAATAAAATATAACAAGTCAGCAGCTTCAAGCCTCGCGCACGGCCGCGCGCTCCTCCAGCCTATTACTCGCGCAGGCGCGAGACTTGCAGTAAGTCCTGATGTTCAGTCGGGCTCTCGCGTAAGCGCGCGCTCCCTAGGCTTGTCATGCTCGCGGCCGCGCAACTTACAGTAGGTTCCATGGTTTGGCTGGGTACTCGCGTGGGTGCGCGCCTCCGAGCTCTCTTTGTCGCACGGCTTGCAGTTGTTGTCTTCTTATCCTGCTCCTGAGCTTGGTTCTGCAATGTTGTTGCTACTACTGAAATGTCATATGTTTATCCATGCTTGTCCATCCATGCTCCACTCAATCCTAGCCATGCACATCCTATCTTTTGCCTCGTCTCAGGCATCCATTAGCCTCGTGCTCTATAACACCACCAACATAGGCTGATTCCTGCACTTATTCACCAAAAGGAGTTTTAAGTATGCAAAATGCAAATTAACATGAAATGCAGCTAAAACCTACTAAAATGTACTTGAGATGGGCATAGTTCGCATGAATTGGTACTCCATAAGTAGGTATAAAACCCACTTATCAAATACCCCCAAACTTGAACCGTTGCTTGCCCTCAAGCAATGCATACTAATGAACAATGAAAATGCAGCTATATTACTATGCAACTAAATATATATAATAGCTTGGGAATGATGAACCGGTCAATAGACCATGAACATACTCTTTTCATTTTCATACTTGAAAAGGATATTCGGCACTAAGGCCATCCACTCGTCTTTATTTATGAGCACTTCTAGGTGATCATGCTATTGTACTCTATGTTGATCAACACTCTTACGTTAAACGTATTTACGTTCAACGTTTGGCAACCACGAGTGCCCATCGAATAATCGATGAAAAATACTTTTGTTTGTACATAAACAAACTTACCTTCTCATCCGTACCAAATACTTGGCATAGGATAGCATTAACAGTTCTATATCAAAACACTTATAAACAAATCAATCCATTCTTCAATACTTATCTAGCCAAGTTAAAACAGGCATCAACTCTTTCTTTAATACCATTCATGCATTGTATAATATGCATCACATAAAACTTGTCTAACACGAAGGTTAGGCAAGCGTTAAGAAATACTTGCCTTCAAGCGTCTTCAAATATACAATTCTACTATTCTCAGTCTTTACAGGATCTACATGATACATTCACATAGCACACTGCAATTAGTTATCAAACAAACTAACTTTATGGTTCTAACCAACTTTTTTTTCTTCTATGATTAAATCCATGGATCTATATCTGATTCCTATGATGGACATATTTTAGCTATATAGATAGTTTGCAGCCTCTTGTAAATGTAACCCTGGGCCTTAATGCGAGGATACGGATTTAAGGCCCTGACATAATCAAATTGTGGTTTGTGGTGCTCGGGTCACTTCGATGGCTTTTATGCCCATAAGAGGCCCGGCATCTCGAGAATAAAATCAAAATAAGTCGAATACAGAATAAAATAGAAGTATCAAATGCCTCAATTACAATGCCAGCATAAAGGATTGAAAATTGCTTTTCAAAACCTCACCTTTAAATTCTTTGCTAAAAAATGGATTTTAGGAATCAAACCCTTTGTATATAGGAGAAAAAGAGCCATAACACTACTTTCAAACAAAGCACTACAAGTACATTTATTTGTATCACAACGATATATACACACACATGCTTAGGGAATTGAAAAGACGCGGTAACTGTGTTTCACGGAAGTCGAGGGGTGCATTTCCCCTCGCTTAAGCAAGCATGTGACACCCCCAAATTCGGGTTACCTGACCCCCGAGTTTGGTGCTCACGATCCACAATATAATTAACATCTAACTACCCATTCATTGATGAATAGAATATTACACCACATTAACTGATATAGTTAATACATTCGTCCCAGGTTATCTAACCTTAACATTACAACCATACCCTTTAGATATACAAAAAGGGTTTACAAAACAACGTAATAATAATAATAATGTTCATTAAACTATTCCAACAACAGGCCTTTGCCTTTGTTCTTCTCAACACCTCCAACCACTTCCTTTCTAGCTGAAATATTTTATTTAGCAAGGGTTAGCAACAAATGTTCCCCGTAAGTTAAGACATACAATGAATGTATAAGAATCAAGAATAATAGACTATCTATTTTGATATAATAACTCCAAAGTTCAGGAAACTTTGAAATAGCTGGACAATTTTCTTCTCTAACCAATCTTCTCGCAACCTATGCAACACATTAATGAAAGGATACAATGCTTTAAAAGTTTCTACGATATTCTATTGAATAACAATTTAGAAATACTTTCTAGAGTTTGTGATAAATGACTTTACAAGATCTTGAAATTCTATTCTCGAGTAACTATCAAAGATTTACTTTGATATACCCAAATAACAAGATGGAAATATTTTCCAGAATTTATGATGAGTGATCACAAGGGATCTAGAACTTCTCTTCTCGAGTAACTATCAAAGATTTACTTTGATATACCTAGGTGTATCAGAAAACCATAAAGATTAAAGCATACCCCTCTACAAGTATATAAAGTGATCAGCTTCATTATACCCTATATTATGCATAATATTTAAAAGTGCGCAATGGCCAAATATACGACCTAAAATGTTCCCTTTATATAAAAGGTTGTTCTTCCCATTCTTTGGATCAGAATTTGATTTAACAACGAAATATAAAGATTTCAATATCTAATCACTTCTCTTCTAAAACCTATCAAGTTTTCTTTTTCGGTCTAGCCGAAACAATTAGCATCGATCTATCAATAATAATTGAATTCTCTTTTCTTCTTTTCCCGAACCTATCAAGTTCTAACAAATGTTCGTCTAGCCAGAATATTTAGCTAAGACATTTCTGAACACGATTTAACAATAGACAGAATTTGACTGTACTATTTGCAATTACTAACAGTTTCTACGGATGTAAAAATCCAACAACAATTATTCTCCAAGTATATTCTCATAATCACTAATTCAATTTGAATTAATAAACATGCACTAACTGCGAATAATCAATAATAAATGCTTGGACGTGGTCTAATCAACAATAATTAACCAGCATAATATTTAAAAGATGTAACTCAAGGTTGTGTTAAGAAACTTGCCTTCTGCGTTAATTACTGCTACACAGTATACTTATATGCGTTTGAAAGACCTATAATCACAATATTGGTCTCACAATTAGCACAATAATTCATAACACACAATATTGTAATTTACAGTCAGTCATTCTCCTAGACACATTACCACATAGCCACATTAGTGTTTATAACCTATATAAACATTTATCAAGTCTAACTAGTTCGATATGGTTGGACTTCGGTCTCATTTCGGTGTATTGGTCACCCTATCCGATAATTAACACATTAATTGTCAATTAAACTTTGTCTCTAAGCTTCAATATTATTTTAGATAAGTCAAATATTATTTATAATATTTTTCGAAAGCTTTTAATAATTTATAAACTATTATTATAATTTATAATAATTTCTCAAACAATAGAATCATTTTTAAATGATTTAAATATCGAATAATCTTATCATCTTTAATATTTAATAATATTAAAATATTAATGACAAACTTGTCAAAATATTAAAGTTATTAATAATAACTTAAAATATTTTTAAATTATCAATATTCTACTTAAATGATTTTTAAAGTAATAAAAATCATTTTTAAATCATCTTTGAAATTATTATCAAAATATTAAAAGTCATTAATTATAACTTCAAATATTTTTAAATCACTTTTCTCATTTTAAATGATTTTTAAATCAATAAAACCATTTTCCTATCATTTATTTAATATAATATTTAAATAAATCTAATATCATTAATATTAATTTATAAATGAGAATTCTCCAAAATATTGAAAATTATATTTTATAATTCAAAATATTTTCTAACACTTTATTCTCATTTAAAATGATTTTTAAATCAATAAAATCATTGTTAACTTATTTATTTAATATAATATTTAAATAAATCTAATATTATTAATATTAAATTATTAATGAAAATTCTCTAAAAATATTAAAAATTACATTTTATAACTCAAAATATTTTTAAACACTTTATTCTTATTTAAAATGATTTTTATAATATTAAATCATTTTTCTCTAATTTATTTAATACACTAATTAAATAAATTAAATATCATTAATATTCAAATAATTATAAATATTAATGAAAAATATCCCAATTAATCAAAAGTTATTTTTCATAATTTAAAATAATTTTAAAACCATTTTTGGCAATTTTTAAAATTTATTTCTATTTTTAATTAATTTCCAGAAAATCAAAAAATAAAAATATTAAAAATCGTCGCTATAGCCCTTTAGCGACATTTTCTATCTTCTTAGTTGTTCTTGAGCTCAAGAACACTGACAAGTCAGTGTTCAAGGTTGCTCGTTTGACCGACTATGATTCTCATCTCAAAATGTTTTTGGGCTGTTAAACATTGAGCATGTAGTGTCTATGTAACACTACACGAATAAATCATCATCTATGTCATACCATAACACATCAGCAAGAAACGATCCTTCAAAGTTACTGTCAGACGTTACCTGGGTTTTCCAGAAACCCAGGCAGTTCTAGTAGGCATATTTATATACATGTTCTGGTCATCAAACAGGTGGGTTCTTGGTTCATACATCTAGTACATATGTCAAGGAACAACTAAATATCTTGATCTCAGTCCAACAACAACAGATTCACAGATTATAACACGGTCAAACATTGTCAGAACATTTGTCTATCCAGTTTCTGGGTTTTTCCAGAAACGCAAAATCAGTGTGAGTGGCCTACTTTGACCACCTGCTACGTTCGATCAGTTGATGTTTTAAGGGATATAAAGGCATTAATCTATAGTCCAAACAACAAGCTACAAACTAGATATCATAATATCAATATATCACATAACACCTGACAAAAATGGACGTTGCAAAAACTTGTCAGACGTTGGTTCATACTTTCTGGGTTACCCAGAAATTGACTGGTAATGCCCGGTCAACAGATTTTGACCAAGAATATCTTGACATCTATACATGGAATAGCTTTTATTCCACTTTCAGATCTAAGACCTCATGATAGACTACAGATCCAAAACTTAAAATAAGAAAAATCACAAACAGAGAAAGTTCTGTGGCCGCTGACATTCGCTTGTCAGACCATTTATGGGCTCAAGAACAGTTTTTGAAAAACTTAATTTTTAAGGTCTTTGATGTGAGACCCCGAATTTTATGAAATGAAAATATTCAATTTTCTTATAATTATTCTATTTAGTAAATGGTTAAATTGATAAAAGGTTAAAGTTAAAGGTGATATGTGAAAAATTTTCAAAGTAAACAAGTTGTCATAAAATAATCGGTGATAAAAGTATAGTAATACTCGTGGTTGCATAGTAGCATACAGTATTGTACAGTATCTTTGATTATTGATGCTTACGTGAGAAGTCACTCAGTTTTATTCAATTATTGCTAATATAATTGCTGCATAGTATCTCACGTTATTTGATTCAATTATTGTCAATATTTTATATTATTAAATCAATAATTGAGATAACGAGTTATTCATATTATTATATGCATAATTAACAATGTCTAGAAAGTTCGGTCGAGGAGAGGTTTGGTCACCTAATTGCGCGCCAATAGGGAGAAATCCTTATCGGAAAGCCCCCTCTTTCCTGGGAAAGATCTGGTTGTTAATATTGTGAGTTATAATAATAATGAATAAATGTTATTAAAAATTAAATTTGAGTTCGGAGTTGAATTTGGAGACGCAGACGTGATATTTGAGTCTGGAATGATGAAATTAGTAGAAATAGACTATAAACACAAAATTTGTCGGGATTGACTTTTTATTCAAAAAGTCAATATTTGACCTTTTCAGAAAAAGTCAAACTTTGAAAATTCAAAAATGAAAATGTTGTTAAAAATATTGAGGGGATTTTTATGAAGTATTTGTTGTAATTTTTGGTGTATTTTATGGACCCCATTTACCCATTTTTCAAAATAATCGGTATAAAATTATTTAATATTATAAAGCTGGGGGCCACATGTGAGGCCCATATCTGTTGAAAATTTGAATTTCAGGAAATGGGGGGAGGAAGGCTTTACGTGGAAGGAGGGGTAGTATTATTATAATTAATATATTTATATTATAATAAGTTTTGTTTTATATGAAAAATAGAATATATTATATTTTATTATGCATAGTGCCTGCATAGTAAATTTTGAAAAAATCAGACAAATATTTTTGTTGCCCGTGAGTTTTTTTAGACATATGTTATATATATATCTATATATATATATATAATATTTATAATATATATAATATATATATATATAATATATTTTATTGAAATTTTTTCGTTGTATTAGAATATTTTATTGCATAGTGCTGCATAGTAAAATCAAATTTTTCAACGAAATCAGTCAAAGAATTTGCCCGTTACTTTCCCTTCACTATGCGCTCAAATAGTATCATTTCCATTCTTCTATAAATAGGATGCTTATTTAGTATTGAAAATCACACCAGAATCAGAGAATTCTTCTTCTATAATATTGAGCGTATTTCTTTTGAGTTTTAGGAAGCTTTGAGTGTAGAAAACAGTGAAAGTTTTCTTCAAGATTATATCCGCTATACCAGTTGGAATACTCTTCTTTTCAAGGTAAGGGATGTTATTTTGATCAATATTATTTTCTTCCACTCTGTAGTATATAAGTAATATTATTTCGTTTCAGATTTCGAATTTTATACTCATTTGGTTAAAGTTTTGGCTTCTATACTCCATGAAATTAGTAGAATATCCTTGATATTTGCGTTTCATCCAGTATTTTTTTCATGGAAAAATTATTCTGGACATTCTTGATAAGTTTTAACTTTTTCATGACTAAGTACTATTCACGGGGTACTATTCCTGAATTACTATTCATGAGTTACTATTCACGAGTTACTATTCATGAGTTACTATTCCCAAGTTACTATTCACGGGATACTATTCATGACAAAAATTGATTTCTTTTCGGTCCAAATCATTTTTGATACATTATTATTCTTGAATTTTACTCCACAAAGCAGTATCATGTTGACAATTTGAACGTTATTGAATTCTGGATAAATTAAATTATAAATCTTTATAATTTATCCTTGAACTTGTTTTATTGAATTATTATGTCATTGTCATCATCCTCATGCTTATATTGTAATGAAAGTCATCTTTGGCCGTAGTGCATAGATGGACTTGGTATGATTATGACCAGGGATTATTCGGTATGATCTCGTAATGTTACAAATGATGTGGTAAAAATCCTCATTGGCCCGTAGTGCATTGATGGACAATTTTTGGTATGATTATGGCCATGGATTCTCTTCGACCAAGGGTGCAAAGATGAATTCTTTTATGGCATGATTATGACCATTGATGAAAACACAATTATCCTTGGCTCGTAGTGCATGGATAATTCGTGGTCGTGATACTAATGAATATCCTTGGCCTGTAGTGCAGAGATGATTCGATGATGTGGATTAATTATTGAACTGAGTCTCAGCGATAAATATTAATTCATTGATGTGATAATAATGAATATCCTTAGCCGTAGTGCATGGATAATTCATGGATATGATACTAACGAATATCCTTGGTCGTAGTGCATGGATAATTCGGTGATGTAGATTATTTATTAAGCTGAATCTCAGCGATAAAATATTGATAATAAACTTTTAATTCGTAGAAGATAGTAGATATCATGCTCTACTTGACTCTTCTAAAATACAGTTGCATGTCTTTGGCCTATAGTGCAAAGATGAATTGTTAATGAATATCTTTGGCCCGTAGTGCAAAGATGAATTTATTAGTATGATTATGAACAGGAATTGTGATTTGGTAAAACCATGATCTTTGATGTTTCAGGTCAAGACAGGTGATGAAAATTATTTCTGTCCTGAATGCGAAGAGGAATTTAGAACCACAATTATGATTATGAGTTATTCACATGATTGTGGACATGAATTGTTGGTTGATGTTACAGGGATAAAACATTGTTGGTGGACTTTTAACATGGAGAAGATAATAGACTTTATGGTCTATTTGACTCTTCTAATGGATTGCTCGTTCCGCTGCAACTATGGTTGAAAAGTTTTATCATCTACCATATGTTCTAACTCTCTGATTTTTTATTAACGAAGGCTATTGATAATTTAATTATCTTTACTAATGATATTTTTTACTGGGCTAGTTGTGCTCACCCTTCTGCTTCACAATTCCTTTCAGGTAATAAGAGTGTAGCTGGTTCGAGCGGGGGTAACACAGTTGTAAGACCCCAACTTTTATGAATAAAGAATAATTTTCTCGAAATATATTTTTGAATATTATGGTGTGGATTTGATATAATGTTATAGTTGTGGGTAATATTTACAAATTTTGCAAAGTAAGCAAGTGGTTATATAATATTCGATTGGTCGGGGAATATTCGTTTTAACAGGAAATATTTGTATGACGACACAATCATTGGTGGACCCCACAACAGAAGTATTATCGTAGTTAGAAAACGACAAAATTATCTTTTTATAAAAATAACGGCGAAAGTGTTACCGTTAAAACTATTGAACTACCCAGTAGTAAAAGTACAGTAATACGCGTGGTTGCATAGTAGCACATGGTAATGATTATTGATGCTTACGTGAGAAGTTACTCAGTTATACTCAATTATTGCTACAGTAATTGTTGCATCATATCTCTCATATTATTGATTCAATTATTGTCACAGTGTCATCTGCATAATATTTATTATTATTAAATCAATAATTGAGACGATAAAGTTATTTATATTATTATTTTCAATATTGACAATGTCTAGAAGTTCTGTCAAGGAGAGGTTTGGTCACCTAATTGCACACCAATAAGAAGAAATCCTTATCGGAAAGCCCCCTCTTTCCTGGGAACGACCTGGTTGTTAAATATTGTGAGTTATAATATTAGTGATGAATAATTTTGTGTTGATTAAAGATGAAATTGATAGTTCCATTGTGTTGGGATTATTAGTGTTAGTGGAAATCGACATTTATTTCGATAATAATTGATGTCTGGAGGTTATATTGACCAATCGGATAATTAATCGGATAAATGAGCAATTAATTGCTATTATTTCACATGCTTATAACTATTTGTTCACATGTGTGTACTATTGATTCACATTCATGTAGTATTAGGGGATGTGGTGCAAGATTGATAATACTTGCATGACTAAATTAAAAATGGAGGTATAGATGAAGGTACTATACTGTAATTAGTTTTTTCACATGATTATACTATTATGTCACATGAATGAACTATTAATTCACATTATTTACTATTAGGGGAGGTGGTGCAAGTTTGATAATACTTGCAGGACTAAATTAAAAATGAAGAAAAAGATGAAGGTATTATACTATAATATTTTGAGCCCCAAAACATGCAATTATTGAAACTATATTTTCCTATAAATAAAAGCTCATTCTTCCTTCATTTCTCACCAATTCACTAAAGCTATAGAGCAATTATTATAGAGAGAAATTATAGAGAGAAAGAAGAAGAGAAGTCTGCTACCTCACTATTCCAGTATCCAGTCTTCTTCTAAGGTAAGGGGTATTATTCTTTCGTATTCATGAAGAGAGTTATTTTCTTTCAATACTCGTAAGGGTTGTTATTCCATTCTTTATTATTATGTTGAATAACTCGTCTATACATCTAAGTACCGCATACATGGTGAAATTCTTCATTATTCCATTATTTATTATTCATTGAAATAACTCGTCTGCATGCGATTCGATGCCCGTGAATTCGTTTGTTGTTCCATTCTTTATTATTATGTTGGAATATCCTGTCTATGCGGGTTACGCATGACCTGGTTCCATTCTTTATTATTCTGTTGGAATAACCTGTCTGTGCAGATTACGCCAGACCTGGTATTCATCAATGGTCATGATCATGCAAACAATTGTCCATCAATGCACTACAGGCCAATGATGACTTTTTCCACATCATTTGTAACATTACGGTTATGATTATACCGAATAATCCCTGGTCATAATCATGCCAAGTCCATCTATGCACTACAGGCCACAGATGACTTTCAACATAATATAAGCATGAGAATGATTACAATATTATAAGCATTAGTCAAACTAAATCAAGGATAAATATTAAAGACTTTAAATTTATCCAAACATTATCAATCACTTAATAAAATCATAATCTAATATTGTTAATATTATAACAATATTTTAATCACTTCTTAAACTTATAAACAATTTAATTTAATTGTTTACATTTTTCCAAATAATGCATTTAATCATTCAAAATGCCATACTCATAAGATTTCATCACCAATAATCAAATTACTCATCAAAAATCTGCATATACCTTATATAGGATTTTCAAGCCATAAAATTCTATTTACCAATTTTTCAACTTCACATAACATATTTAATTCATATGTTCGTAACTAAATCATTTTCATGAAAAATACCAAATCAGTCCCAAAAATTATTCTTTTCTGGGATTAAGAAGAATATAGTCCCATATTGAACATATATTTTTCTCAGAATTTTTAAAATTCATTTACTATTTTTCAAAAATCAATTTCTAATTAATTCCTTAAGAAATTAGCTACCTCAAGGTTAACTCCAGAAATTCCCAAATCTTGGCAGGATCTTACACATGTTAACGTGAGCTTCCAATTTAAATTTCATGGTCATCGGAGTTATAGAACTCCGGTTATAGCGTTTTTCGTCGGAAAAACCTAAATATTGAAATAAACATAACTTGCTCATTTTAAGTCGGAATGAGCTTATTTTTGGACAGTAGGTACTTTATACAATATATTTTCATGTCCCAAAAGGCCGAAATTTTTCTCACAATTTAAGTGGCCAAAAATGCCCTTTTAAATTTTCTGGCAGTAGCTTTTTGGCACTTTTCTGTTTTTGACTCCTTTACTAAAATCAGTCCACACAAAAATCTACAACACCTTTTCTAGTGATTCCACTTGGATAAGTTAGAAAACTCATAGATCTAACTCTAGAACTTGACCACACTCAAAAATTTGAAATATAATAGAAGATATGATCAATTGAATTTCATACTCCATTTTTATCAAAATCTGATTTTCAACCCTTTGTGATTTCTAAGAAACTTTCATATTTTCACATAATAACCAACATAACTCATCATGACAATGACATAATAATTCAATAAAACAAGTTCAAGAATAAGTTTTAAAGATTTATAAATTAATTTATCCTGAACTCAATAACGTCCAAATTGTCAACATGATACTACTTTGTGGAGTAAAATTCAAGAATGCTCAGAAGAATATTTTCATGAAAAGATACTAGATGAAGCACAAATATCAAGGATATTCCACTAATTTCATGGAGTATAGAAGTCAAAGTTTTAACCAATTGAGTATAATAAAGAATGGAATAACAAAAGAAATCACCAGGCATGCGATAGACCACACACAGCAAAAGTTATTCCAATGAATAATAAATAACGAAATCCAGTCCCAAGAAACGCACAAACATGATATTCCAACGAATAATAAAGGATGGAACCAGGTCCGGCGTAAAACTCACAGACATGTGATATTCCAACGTAATAATAAAGATCGAACCAGGTCCCATGAAACGCATGCATGTGATATTCCAATAGAATAATAATGAATGAAATAACAAAAGAATTTCACCAAGTATAGGGTAGCCCGCGTATACAGGTTATTCCAACAGAATAATAAATAATGGAATAACTGAAGTTCTCTTCATGAATACAAAAGAAATAATACCCCTTACCGTAAAAGAAACTGAATATAAGAGTAGGAAAGTAGCAGAATACTTTTCTATAGTTTCTCTATAATTTCTCTCTCTAGAGTTTTAGTGAATTCGTAAGAAATAACGAAGGAATGAGCTTCTATTTATAGAAGAATAGACTGCATAGTAACTAATGTTAGGTTTGTAATATTCATAACGCAATCAAATTGCATAAAATTAGCGGAAACGAGTAAAATCAGAGTTTAAAAATTTTACAAACCATATACCCGGATCACCCTTTATGCATAATTATTAATTAAACAAAAAGATAAAGAATAAATCATACCCTTGAAGATCGAGCTTCCTCGTGTACAAGTTCACCTCCAAATCCTTTCGCTCAATCTTGAATCCACCGGGTTTGGTTCCTTCCTTTGATCAACGTTAGCCACCCAAATGTTTGGCCTCTGAGAGGTGATCCACCAAGGAAGAAGAAAATTCAAGAAGAAGGGTTGGTTGGCTAAACCCTAGTTTTTCTATCTCTATAGAAAAGGTGTACTCCCAACAACTTGGAATTATTACGTATGTTGAAAAATCAACAACCCATACCACCCATAATAAGACTCCTCTTATTTATAGATGTGGGCAACCAACCTTAACAATTAAAGAATTGGGTTTTAATTAATTAATTCTTTTAATTAATTAAGCTCCCTAATCTTATTAGGATAATTAATTAAACTCCTTTAACTAATTTTCCTTCCTAATCCAATTAGGAATAAATGAGAGTACTTATATTAAATTAATTCCTAAACTCTTTTAGAAATTAAAATAATAATAATTGTAATAATATTAATAAGACTCCTCTTATTAATTTATATTTAATATTTCTAAAATATTAAATAATAAATATTAAGCTATTTAATTTATTCTATCACCATAGATTAAATTAAATATACTTAACATATTATTACGATTATGCCATTAACTTCTTAAATAATTATTCTTCCTTTTATGGTGTGACCCTTTAGGTTCTCCATATTAAACCTATTGTGAATAAATCAATTAGAACAATTCTAATCTTATTTAAATAAATAAATTAAACAATTAATTTATTTAAATAAATAATATTTATTCTACAATAGGGATAAGCCTCCTAGCGATCAACGACTTTCCGGATAATATAGATTTCAACATTAATCATTAAAGAATCTTTGAGTAAATAGTTACCGTATAATTCAATCCTTCCACCATACAATGTCCCAATTAAATATAAGACATGGAATTACCACAAGTCTTATTTTATTTAATTATATGTATTTCGATCCTTAAATGCACAACTCAAATAATGCAAATTAGAAACTCCTTTCTAATTTCATTCGCCTTAACCAAGGACTACTGGGTTGTCATTTATCGAATCACATAGGACATTTCTCTTCTTTTATTAGAAGTGGTAGATTCTTTATTGATCATACATTATCTCCATGTACAACTTATTATACCCAAGCATACCCTTTGATATACCCTAAGGGTCTTAAGGAATAAGTCAAAGTATAACTCATCATACACAAGATACTATGATGATCTCAAGTCCAAGGATCACTTGTACTACTATCACTACAGAATTCCTATTGACGAGCAAATAAAACTCCATTAGGTATTCCTTAGCGAGCCACGCTCAAAGAACTTATTCTCTAATAAGCACCTACATACTTGCTTTAGTGTCTCCACACAAATGATCATGAGATCAATCATCCTCATCCAATGAAAGCAAGCAACGTATGTACCAATCTATCCGGATTCACTAATCCCCAATTTAGTAATCCAATGATTGGGAACTATTTTAGTTTTAAGCTTTCTAAGAATTTAGATCTCATTAGAATGATCATCATCATTATTCTAAAAGCATTGCTTAAAACTATGGGTTTATCACATATTATAAAACAAACATCATGTAGATAATTAAAAGCCTTTAATAAATTAATACTTTTTATTAATAAATGAATAAGATTGTTACAAAGTATATGCTTTATCATCAAACATGATTGGCTTGTATGCATTACTACTTTCAATCTCCCTTGCACACTAAAGCCAATCGTCATGGTATCTCATACTCTTCTTCTCTAAGTGACGATTATCCTGTCATTGGATAAGCTTTAGTTAATGGATATGTAATGTTGTTTATGAGAGTCCACTATCTCTATAGTGATTTCCCATCTTTCAATGATTCTAATAATCAAATGAAAGTGCCACAACACATGTTTAGATCCAAGATGAGACTTAGGAACTATTCCTAGTTCTCAGTAATGAACTTTTAATCTAAACAATCAACTTGCAGACTTCATTTATAGCTATATACTTTGTCTTTATTACTAAACCAAAGAACTCTTTCTTTGTTTGGAACCTTTCCAATTCAACTGCACTAATTTGTTCAAGGTAACACTTTACCTTAAAGTGGATTTTCATCATCTTGGTCTCATCGAAAAACTTGAGTCCTGCTAAGCCCTCTAGTTTTAATTCGCACCCACCATGTATGATCACATCCTTAGTGTCTTTGGTTAAGAACTTTAAGATGTTTTTCACCGACTCACGTTGAACTTCTCCGAGATTATGCCTCGATCAACATCGGTCTCAGATATATTCATTGCATACATGATAGTCACTCATGCGCGACCTCTCTTTTCGTGAGTCTGTGGGGACTATTAAGAGATACACTCCATAGCTCATCGACATGAGACATCTCTTAGAGTTTGCCATGCTAAACGCTTTAGCATCAAATGAATATACGCTTGGGTTAAGTTGAGCATCCTTTTAAATCTATCTATATAGATTTGCATCCCCAATAATGATACTCTTCCCAAATCATTCATGGAGGATTGTTTAGACAACTTTATCTTTACTTGATTGTAGCATTGGTATGTAATTCCTCATCCGTAGTATATCAACATATAATACTAGAAATTTCACGACGCTCCCATCGAATTTTTTGTACACACTAGAAGTCTTACCTCATCGAATGTAACTCGGATCATCATCTTCTATGATGTGTACCTCATCATCATCATCCATGATGAATCCATACCTCCTAGGTATCTTTGGTACTATTCCGCATTTACGATTCGGTTGTGGTCTACAATAGGTCTATCTACGTGTTCCTCTTATTTGACTTATAGTGTTTTGTGGTTCTTGAACTTTTCAAGATCTATTATCCTCCCACTAGCCCTTCAATGATAAACACCTTTATCTTAGAAGGCGGCGTGTTCAGAACAAACACCTTTTGCTAAGTAGAATTATAGAACATATACCCTAAACTTACTTTAGGATGTCCCACAAATCAGTATTTGTCAAATTTTGTCCCAAGCTTATCCTTTGAAACCTTTTCACATAAGTTGGACAACCCTTATCTTAACATACTTAAGATTAGGAATCCTCCCCGTCCATAACTTTTATGGAGTCTTGGGGTGGATTTTGAGGTTACCTTTTCGTAGATATGTCTGACCATTTCTAGGACATGATCCTGAAGGATACCGGAATGTCGGTAAAATCATTATGGACCGTACCATGTTCAACAAGGTATGATTTTTCATTCAGATACATCAATCAATTATTGCGTATCAGGATGTGTCCATTATGAGAAAACCATCTGAGATGATCTAGAAACTTATTGCACAAGTATTTATTCCTTGATCCGATCAAAGAATTCTTAATACTTTGCCAATTTGTTTCACTTCTGAATTCTTTGAACCTTTCAAATAATTCACACTTGTATTTCAACAAATACACACATTCAACTCTTTGAATGATCATCTCCTTTTCTTATACTAATTTGTTCAATATGCAAAATTATTTTCATGTAAGTCAAGTATACAAAATTTATTAAGTAATATTCCAGTTCTATACAAAACATTATTATTATAAATAGAACAACAATTGTTCTTAATTATAATACCAAAGATTTCATTGTCCAACAATAAAATGGAAATAATATTTTTAACAAGAACTGGAATACAATAACAACTTATTGACTTAATAGACTTGCCCGTAAGTAATGCTGAACAATAAGTTCCTATGGCTAATGTAGCAACCTTTGCTTCATTTTCCACACATAGGATTACTTATATTTGTTTAGCTTTCTACTTCTGCTTGGTCACTTCATTAATCTATATTTATGATAACCAAAGTCGATATCCAATACCCAAGTAGAACCTTGACTTAAAGAAAATTTTATTTCAATCATGAACAAAAACTGTATTGTAACCGAAACTTCACTAAGCTTCTTTGGTTAGCCTCTCGCAAGATACTTCTCATGCTTTCTTTCCGTGTCCATGCTTATTGCAAAGGAAGCAAACTCCTTTACTATCCGTATCGCTTTTGTTCTTATTATCCTTTGTTTTTGCCTTTTCATTTACCTTCTTTGAATCGTTCTTCTTTTAAAGATCCTTTGGCCCCTACCAAGAAGACTTGATCTTTCTTGGTTGGAAAGTGACTCTCAACATTTTTCAATATATTAAGCAAATCAATGAGGCTGTATATCTAGCTTGTTCATATGAAAAATTCACAACAATTGTGAAAGGAGTCCGGGAGTGAGTGCAAGATCAAATCTTGGCTCAACTCTCCATCAATGACAAAACCAGTTGTCCTAATTGATCAATCAAATTGATTATGTTAAGAACTTTTTGTCTGTACTATAGTGCCATTGGCCATTCTAGATCGGAAGAGCTCCTTAGATATCTGATATCTATCAGTCCTACTTTCCTCACCATCAACTACTTGATGTGCGGGAATATAGCGAGAGCATCCATAGTTTTATCTTGTGGCTTTGAAGCTTGTTACTTTCGTGGATGCGAGCATGGTGCATTGAGCCAATCGCAGGCATCATCTTGCCACTTTCTAAAAGTAGCAATCTCTTCCTCGAGGCATTATCTCGCAACCATTGCGAGGATAGGCGTATTATGGACATAAGATAGCTTTTCACCTATGAGAACTATTCTCAAATTCCTTAACCAATTCGCTTAATTCTTGGCCCGATTAATTTAGCATCTAATATGCTTCGCAAATGATAGTAATTTTAGACATTGTAAAATTACGTAAATGAATTTGTAATTAACAACATTTTAACATACATTCTATTATTAATTACCAAAATAATTTAGGTCTTGTTTTAAATTGGTATCTCCCACTATTTTCTTCAAACTATATTACCCTCACTTATATAGTTCGGCAAAATCTAATTAAAGATTTGCTAGTGAGAATAAGGATCCCATTTCAAATGTATATAGCCTTGTGGTGACACAACAAACTATATATAAATAAATAGGTAGACAACTTTTGTCAATTACATCAACTATGTAACTCCTTGTATTTTGCCTCTTAGATTATTTTGATCAAGTGGTGGCACATCCGAATCAAAATTATCCAAGTTAAGTCCAACCTAGCACTCCATATATTCAAAAAGAAAAATATCATCCTTGTGGTGACACAACAAAACAATATTGTTCAATTTTCTTTATAAGCATCAAATGTGATAAATTAACATCTTAAATACTTAATACTTGCCTTGTGGTGACACAACAAACTCATATTAAATATTTAATACTCTATTAATTTTATCATGCTAGAAAGCTTACGCTTCGATATTCCAAATATCTTTGAACGCTTAGGACTTAATATAAAAATTGAGGGGTTTGTTATTAATTTGTCTCATCTTGTTTAGCGCGCATGCATATATATATATATAAAATACGCGTCATATTAATTAACATGCGAAGCATGTTTGCATAATATATAATATATATAGTATAAGCATGCACATATAGAATACTATATTCTACCCGGATTGATTATGGACTTTTATTCTAGTTTGGTTCACTAGAGCCACCAAGTGAACCAAAAGGTCAAACCCTAGGGGTGCAAGAAATAATATTTAAATATAACTATTACATTTAAACCCGGGCTCCATTACAAACGGGTCTTCAAGCGCTCCTTGCTCCTTGATCTCTAATTCTTCAAAAATTAATTCTAACTATTCCTATTACAAAACTATTTAAAATAAATAGAAACCTTGATCGTGATCGAGGGAAGTACATAGGAGGGAATAGAATTTACATTAAGAAAAATTAGAGAAGGCGAGGCACGCAGAACCCCATTTAATAAAACCCATACATTCATGCATCCAACTAAAATAAAATCCAATCATATTGGTCAATAGTCCATAATCAATCCCATTTATTATCATACACATCACCATATGCATCAATAAATAACATTCATCTCATGAATAATAAACATTTAATATATATATTGATATCATTTAATGGGCAAAATTAGTTAGTATAAAATCAAATTTTTGAATTAAAATAAACTCCTTTATTTTAATCCAAATTTAAATCAAAATAAAACTATTTTATTTTAATTTATCCAATTTTGAATAAAATAAACTATTTTATTTTAATCAAAATCTTTAATCAAAATAAACTCCTTTATTTTAATTAATTATGGAATCCAATTCCATATATATATATATATATATATATATATATATAAAATCTTTAATTAAAATAAACTCTTTATTTTAATTAATTATGGAATCCAATTCCATGTAATAATAAAAAAAAAAAAACTAATTAAAATAAACTCTTTTATTTTAATTAATTATGAATCCAATTCCATGTAAAAAAAAAATATTAAAGGAAAACACTATTATCTTTCCTATTCACAAATAAACTCCTTTATTTTGAATAATATGAAATCTTATTCCATATTTAAATAAACTCCTTTATTTAAGGAAACATGGATTCTCTTTCCTATTCACAAATAAAACTCTTTTATTTTGAATACTATGAAATCCTATTTCATATCTAAATAAACTCCTTTATTTAAGGAAATTAGGCAATCCAATTTCAACTCCAATTAGTTAGCATGGAATCCAATTCCAACTCTAATTAGTTAGCATGAAATTTAATTTTAAAATTAAAATAAACCCTTTTATTTTAAGATTAAAATAAACCTTTTATTTTAAAATTAAAATAAATATTATTTTAATTATAAAATTATTAAGAATAATATATTATATATATAATATATATAATATATTATAAAATAACCTAAATATATATATATATATAAAAAAAGCAAGCGGTTTTATAATATAATATATATATATTATAAAATATCCGTACATATATATATATAGTTAAGTACCGTACTATACATATATTATATATATATAATAAAAACTTGGTAATATATATAATATTCAATTTGAATCCTGCCATCTTTGTTTGATTTCCGTGCATATTGTAGCTTCCTTTTTCAAAACATGGCAAGTTCCGTGAATCAAGCTTAAAAAAAAAAAAAAAATCAGCACGTGGCCAATGTTATTCACCTGCTAATATGAAAAATAAAACGTGCGCTGCATTTTTTTTTTTTTTTTTATTATTAAATTTTATACAATAAAATTATGCCCAATTAAATTATTCTAAACACATATCAATATACATACCAAATTAAAACAATTAATAATTCGCATAAAGGTTTGGCTCTGATGCCACTGTTAGGTTTGTAATATTCATAACGCAATCAAATTGCATAAAATTAGCGGAAGCGAGTAAAATCAGAGTTTAAAAATTTTACAAACCATATACCCGGATCACCCTTTATGCATAATTATTAATTAAATGAAAAGATAAAGAATAAATCATACCCTTGAAGATCGAGCTTCCTCAGGTACAAGTTCACCTCCAAATCCTTTCGCGTTCAATCTTGAATCCACCGGGTTTGGTTCCTTCCTTTGATCAACGTTAGCCACCCAAATGTTTGGCCTCTAGAGGTGATCCACCAAGGAAGAAGAAAATTCAAGAAGAAGGGTTGGTTGGCTAAACCCTAGTTTTTCTATCTCTATAGAAAAGGTGTACTCCCAACAACTTGGAATTATTACGTATGTTGAAAAATCAACAACCCATACCACCCATAATAAGACTCCTCTTATTTATAGATGTGGGCAACCCACCTTAACAATTAAGGAATTGGGTTTTAATTAATTAATTCTTTTAATTAATTAAGCTCCCTAATCTTATTAGGGATAATTAATTAAACTCCTTTAACTAATTTTCCTTCCTAATCCAATTAGGAATAAATGAGAGTACTTATATTAAATTAATTCTTAAACTCTTTTAGAAATTAAAATAATAATAATTGTAATAATATTAATAAGACTCTCTTATTAATTTATATTTAATATTTCTAAAATATTAAATAATAAATATTAAGCTATTTAATTTATTCTATCACCATAGATTAAATTAAATATACTTAACATATTATTACGATTATGCCATTAACTTCTTAAATAATTATTCTTCCTTTTATGGTGTGACCCTTTAGGTTCTCCATATTAAACCTACAGAATAAATCAATTAGAATAATTCTAATCTTATTTAAATAAATAAATTAAACAATTAATTTATTTAAATAAATAATATTTATTCTACAATAGGGATAAGCCTCCCCTATGATCAACGACTTTCCGGATAATATAGATTTCAACATTAATCATTAAAGAATCTTTGAGTAAATAGTTACCGTATAATTCAATCCTTCCACCATACAATGTCCCAATTAAATATAAAACATGGAATTCTTGTCAGTCTTATTTTATTT
This sequence comes from Panax quinquefolius, assembly GCA_020205615.1. Lineage (NCBI taxonomy): Eukaryota > Viridiplantae > Streptophyta > Magnoliopsida > Apiales > Araliaceae > Panax > Panax quinquefolius. Next base: position 47,017,495 of record CM035165.1, read on the forward strand.
AATTATATGTATTTCGATCCTTAAATGCACAACTCCAAATAATGCAAATTAGAAACTCCTTTCTAATTTCATTCTCATATAACCAAGGACTCTTGGGGTTGTCATTTATCGAATCACATAGGACATTTCTCTTCTTTTATTAGAAGTGGTAGATTCTTTATTGATTATACATTATCTCCATGTACAACTTATTATACCCAAGCATACCCTTTGATATACCCTAAGGGTCTTAAGGAATAAGTCAAAGTATAACTCATCATACACAAGATACTATGATGATCTCAAGTCCAAGGATCACTTGTACTACTATCACTACAGGAATTCCTATTGACAGGAAAATAAAACTCCATTAGGTATTCCTTAGCGAGCCACGCTCGATGAACTTATTCTCTAATAAGCACCTACATACTTGTTTTAGTGTCTCCACAAAATGATCATGAGATCAATCATCCTCATCCAATGAGCAAGCAACGATGTACCAATCTATCCTGGATTCACTAATCCCCAATTTAGTAATCCAATGATTGGGAACTATTTTAGTTTTAAGCTTTCTAAGAATTTAGATCTCATTAGAATGATCATCATCATTATTCTAAAAGCATTGCTTAAAACTATGGGTTTATCACATATTATAAAATAGCATCATGTAGATAATTAAAAGCCTTTAATAAATTAATACTTTTTATTAATAAATGAATAAGATTGTTACAAAGTATATGCTTTATCATCAAACATGATTGGCTTGTATGCATACTACTTTCAACTAATTCATTAACGGTCCAGATTGATTTACTTTTAAACGGACGGTCCATATTGGTTTACTATTAAAACTTAAAAGTAACGGTCCATACTGATTTACTATTAAAACTTTAAACCATCGATCCATATTGATTTACTATTATAACTATCCACCAGCGGTCTATATTGATTTACTATTATATCTTCAACCAACGGTCTGAAAAATTAGCACATTTCCTCATGGACTAATATTGTACCCAAAAATAATTTGGACCGAAAAGAAATATATTTTACGGGTGAATAGTACTCCGTGAATAGTAACTCATGAATAGTAATGCTTGAATAGTAACTCATGAATAGTAACTTGTGAATAGTAACTCGTGAATAGTAATTCATGAATAGTAACTCATGAATGGTAACTCGTAAATAGTAACTCGTGAATAGTAACTCATGAATAGTAACTCGTGAATAGTAACTCGTGAATAGTACTCCGACACGAAAAGTGTCCCAAATACCCGATTGAACAATACTGAGTGACTTCTCACATAAGCATCAATAATCAATACCGTGTACTACTATGCAACCACACGTATTACTGTACTTTTAACATCGGGTGTTTCAACAGTTAACGGTAAAACTTTCGCCGTTATTTTCATAAAGTATTTTTATCGTTTTCTCAATCCGACAATAATTGTGTTGTGGGGTCCACCAATGATTGTACCGTCGTACGAATATTCCCTGACAAAAAGAATATTCCCCGACTAATCGAATATTCCCCGATAAAACGAATATTTTATATCAACTTGCTTACTTTGCAAAAAAAAAATTCACATATTACCCTTAACTTTAAACTTTTATCAATTTAACTATTTACCAAAATAGAAAAATTGAATACTTTTATTTCATAAAATTCGGGGTCTCACAATCACCCCTCCTTATGAAATTTTATTTCAGAAATTTTACGTGACGTACTGATATTCGAAGAGATGAGAATACCTTGCTTTATTTTTAGATTGTACCTTCCCGATAATTTCCTCGCTATCATGATTTTCCCATTTCTCATCTCCTGTATTTCAGATATCATTCTAGAATATAGCTTCAAAACAAAGGTTAATTGACATATCATAATTTGTCAACTTATCAAGTGAACAATTTCAGCTTAGGTAAGTCACACACTAGCGAAGTATATAACTCGTTTCTCCCCTCCTAGTTCTAGACTCTTATCTTCGCCAGCGACCATATCCCTAAGCTCTCATACCAAATGTGACTCTAATCCCTTTACTTGGATAACACCTCACATTGATACCTATCAGCTTGCCACCGAAAGACGGCGTCCCCTATGGAGAGTCTGAATTCGGTGCATTCCAGGACTTGGAAGTCACCAGCGAGAGGCTCGGGGCTCTTCGCACTTATGGCTCTAATACCAAATGTGACGCCCCCAAAATTAGGTATACATCACCCATTCTGAGTCGCCAGATACATGGTACAAAATTCAAATACAACTTCACTTATACAAATGTTGAGTACATCATTATAGAATCACCCACGAGTTAACTATGAGTTTTAATACAAATATATGTAACTCTCATGGTACCTCGACCACAACCTTACAATGATACTTTACATAAAAGTACAGGTTAAAAAGCTGCTTTAGAAATTAAAATATTTGGGAAGTGCTCAAGGAAACCTTCGTACATGGGAGGCCATGCGTCTAGGTTATGATAGATATCATATGTCCACAGAATTATCCTTGGTTGACCCAAAAGTCTCCAAAGAAAAATAAGAAGATTACTATCATCTTCTTTCCAATGGTGAGTCTTCTCTTGACATATAAATATCTCCGTTGTCTCCAAGTGAAAATTATGTTTCAAATAAACTCCAAGATCATACAGGTAGTGCTCGTAGATATATTCAGCAAGTGGATGTGTACAATCATGTCTTATGAGAACACGAGGTTTATGTCATTAGACATCTTGTATGATAGTGGAAAAACACCCTTCCAAAGTTGGGTTTGCCTCACCCTATTTGATTCACGAAATATAACTACTAAATGATGTATAGAATACAACACACTTTTCTATACTGTTTAGGGAGAACCTCCACAGCTAGATACCACCGTTCTATTCCCCTATTATCCCCACTCGACCCGGCAACACTCTTATTACCTGAAAGAAATTGTGAAGCAGAAAGGGTGAGCACAACTAGCCTAGTAAAGAATATTATGACTAAAGCCAATTTACACCATCAATAGCCTTCATCATTAATAAATCAGAGATTTAGAACGTATGGTAGATGATAAAAGTTTTCAACCATAGTTGCGGTGAACGAAGCAATCCATTAGAAGAGTCGAAATAGACCATATAAGGTCTATTATCTTCTCTATGTTAAAAGTCCGCCATAATGTTTTATCCTCGTAACATCAATCAACAATTCTAGTCACGATCATGTGAATAACTCATAATCACAATTGTGGTTCTAAATTCCTCTTCGCACGTGATCGAAGATAATTTTCATCACCGTCTTCACCAAACATCAAAAATTATGGTTATACCAAATCACAATTCCTGCTCGTAATCATTAAATCATCTTTGCACTACAGCCAAAGATATTCATTATTATCACATCCATGAATTTATATTTCATTGCTGACACTCAGCTCAATAATTAATCCACATCATCGAATCATCCATGCACTACAGGCCAAGGATATTTAGTATCACGACCACGAATTATCCATGCTCTACGGCCAAAGATAATCGTGTTTTCATCAACAGTCCTGATCATGCCATAAAATAATTCATCTTTGCACTACAGCCAAAGAGAATCCATAGCCATAATCATACCAAAAACTGTCCATCAAAGCACTACAAGCCAATGAGGACTTTTTCCACATCATTTGTAACATTAGGGTTATGATTATACCGAATAATCCATGGTCATAATCATACCAAGTCCATCTATGCACTACAGGCCACAGATGACTTTCAACATAATATAAGCATGAGGATGATGACAATATTATAAGCATTAGTCAAACTAAATCAATGATAAATATTAAAGACTTTAAATTTATCCAAACATTGTCAATCACTTAATAAAATCATAATCTAATATTGTTAGTATTATAAAAATATTTTAATCACTTCTTAAACTTATAAACAATTTAATTTAATTGTTTACATTTTTCCAAATAATGCATTTAATCATTCAAAATGCCATACTCATAAGATTTCATCACCAATAATCAAATTACTCATCAAAAATCTGCATATACCTTACATAGGATTTTCAAGCCATAAAATCCTATTTACCAATTTTTCAACTTCACATAACATATATAATTCATATGTTCGTAAGTAAATCATTTTCATGAAAAATACCAAATCAGTCCCAAAAATTATTCTTTTCTGGGATTAAGAAAAATATAGTTTCATATTGAACGTATATTTTTCTCGGAATGTTTAAAATTCATTTACTATTTTTCAAAAATCAATTTCTAATTAATTCCTTAAGAAATTAGCTACCTCAAGGTTAACACCACAAATTCCCAAATCTTGGCAGGATCTTACACATGTTAACGTGAGCTTCCAGTTTAAATTTCATGGTCATCGGAGTTATAGAACTCTGGTTATAGCGTTTTTCGTCAGAAAAATCTAAATATTGAAATAGTCATAACTTGCTCAATTTAAGTCGGAATGAGCTCATTTTTGGACAGTAGGTACATTATACCATATATTTTCATGTCTCAAAAGGCCGAAATTTTTCTCACAATTTAAGTCATGAAAATGCCCTTTTAAATTTTCCTCAGCAAGAGCTTTTTAGCACTTTTACTGCTTTTTTACTCCTTTACTAAAATCAGTCCACACAAAAATCTACAACACCTTTTCTAGTGATTCCACTTGGATAAGTTAGAAAACTCATAGATCTAACTCTAGAACTTGACCACACTCAAAAATTCGAAATATAATAGGAGATATGGTCAATTGAATTTCATACTCCATTTTTATCAAAATCTGATTTTCAACCCTTTGTGATTTCTAAGAAACTTTCATATTTTCACATAATAACCAACATAACTCATCATGACAATGACATAATAATTCAATAAAACAAGTTCAAGAATAAGTTTTAAAGATTTATAAGTTAATTTATCCTGAACTCAATAACGTCCAAATTATCAACATGATATTACGTTGTGGAGTAAAATTCAAGAATGCTCAGAAGAATATTTTCATGAAAAGATACTGGATGAAGCGCAAATATCAAGGATATTCCACTAATTTCATGGAGTATAGAAGTCAAAGTTTTAACCAATTGAGTATAATAAAGAATGGAATAACAAAAGAAATCACCAAGCATGCGATATACCGCACAGGTAGGTTATTCCAACAGAATAATAAATAACGGAACCAAGTCCGGCGTAAAACGCACAAACAGGATTTTCCAACAGAATAATAAAGGATGGAACCAGGTCCGGCGTAAAACGCACATACTAAAGAATGAAATAACAGAAGAATTTCACCAAGTATAGGGTAGCTCAGCGTATCTGAGTTATTCAATGTAATAATAAATAATGGAATAACAGAAGTTCTCTTCATGAATACAAAAGAAATAATACCCCTTACCGTAAAAGAAACTGAATATAAGAGTAGGGAAGTAGCAGAATACTTTTCTATAGTTTCTCTATAATTTCTCTCTCTAGAGTTTCAGTGAATTCATAAGAAATAATAAAGGAATGAGCTTCTATTTATAAAAGAATGGACTGCATAATAACTAATTCATGAACGGTCCAGATTGATTTACTTTTAAACGGATGGTCCATATTGGTTTACTATTAAAACTTAAAGTAACGGTCCATACTAATTTACTATTAAAACTTTAAACCAGCAATCCATATTGATTTACTATTATAACTATCCACCAGCATTCCATATTGATTTACTATTATATCTTCAACCAACGGTCTGACAAATTAGCTCATTTCCTCATGGAATAATATTGTACCCAAAAATAATTTGGACCGAAAAGAAATATATTTTACGGGTGAATAGTACTCTGTGAATAGTAATTTGTGAATAGTAACTCGTGAATAGTAACTCGTGAATAGTAACTCGTGAATAGTACTTCGACATGTTGGTCGATTTTGCTATTGCCAAATCGCACGCAAGCATACGCGGTCCACAAGTAATATAAGTAAGTAAAGTGTTGAACCCACGAGGACGAAGTCTCAAACTAAAACAAATACTAAGGTAGAGTCGTCACTGATCTTATCTAAACAAGTAATTAAGAATGTTGGTTAAGCTATATGATTATAAATAAAAATAACGAGAGAAATGGTTGTGCTAAGAAGTCAAGATAGGATTACAACTCCCCTAATGTGTCACTTAATCTCCTAACTCTCCATATTACAAACACATCAAGGAATGGCCAACCGAAAGAAGCAATTACGCAAAAGCTTCTATCGAAAGTCAAATGCACATCCCTAACCGGCTAAAACACAATATGTCTATTAGTGACAATAACTCGGTCAAGGTCATTAAGCTAAGTCTCAAGGTCACACAAGGCACATAGAGATATGTCTATCCCATGAGCATATTATACACACATTCCGTAGGCATAGTTATAACAGGTGTTGCTGTATTTAAAAGCTAGATAATAACATTAATTTGTCAATGTCCATTATTATCAATACTAAAAACTCTATCAAGCAATCAGTCATTAAATACTAAATACAACAACCCATTCCATAATGATTCATTATATATAATAGGTGAGAAAGTTGATCAAGCTAAAAAAAAGGTTACACTGCAATCCTAAAGATGGATTTAGTTCATAACTATGGTACTAACACCCATATTCAATACATTCACCATAATCAGGAGTACACAAATAAATGGGAGATTTGGAATAAGAAAACTCCTGTTAGGAAATGTTCTGTCTCCAAATCTTCTCTTCACTGTACAAAAGCTGAACTCAGGTCAGACGCAATAACTTTTCTTCTTTAAAACACATCTTCTTTCTCTTCTAATCTAAGCTGCTGGTGAGTTACTGTTTGATATCTCTGATATTCGATATTGAATGCAGCGGCTTCTCTTTGTATTTATATGACTCGCTCTTTTTCTAGGTCATTAAAGACGCTTCACTGTTTGGACACCGGAGGTAGCGTATGCGGTCTGACAGCACCTCAATCAATCGGTAAGGCGTGAAAGTTAGCGTTAAGTTACCCATATGTGGCATGGCCGCCCTGGCCGCTTTAGTTGAGGCACTGGGGCGCCAAGCTTAGCTATGGGGTAGCGCCGAGGCATTGGTGCCGGGGCGCCGAGTGTGGCGCTGGGGCACGAACTGTAAGAGAGACATTGGCGCTGCGGCGCCAACACAGATAAAATGACCTGAAATGCCAGAAACCAGCTCCTAAGCATACTTAGACATAATAACACTAAAAAAAATACTAAAAACTAAATAAGAGACTACAAACAGACATTAGTTTAAGGCACAAAGGAACTGATTCTTAGGTATAAAACCCACTCAACAAATACCCCCAAACTTACGCTATTGCTTGTCCCCGAGCAAACTAACAGGGACTCGTACCCATTATAGCACGAGACGGATGAAGACTAAATATAACAACTAAGAATATGGCCTTTAAACCCAACAAAAATCATACACATACTCTAATAATAGGGCAAAACGCATGCGAAAGAAGGCTTAAAGTCAAACGATAACCACGAGACTTTAATAGATCCATACGAGGTGTGTGTGTGCAGACCAAGCATCAAACTAGCCATAGCCCAAACTCAGATCACACATTCGACTGTGATACTAATAAGCTTACTATGCAACTCACATGATTACAAGCATTAAGACAAGACGCAGAATATGACAGGCTCAAAAGTTCTAGTATAGAAGCAATATCAGATTCAGACAGTTCTTGATTACTTTGAGGCTAAACAAAGCACCCATTAGCAAGCTTTCGATCAATGACTCCCAAGCCAGAGGACTTTAGGGCATTAGGTGTAAAACACCCCTAAGAATCTAATAACTCAAGCACAAAGGCCATGTAAACAACATAAGTCTACAATCGATATTACCAACCTACGTTTATGGGTGGGTGCGTTTCCACGCTTCATCTCAACCCACCGTAGGACTGTTATTGATTTTTTTTTTCATAGACTCGAACGTGTACAAGCTTCTAAGTCTTTTATTACCTTGACATCCACATAGTTTTAATAGCGTACAAATTTATAACACAATAAAAAGACAACCTAAATCTGGACACACAACTAGTAAACACATTTGGTCAGTGCTCGCTAACATGATGGATCCAAGACAGTTTCAATATATCTAAAACACACTCCCCAAATTCTCATAGACTTGCCACTAGCCTAAGAGAATGATGTAATTAATTGATGTTCGACAAAAGCCAAAAATGACACTTACCGCTAACTACCCTAGCCCATCATATATAGACAGTTACAAACTCGGGGCTAGATTTAATCACAAAGTAGCAGACAAAAACTATAAACTATCTAGCACCCTTACAATCACAGGGCAAAGCCATAACACATGGCATCAAGTATACCAATTAATCAGTGTAAAACCCAAAAAAAATTAGGCTATAGGCAAACAAAATATGACTAAGTCAAGATATTTCCAAACAAAAGATATATCCACAAGCATCTAAGTCAAGATATTTCCAAACAAAAGATATATCCACAAGCATGCATTCGATTGTATACACATGCATCAAAAAACAAACAACTTTATCACAATAATAAACACGATAGATATATAAAATATTAAAACATAAGTCTGGGGCTATCAAGCCCAAATACTCCACTCCAAACCATATTAAAATTAAACCATAGCAGTTTAAACCTTAACACTATCACAATTCATATATTAAATAGATAAACGGAATCTCCCCCTAAACTTGTAAATTGGCCAGCGCCTTCACTGGCCACCTTCATCATCGTCTGCATCTTCACCATCATTCGCAGCTCGCTCATCACCAAACAGCAAATCATTTGCACCAACATCACCAAATAGCATATCGTCATCAGCGCCCTCATTACCAGCAACACCTTCGAGATCATCATCATCACCATCATCCTCCACGTTAACTGACTCATCAGCGCGGGCCCCTTAAATAGGCAGAAATTGAGGCGGATAAGGCGCATAAATTGGAGGGGCTGGAAATGGGAAGGACATAAAATCAGCATCGTCGCCTCCCTGAGCAACATGGATGTTGGAGAACGTGTTCACAAACTCTGCATGAAAATGGTGGAATTGATTCTGCCACCCAGCGACATGGTCAATCTTGCAATGCAGGAAACTCAAGCTATTAAGAATTTCTGTGAGGAACCCAGCATGAATGTTCTCAAAAGACGGGTGCTCGGGCACGTGCAAGCAGGTACCCGCCTTAGTGGAAGGTGGCGGGTCGATTCTTTGGTGTGGCGGTGAGGTCTTTGGCGAAAATCTGGTCCGTGGATGTGATGACGCTCCTCCTGCATCGCATAGTGGCTGATGAGATGGTGATTAATTACAGACATTGGGGGCAGGGTGACATCTTCTTTCTCCCATTGAACACCTACCCGTTTGCATAGACGAGTGATAAGAGATGGGTGTGGGAGACCAGACATGATTTTGCTCTTAATAGCCTTTTTAATGGACTCATTGATTAGTGCTCCAACATCGATATTCAAACCGTTAACAATTGCATAGAGCAGAGTTGCTCTTTCCCGAGTCACATCACTCACATGCCGGGTAGGCTGAATGTTTGCACATATGAAAGTGTACCACGCCTTACCATAACGGTTGAGGGCTTGTTGGGGAAATGAAGTCCTTTCTGCCGTGTAATCGTTTGTTTTCCATACCGTCCCAGGCTTACAAAGCTTGCTAAAAATCTCATCAGTGTGGTAGTCGCGAATCCCATTTTTTCGATAATCCCGGTGGTCAAAATTTTGTGTCCCATAAACTGCATTGATAGCCTTGATATCAAAAGGAATCAATTTGCCCCGTACTGGTGAAGCCGGCGGACCATCCGGGATGGCATTGGCATAAAATTCCTTGACTACCGCTACCACAGCCGACTCCGGTGGCTTTGTGAAATGTACCCACTTCATCTTGGAGATCATTGCATTCATCTCACCATCCAGCTTATCGTCAGGCCGAAGGCCTCGCTCAAGCACTAAACTGCGAGATAAAAAGTTATGCGTATATCTCTGATAAGCTTCCTCTGTTGGAAATTTCACAGCGTCCCATGTATGAGCACGAGAATGGGAAGAGGATGGAGGAGGGCCAATACTAGTCCTTGGGCGTTTTGAAGCCATGATAAGCAACCAATTGAGATAATTACAGAGATGAAGCACAAATGGAGATACCACGACAAATCCCGGTTAAATAGACAACTAAGGATTACACAGAGGTGAGAAATAACGGACAGAAAGGCAACCGTTTGTCGATTGGGTGCCTAAACGGTAGGAAACGGCCGACGATTGGGACAAGGGAGAGATAGAGACGCGTCGCTTGGTGAGGATCTGCTAAATATACTAGGACAGTTCAGTAAAATGCCTCTTTTAATTAACAAAACCGCTGTCGGGGCGCGAGTGCCAAACCCACTATGGCGCTGGGGAGCGAGGAACGGCGCCGGGACGCGAGGTGTGGCTGAGCATGGCGCTGGGGTGCCACTCATAGGTTGACTAGAGCACAAAACTCCAGACACTATGCCTGTCGTTGGCGCTGGGGCGCGAGGAACGGCGCTGGGGCGCGAGGTGTGGCTGAGCATGGCGTTGGGGCGCCACTAGTAGGTTGACTGGAGCGCGAGACTCCAGAAACTATGCCTGCCAATGATGCCGGGGAGCGAGCATTGGCACCGGGGCACCGAGTGTGGCGCTGGGGTGCCACTTTAGAAATCTTTGAAACTCAGCCCTGCACAATGCACAAACGAGCGTTACCACACAACAATCCAAACCAACACAATATTCATAAGCTAAAGCACATCCTGACGCATGGCCCTAATAACATGCACTACATAGCACTACTGGAAGCAGATAGGAATCACAATTCTAAATACTAAGAAACTTATTCACGTACTATCATATTATGCAGAACAAAATTTCTGCCCTATAAACTACAAACACTAACTAAATAAGAAAAATGAAACGAAAGTAAAAAAAAATGAAAACAATTTGTTGATACTGAGATGGGGATGCCTCCCATCAAGCACTTGATTTAGAGTCGTCGGCTTGACTATTCTCCCGTCTTACACCGGGTCTCCCAATCTAATGGAGGTATTCTGACGGTCGACCTCGCCGCCCCAGTAGTGTTTTAACCTTTGCCCATTGACTTTGAAGGTAGTGTCAGAATTTGGGTCCTCGACCTCTATTGCCCCATAGGGATAAACCTTGGAAATTGTGAAGGGCCCCGACCATCGGGACTTTAGCTTCCCAGGAAATAACTTTAGATGGGAATTGAACAGAAGAACCTTCTGGCCCGGTTCAAAGTGTCTATCAAGGATTTTCTTATCATGTCACCTCTTGGTCTTCTCCTTGTACAACTTAGCGTTTTCATACGCTTACAAACGAAACTCATCTGATTCATTCAGTTGCAATAGCTGCTTTTCACCGGCTGCCTCAAGATCAAAGTTGAGCTTTTGAATAGCCCAGTATGCATTGTGCTCCAATTCAACTGGGAGATGACATGCCTTACCATAAACAAGCCTATATGGAGACATTCCTATAAGCGTTTTATAAGATGTGCGATAGGCCCATAATGCATCATCAAGCTTCTTAGACCAGTCCTTACAGTTTGGGTTAACAATCTTCTCTAAGATTCGTTTCACCTCCCGATTCAAAATTTCAGCTTGACCGTTGGTCTGTGGGTGGTTGGCAGTGGCTATCTTATGGGTCACCCCATACTTGGCTAGGAGGGCTTCAAAGTATTTGTTACAAAAGTGCGACCCTTCATCGCTGATGATAGCCCGAGGTGTGCCGAAACGAGTGAAAATATTCTTCTTTATGAACTGAAGCACCACCTTAGCATCATTAGTCGGCAAGGCAACTGCTTCCACCCACTTTGAGACATAATCCACTGCCACAAGGATGTAGAGATTGTTAAAAGAGGATGGGAATGGTCCCATGAAGTCGATTCCCCATACATCAAATAACTCGACTTCCAGGATGTTCTGCAATGGTAACTCATGCCGTCTTGATATAGTGCCTACACCGTGGCATCATCCGCGATGCATCACATATATACGTGTGCATCTTTGAATAGGGTAGGCCAATAAAATCCTGACTGAAGCACCTTAGCAGCAGTTCGTTGACCTCCAAAATGACCCCCATAGTTTGATGAGTGGCAATGATGAGAACACCTTCAGTTTCTTCTTCCGACAAACATCTACGCAGAATCTGATCAGAACACTGCTTGAACATGAAGGGCTCATCCCACAAATATTGCTTGGCATCCTTAAGGAATTTCTTCCTTTGTTGATAGCTCAGATTTTGGGGAAGCACTTGGCAAGAAACGTAGTTAGCGAAATCTGCATACCACGGAACTTTGCCATTGACAACAACAAAAAGTTGCTCATCCGGGAAGAAGTCATTTATGGCTTTGTCAGCATCTCCCGAGGGCGTGGTGTTTTACAATCTTGACAAGTGATCGGCAACCTGATTTTCTATCCCCTTCTTATCTCGGATTTCCAAGTCAAACTCCTGGAGAAGCAGAACCCACCGTATCAATCTCAGCTTAGCATCCTTCTTTTCTATTAAGTACTTTATTGCCAAGTGATCGGTGTATACAATCACCTTCATTCCAATGAGGTCGGAACGGAACTTGTCAAAAGCATAGACTACTGCCAACAATTCCTTCTCAGTGGTGGTATAATTTAACTGAGCATCAGTTAATGTCTTGCTTGCATAGTAAATGGTGTGGAAAACCTTCTCTCTTCTCTGACCCAACACTGCCCCAATAGCGAAGTCGTTGGCATCACACATTAGTTCAAAGGGGTAGGTCCAGTTTGGAGCTATCATTATAGGTACCGTGGCAAGTCTTTTCTTTAATAAGTCAAAGGCGCTCAAGCATGCCTCATCAAACTGGAATGGCATGTCCTTCTCCAATAGTGTGTACAATGGTTTTGTAATCCGTGAGAAGTCCTTAATGAACCGTCTATAGAAACTGGCATGTCCGAGAAAACTCCTCACCCCTTTCACTGAGTTGGGTGGAGGCAGGTTATTGATCACATCTATTTTGGCCTTGTCAACCTCAATTCCACCTGCAGAAACCCAATGGCCCAAAATAATGCCTTCTTCAACCATGAAGTGACATTTCTCCCAATTCAGTACCAGGTTGGTTTCGACACATCGATGGAGAACAGCAGTCAAATTTGTTAAGCAGTCTTCAAAAGAGCTCCTAAACACTAAGAAGTCATCCATAAAGACCTCCAAGGTCTTTCTAACCATATCAGAGAAGATCGACATCATACACCACTGAAATGTTGCGGGGGCATTACATAACCCGAAAGACATTTTCCGAAAGGCGAAGGTCCCATACGGACATATGAATGTCTTCTTCTCCTGATCTTCAGAAGCAATCGAAATCTGATTGTACCCGGAGTATCCATCAAGCAGACAATAATATTCGTGCCCAGCCAACCGGTCAAGCATCTGATCAATGAATGGAAGAGGGAAATGATCCTTACAAGTTGATTTGTTCAGTTTCCTGTAATCCATGCACACTCTCCACCCGGTCACTGTCCTTGTGGTAATCAGTTCGTTGTTCTCATTGGATACAACTGTCATCCCTCCTTTCTTGGGCACACACTGGATTAGACTAACCCAAGGGCTATCGGAGATGGGGTAGATGATGCATGCATCTAGCAACTTGATGATCTCTTTCCGGATGACCTCTTTTATAATGGGATTTATCCGCCTCTGATGCTCTATAGATGGCTTCGAGCCTTCCTCCAATAATATTTTTTGCATGCATAGAGTCGGGCTGATCCCTTTTATATCAGAAATAAACCATCCCAGGGCAGTTTTGTATTTCTTGAGCACAAGCAACAACTTTTCTTCCTGACATTTTGTTAGAGAAGCAGAAATTATCACAGGTAAAGAAGATGAATTCCCTAAGTAAGCATACCTTAGGTGATTCAGCAAAGGTTTGAGCTCAAGGACAGGAGGCTCGACTACCGACGACTGAGCCTTGGAAGTGGATGCCTCATTATCTTTCAAAGACTTAAACTGTCGATGAAATTTCTTAGATCTTTGGGTCTCATCGGGCCACTTGGCACATTCCACATGTGTGGGCTCTTCCATAGTGCTAGCCCTAGTTAAAATGGTTACCAAAGGGTCTTTAATGCAAGTTTCTGAGAATACTTCCTTAACTTAATTATCAATGGTATTAATCTGGAAGCACTCCTCAGGGGTATTAGGATACTTCATTGATCTAAAGACATTATATAAGACCCCAACTTTTTGAATAAAGATTAAATCTTCTCAAAAAATATTTTTGAATATTATGGTGTGGATTTGATATAATATTATAGTTGTGGGTAATATTTACAAATTTTGCAAAGTACGCAAGTTGTTATATAATATTCGATTGGTCGGGGAATATTCATTTTAACAGGGAATATTCGTACAATGGCACAATCATTGGTGGACCCCCACAACGGAATTATTATCGGATTGAGAAAATGACAAAAAATACTTTATGAAAATAACGGCGGAAGTTTTACCGTTAACTGTTGAAACACCCAGTGTTAAAAGAAATGCGATGTACGCGTGGTTGCATAGTAGCACAGCGGTATTAATTATTGATGTTTACGTGAGAAGTCACTCGGTTATACTCAATTATTACTACGATAATTCTTTGCATCATATCTCTCATATTATTGATTCAATTATTATCATAGTATCATTTGCATAATATTTTATATTATTAAATCAATAATTGAGGGCGACAAAAGTTATTCATATTATTATTTGCAATTATCGACAATGTCTAGAAGTTACATCGAGGAGAGGTTTGGTCACCTAATTGCGGCCAATAAGGAGAAATCCTTATCGGAAAGCCCCTCTTTCACAGGAACGACACGGTTGTTAAATATTGTGAGTTATAATATTAATGATGAATAAGTTGTGTTGATTAAAAATGAATTTTGATAGTTCCATTATGTTGGGATTATTAGTGTTAGTGGAAATCGACATCTATTCCGATGATAATTGATTTCTGGGGGTTATATTGATAAATCGGGTAATTTATCGGATAAATGAGCAATTAATTGCTACTAATTCACATGCTTATATAACTATTTGTTCACATGTGTGTACTATTGAATCACATTATTTACTATTAGGGGAGTTGGTGCAAGATTGATAATACTTGCATGACTAAGCTAAAAATGGAGGTATAGATGGAGGTACTATATTGTAATTCGTATTTTTCACATGATTATACTATTGATTCACATGACTGAACTATTGATTCACATTATTTACTATTAGGGGAGGTGGTGCAAGTTTGATAATACTTGCAGGACTAAATTAAAAATGAAAGAAAAGTTGGAGGTATTGTACTGTAATTTTTCGAGCCCCAAAACGTTCAATTATCAAAATTATATTTTCCTATAAATAGAAGCTCATTCTTCCTTCATTTCTCACCAATTCGGAAAAGCTTTAGAGCGATTATTATAGAGAGAAATTATAAAGAGAAAGAAGAAGAGAAGTCTGCTACCTCACTATTCCAGTATCCAGTTTTTCTAAGGTAGGGAGTATTATTTCTTTCTTATCCATGAAGAGAACTTCTGTTATTCCATTCTTTATTATTCTGTTAGAATAACCGGTATATGCGGGCTACCCTATACTTGGTGAAATTCTTCTATTATTCCATTCGTTATTATTACATTGGAATATCACATACATGCGCTTTCTGGGGACCGATTCCGTCTTTATTATTCCATTGGAATATCCTGTTTGTGCGTTTTTCACGGACCGATTCCGCCTTTATTATTACATTGGAATATCCTGTACTGCATGCATTTTACGGGACTGATTTCGTCTTTATTATTACGTTGGAATATCCATGCATGCATTTCTACGCTTAGAACTCGGTTCCGTTAATTATTATTACATTGGAATAACTTTTTGTGCGATCTATCGCATGCCTGGTGATTTCTTTTGTTATTCCATTCCTTATTATACTCAGTTGGTTAAAACTTTAACTTCTATACTCCATGAAATTAGTGGAATATCCTTGATATTTACGCTTCATCCAAAGATCTTTCATAGAAATATTCTTCCTAGCATTCTTGAATTTTACTCTACAAAGCGGTATCATGTTGACAATTTGGACGTTATTAGTTCCTGGATAAATTAATTCTTGAACTTGTTTTATTGAATTCTTATATCATTGTCATCATCCTCATGTTTATATTTTGTTGAAAGTCATCTGTGGCATGTAGTGCATAGATGGACTTGGTATGATTATGACCAGGGATTATTCGGTGTAATCATGACCGTAATGTTAAAAATGATGTGGTAAAAGTCCTCATTGACCCGTAGTGCATTGATGGACAGTTGTTGGCATGATCATGACCATTAATGAATACACGAATGTCCTTGGTCCGTAGTGTATGGATAGTTTGTGGTCGTGATACTAAAGAATATCCTTGGCCATAGTGCAGGGGTGATTCGATGATGTGGATTATTTATTAAGCTGAGTCCCAACGATAAAAGTGATGAAAAACCTTTTAAATCATAAAAGATAGTAGATTTTATTCTCTACTTGACTCTTTTAATGGATTGCTTGTTCCGCTGCAGTTAAACTTGATGGTTGTTATATTATATCAGTTTAACACTGTTGAAGGCTAACGATAATATATTCTGTATTATCTTAGTCATAATATTTCCTACTTGGCTAGTTGAGCTCACCCTTTTACTTTCATTGTTCTCTTCAGGAAATGAGAACGTAGCAGGGACTAGTCGGGGAACGGAGTGACGGACCAGATGATAGCATTAGTAGTCCTCACTATTCAGTGAAATAGTGGGAAAATAAATGTAATAATATTGAATTTGAGTTTGTATATTGTCTAGACGACAATATTTGTATTAAAACTCACAGCTTATGTTTTGTCGTACTTTGAACGACAGTTGTATAATTAAGTTGTATTTATATTCTGTACCATGTATTTGGCGACTTGGAATAGGTGATGTATACCTATTTTGGGGGCACCATAGTTGGTATCAAAGCTTAGGGATATGATCCCTGGCTAAGATGTGAGACTAGAACTAGGAGGGGAGAGACGGGGAATTCCTCCGCTCGTATGACCTACCTAATTTTTTGGTATTTAATTGGTTGGTCAGAGTATAGAGATAATATGTTGCATGTTAATTAACCCTTGTTTTGTGGAAGTATTTGAAAATGGCATCCGAGAATATTGAGAATAGCAATGGAGCACAAGAGACCGTTGAGTCTCCACAGATCAACAATCAGAATAATGTGCATCAGGAAGGCGACAATCCTCATGCAAACAACAACACTGACCAAATGATGAACAATGGAATATTCAGAGGCTTTATGTAATTCATGCAACATCAGGCGAGAGTGGCTCCTGCTCAAAATGCAGGTGGAAAAACTGGAAACTCTCGGACGGTCACCGCTAAACAGTTCAAGGAGCTGGGACCACCCGAGTTTATTGGAGAGCCAAAACCACTTAAGGCGGAAGCGTGTATAAAGCAGATCACCAAGATATTTGATGTCTTGGGATGCTCCGAGGAGCAAAAGGTTCCCTTCGCCACCTTCATATTGTGTGAAGAGGCGATTCATCGAGTGGGAATCAGAAAAAGCGTTACTCACTGACGCACCCAAGATGTCTTGGGAGAAGTTTCGAAAGCTATTCAACGACAAGTACTTTCCCGAAAGTATTCGTCACATGAAAGAGGTGGAGTTTATCAAGTTGGAGCAAAATAATATGATCGTGTCGTAATACGAGGCTAAATTTGCGGAGTTATCCCAGTTTGCATCCCATTTGGTCGATAATGAGGAGCGAATGACACGAATGTTTTTAAGAGGTTTGAAACCGGAGATATGTCAATATCTTATTTTTCATAAACTGTGTTTGTACTCAGATGTTGTAAATAGGGCTCAGTTATTGGAGCGCGGTAACGAGTCAACGCAACCAAGAGAAAGCAGCCGGTAGCATGAAAATACCAGTGGTATCAGTCATCGAAGTGGTGATAACAAACGTTGAGGGAATCAACATGCCAGAAATGGTAACCACTTCGGTGGTAATCATGGCCAAGACAGTAAAAATGGATATTTCAAGAAAAGGAGATTCTACAATGATGGAAAGACGTCAGCACCAGCAACCGTGGTTAAAGAAGGAGAACGACCACCTATCATATGCTTCAAATGCGGAGGGGAGGGACATATCAGTCCAAACTGCGCAATGCCATCCAAAGCGTGTTATAATTGTGGAAGAGAAGGTCACCTAGGTCGATTTTATCGTTCACCGAAGACAAGTTCAGCTAGGATGGAGGCACCAAAGGCCGTCCCAGAAAAGTCAAAGTCGGTGGTGCAAGGGATAGCATTTGTTGTGATCTCCCAGAAAGAAAGGAACCCGAACGAGGTCATCACGGGTAAGCTTATCATAAACTCTAGCGAAGTCTATACCTTATTTGATACCGGTTCTACCCATTCTTTTATTTCTTCTACTTGCGCTCAACGATTAAATTTGACTTCAGAGAAATTAGACTTTGAATTATCTGTTGAAACTCCGTTGGGAGAAACCTTCGTTACATTCACTATTTATAAGTCTTGTTTGGTTCAAATTGGTACCCTCACATTACCTGTTGACCTTATTTCATTGAAAATACTTGCATTTGACGTGATTCTAGGGATTGATTGGTTAACTACTCATCATGCAAAAATTGATTGTTTTCGTAAGGTTGTTAGCTTTCATATTCCTAACCAACCTATTATGCGAATTCAAATAACTAAACCATTAAAATCAATCAATGTCATTTCAAGCCATAAAGCTATTCGTTTATTAAAAAATGGATGTCAAGCTTTCTTAGCTCATGTCACGGATCTATACAAAAATACGTCAGTTTTGAATGATATTTCTGTTGTTAATAAATTTCCTGACGTATTCCCCGAAGAACTTCCCCGCCTACCCAGGAGCGTGAAATTGAATTTTGTATAGACCTTGAACCCAGACAAAACCCATTTCCAAAGCCCCATATCGAATGGCTCTATTGAACTTCGTGAGTTAAAGACCCATTCGCGAGAATTGTTAGACATTGGTTTCATTCGTCCTAGTACGTCTCCTTGGGGTGCTCCTGTTCTATTTGTGAAGAAGAAAGATGGGAGTATGCGACTTTGTATTGATTTTCAGGAGTTGAATCATGTCACCATCAAAAATAGGTACCCATTGCCACGTATTGATGACCTGTTTGACCAGTTGCAAGGCGCCAAATTCTTTTTAAAGATTGATCTTCGTTCAGGATATCATCAATTGAAGATTAGAACCAATGACATTCCAAAGACGGCTTTCAGAACTCGGTACGGGCATTATGAATTCCTAGTCATGTCCTTTGGATTGACTAATGCTCCTGCTTCCTTCATGGATATGATGAACCGAGTATTCAAGGAATATTTGGATCATTTTGTGGTTGTCTTTATTGATGACATCCTCATATATTCCAAAAGCCGTGAAGATCATGAGAAACACTTGAGGCTAATACTCCAAAAGCTTCGTGAAAACAAGCTATATGCCAAGTTGAAGAAATGCAAGTTTTGGCTTGAGGAAGTTGCATTCCTTGGGCACGTGATATCAAATCATGGGATATCTGTTGACCTAGCAAAGATTGTAGCAATTCAAAGCTGGGAGAAACCTAAATCAGTGACCAAAGTACGTAGCTTTCTCGGCTTAGTTAGTTATTATCGAAGATTCGTAGAAGGGTTTTCTCGAATCGCTACTCCATTAACTCAGCTGACTCGAAAAGATACAAAATTCGGTTGGAGCATGGAATGTGAGAAGAGTTTTCAAGAACTCAAGAGGAGACTCATTTCAGCACCTGTTCTGACAATACCATCCGGCTCGGAGGATTTGTCATCTACGAGGCATTACCCAGATGCAATTAGTGGAGATATACATCACCTCATATTTCTTCACTCAAAAGGATACATGATGTAATGTAATTCAAATACTATTTACCATCCTAGAAATACAACGTAGTCACGTGCATAATACGACAAAATCAACATAAATGACTTACAAAGGATGTTTGAATACAAATATCTTTGGTCTATATAGAGATTATACAAACTCAAAAGGAGTCCTCATTAAATATTATTATCACACTATTTATACAAAATCAAAAGGAGGACTCACTAATGCTATCACACTATTTCCATCACTACTAATGCTATCCTCCTACACTCGTCTCAATCTATATTCTCATTTCTCATTTCAAGAGAACAAAGAAAGAAAGGGTGAGCTCAACTAGCCCAAAGAAAGAAATATTATAACTAAGATAATGCGTAATAAATTATCATTAGTCTCCAACAATGTTAAACCGATAAAATATAATGTAAACATCAAGTTTAATCTGCAATGAACAAGCAATCCATTAAAAGAGTCAAGTAGAAAATAAAATCTACTATCTTTTATGATTTAAAAGGTTTTTCATCACTTTTATCGCTGAGACTCAGCTTAATAAATATTCCACATCATCGAATCACCCCTGCACTACGGCCAAGGATATTCTTTAGTATCACGACCACAATTATCCATGCACTACGGGCCAAGAATATTTGTGTATTCATTAATGGTCATGATCATGCCAATAACTTTCCATCAAAGCACTACAGGCCAATGAGGACTTTTACCACATCATTTATAACATTACGGTCATGATTACACCGAATAATCCCTGGTCATAATCATACCAAGTCCATCTATGCACTACAAGCCACAGATGACTTTCAAAAAATATAAATATGAGGATGATGACAATGATATAAGAATTCAATAAAACAAGTTCAAGAATTAATTTATCCAGAACTAATAATGTCCAAATTGTCAACATGATATCGCTTTGTAGAGTAAAATTCAAGAATGCTCGTAAGAATATTTCCATGAAAATATATCGGATGAAGCGCAAATATCAAGGATATTCCACTAATTTCATGGAGTATAGTAGTCAAAACTTTAACCAACCGAGTATAATAAAGAATGGAATAACAAAAGAAATCACCATGCATGCGGTGATTTCATGCGATAAAGTTATTCCAACAAAATACTAAATAACTAACCAGTCGTGCGAAATTTGCAACCGACAAGATGTTCCAATGTAATAATAAAGAATGGAATAACAACAAAAATAACCTTGTATGCGCAGATTTGATGACAAGTTATATTCAATAGAATACTAATAAGATTTAATCGGTCCCACCAGAAAACGCATGCATGTGATATTCCAATGTAATAATAATAAAGACGGAACACAGTCCCACAGAAAATGCATGTATGTGATATTCCAATAGAATAATAAAGACGGAATCAGTCCCACAGAAAATGCATGCATGTATATTCCAATGTAATAATAAAGACTTTTAATAATAGAAGAATGTCACCAAGTATAGGGTGTAGATCATATATACAAAGTTATTCCAATGTAATAATAAGAAATGGAATAACAACACTTCTCTTCATGAATAAGAAAGAATAACACCCCTTACCGTAAAAGAACTGAATATAAGAGTAGTTAAGTAGCAAAAATCTTTTCTTCTTTCTCTCTATAATTTTTTCTCTAGAGTTTCAGTGAATTCGTAAGAAATAATGAAAGAATGAACTTCTATTTATAGGAGAATGGAAGTGTACTGTTTATGAACGAATTATTTCTGCAGAATTATTTCTTCAACCAAATACAATAAAGTCAATCAACTAACCAATAAAATCATAACAAAAATTAAAATATAATACATATATATAAACACATGTTTTCAACTTATATATATCAATATTATATATACACCACTTAATTTTTCTCCCCTATAACCAACATCAATCCCCCACCCTCCCAATAATCACTTTCACTACACTCTTACACATCACTATCATACTACCATTTTTCCACCATTTTCCACTCACACACACATCACACACCTATCACTTTCACATATCATATTCTCCCACCATATACTCAATACATACATATACTTCCATACGTATACTCTTCCATTTCCAAAATCATTTTTCCAACATATATGGGTTCACATGTGGCCCCCCATATGTGGGCCCCACCTTTAAATAATTTTCACCGATTATTTTGAAAAATGGGTAAATAGAAATCCATAAAATAAGCAAACTTCATAAAAATCACCTTAATAATTTTAACAACATTTATCATCTTTATTACAATTCACAATATTAATCGACCATGTCGCTCCTGTGAAAGAGGGGCTTTCCAATAAGGATTTCTCCTATCATGCCAAGCAATTAGGTGACCAAACCTCTCCTCGATGTAACTTCTAGACATCGTTAATATTGCAAATAATAATATTAATAATTTTGTCGCCTCAATTATTGATTTTAACAATATAATAAATATCGACAATAATCAATCAAATAACGTGAGATACTATGCAACAATTACTATAACAATAATTGAACAAAACTGAATGACTTCTCACGTAAGCATCAATAATCAATACCGTGTGCTACTATTCAACCACGCGTATTACTGTACTTTTACTACCGAGTAGTTCAACAGTATCAACGGTAAAACTTCTGTCGTTATTTTCATAAAAATATTTTTGTTGTTTTCTCAATCCGACAATAATTCTGTTGTGGGGTCCACCAATGATTGCGCCGTTGTACGAATATTCCCTGCTAAAATGAATATTCCCCGACCAATCGAATATAATATAACAACTTGCATACTATGCAAAATTTATAAATATTACCCACAACTATAACATTATATCAATTTCACTCCATAATATTCAAAAATAATATTTATAGAAAATTCATCTTTATTCAAAAAGTTGGGGTTTTACAATCTCCCCTTCTTATGAAATTTCTCGCCTCAAAATTAGTGGTAATGTGACTGGTATGTCGAAGAGGTAAGGATACCTTGATTTCATTTCGATTCTAACTCCCAAGTCATTTCCTCAACATCGTGGTTTCTCCACAAAACTTTGACTTGAGGTATAACCTCGAGCGAGAATATGTTCCTTCTTATCCAAGATTTGAACAGAACCTCTTCATACGCCGTCAAATCTTCCGCTATTTCGTCCGATTCTAACTCAATAATGTGGTTCGGTCTTCCACATATTTACGTAATATGGATATGTGAAAAATGTTATGAACACGAGACATACTTGGCGGTAAAGCGAGTCTATAGACCACGCCTCCTACTCGATCAAGGATTAAAATGGGCCGATGAATCGAGGATCGAGCTTTCCTCTCTTTCCAAATCTCGTAACTCCTTTCCATGGAGCAACACGTAACAACACACATGATCTCCTATATCGAATTCCACGTCCTTTCGATGAAGATCGCAAGATAACTCTTTTGTCGATCTTGTGAGGTTTTTATACGCTGTTTCGGATCGTTTGAATCTTTTTCGTAGTCATACGTACTCAACTCCGGTCCCCAATAACGTTGCTTCACCCACCTCATCCCAAAGATACTTTGAGAACGACATTTTCTTCCATACAACGCTCGAATGGAGCCATGCCAATACTTGCTTGATAACTGTTGTTGTAGGAAAACTCCACCAATGGTAAGAACTTGTCCCAACTTCCTTGAAATCAAGGACACAGAGTCTTAATAGATCTTCAAGAGTTTGAATAGTCCTCTCCGATCGTCCGTCTGTCTCGAGGATGATATGCCGAAGCTAAATCAGAATCGCGCTCCATAGCTTTTCTCGCAAACTAACCCAAAATCGTGAAGTAAATCTTGGGTCTCGATCAAAAACTATGGATACTAGCATACCATGCGCCTTTACAATCTCGCTTATGTACATACGAGCAAGACGTTCAAGTGTATAAGTTTCTCGATTTCGGTAAGAAATGAGCAGACTTGGTCAATCTATCAACAATGACCCAAATCGCATCTATACCTTGAGAAACCTTAGGAAGACCCCAGAATCTAAATCCATGGTAATGTGCTCCCACTTCCATTCTTGAATTTCAAGTGGTTGCAATGGACCTTTTGGTACTTGATGCTCCTCCTTGACTCGCTGACACGTTAGACACCTTGAGATAAACAACGCTATCTCTCTCTTCATATTGCCCCACCAAAATGTATGTCAAGATCATGATACATTTTGGTACTCCTGTGATGGATTGCAAAATGGTGTGTTGTCAGCGCCCCATCATGATTTTATACTTTAAATCGTGGTCGTTAGGAACACAAAGTCCGGAGTTGACTCAAGTATTCCTTCTTCATCGATTCTTGCTTCCTAAGATAGCACCTTCTTGCACTTTCTTCCTCATACGATCGCCTCCAGTGTCCGTAGCTTGAGCAACTTTAACTTTATCAATTAAAGCCTCGGTTCTACTCAGATATTCGCCATCATCACATGGGTCCCCTCGAGTCTTTAACTCTATCTCCATCCTTTGCAAGTCACACAAAATGGGCCTTTGTGTTGACAATATCGCACTCAGATTCTTGCATATGATCTTCTACTCAATGCGCCGCCTACCACGCTCGCTTTTCCATGATGGTATTGATGGTATGATCATAATCTTTCAATAGCCTCAAGCCAACGCCTTTGTCGCATGTTGAGTTCTTTTTGAGTGAAGAAATATTTGAGGCTTTTATGATCCGTAAAGATCTCCACCTTCTCCCCATACAAGTAATGCCTCCAAATTTTAAGTGCGAAGACCACAGCTGCTAACTCTAGGTCATGAGTAGGATAATTCTCTCTCATATTCTTTGAGTTGTCGTGAGGCATAAGCTATGACTTTCCCATGTTGCATGAGAACACATCCTAACCCTTTTCCCCAAGCATCATCAGAGATGACAAATCCTCCGAACCGTATGGTATTGTCGTAACAGTGCCGAAATGAGTCTCCTCTCGAGTTCTTGAAAACTCTTCTCACATTCCTCGCTCCAACCGAATCTTTGTATCTTTCCGAGTCACCGAAGTTAGTGGAGTAGCGATTCGAGAAAACCCTTCACGAATCTCCGATAATAACCAAATAAAGCCGAGAAAGCTACGATTTCTGGCCATCGATTTAGGTTGCTCCCAATTTGAATAGCTTCAATCTTTGTTGGTCAATGATATTCCATGACTTGATACCACGTGCCCAAGGAATGCTACTTCCTCAAGCCGTAACTCGCATTTCTTCAACTTGGCATAAAGCTTATATTCACGAAGCTTTTGGAGTATCAAATTTCAAGTGTTGCTTTCATGATCTTCACTACGCTTTTGAATAAATAAGGATGTCATCAATAAAGACGCACCACAAAGTGATCCAAATATTCCTCAAATACTTGGTTCATCATATCCATGAAGGCAACATGAGCATTAGTCAATCCAAAGGACATGACTAGGAATTCATAATGCCCGCATCGAGTTCTCGAAAGCCGCCTTTGAATGTCATCGCTTCTAATCTTCAATTGGTGATATCCTAACGAAGATCAATCTTTGAAAAGAATTTGGCTCCTTGCAACCGGGTCAAACAGTCATCAATACGCGGCAATGGGTACCTATTTTTGATGGTGACATGATTCAACTCCCGATAATCAATACAAAGTCGCATACTCCCATCTTTCTTCTTCACGAATAGAACAGAGCACCCCAAGGAGAAGTACTAGGATCTAATAAAGCCAATGTCTAACAATTCCTCGCATTGGGTCTTTAACTCCTCAAGTTCAATAGAGCCATTCGATATGGGGCTTTAGAAATGGGTTTTGTACCGTTCAAGGGTCGATACAAAATTCAATTTCACGCCTGGGGTAGGCCAGAAGTTCTTCAGGAATACGTCAGAAATTCATTAACAATAGAAATATTATTCAAAATCGACGTATTTTTGTTTAGATCTCGTGACATGAGCTAAGAAAGCTTGACATCCGCTTTTTCAATAAACGAATAGCTTTATGGCTTCTTGAGATGACAATGATTGATTTTAATGGTTTGGTTGTTGAATTCGCATAATAGGTCGATTAGGAATATGAAAGCTAACAACCTTACGAAAAATAATCAATTTTTGCATAATGAGTAGTTAACCAATCAATCCCTAGAATTACATCAAATGCAAGTATTTTTAATGCAATAAGATCGACAGTAATGTGGGGTACCAACTTGAACCAAATAAGACTTATAAACCGTGGATGTAATGAAGGTTTCTCCCAACGGAGTTTCCATAGATAAGTCAAAGTCTAATTTCTCCGGAGTCAAATTTAATCGTTGAGCGCAAGTAGGAGAAATAAAAGAATGGGTAGAACCAGTATCAAATAAGGTATAAACTTCGCTAGAGTTTATGATAAGCTTACCCGTGATGACCTCATTCGAGTTCCTTGCTTTCGGGAGGTCACTACAAACGCCTCCCTCAGCACTACTGGCTTGACTTTTTGGGACTACCTTTGGTGCCTCCATCCTAGTTTAACTTGTCTTCTGTGAATGACCAAAATCGGGCTAGGTGACCTTCTCTTCCACAATTATAACATGCTTTGACTGCATCGCTAGCTTTGACCGATGTGTCCCTCTCCTCCGCATTTGAAGCATATGATAGGTGGTCGCTTCTCCTTCCTTAACAATGGGTGCCGGTGCCGACGCCTTTCCATCATTGTTGAATCTCTCTTCTTGAAATGTCCATTTTTATTGCTTGGCCATGATTACCACCAAGTGGTTACCATTTCGCATGTTGATTCCTCCACGCTTGTTGTCACCTGCTTTGATGACCGATACCACCGGTATTTTCATGTCACCGGTTTGCTTCTTTAGTTAAGGCTGACTCGTATCGCGCTCCAATAATCGAGCCCTATTTACAACATCCGAGTACAAACACGCTTTATGAGAAATAAGATATCGACGATCTCCTGCTTCAAACCTCTTAAAAACATTCGCGTCATTCGCTCCTCATTATCGACCAAATGGGATGCAAACCCGATAACTCCGCAAATTTAGCCTCAGATATGCGACACTACCATATTGTTTTGTTCCAATTTGATAAACTCCACTTCTTTCATGTGACGAATACTCTCGGGAAAGTACTTGTCGTTGAATAGCTCTTGAACTTCTCCCAAGACATCTTGAAAGGCCAGTCGTAGACGCTTTTACGATTCCCACCAAGAATCCGCCTCTTCACGCAAACATACGAAGGTGGCGGAGGGAACCTTTTGCTCTCGGAGCATCCCAAGACATCAAATATCTTGGTGATCTGCTTTATCCATGCTTCCGCCTTAAGTGGTTTTGGCTCTCCTATAAACTCCGGTGGTCCCAGCTCCTCGAATCTGCTTAGCGTTGACCATCCGAGAGTTTCCAAGAGTTTCCACCTATATTTTGGATGTGAGCCGCTCTCTTTGATGTTGCATGAATTGCATAAAGCCTCTGAACAGTCCATCATTCATCATTTGTTCAGTGTTGTTGTTTGCATGAGGATTGTCGCCTTCCTGATGCACATTCTCCTGATTATTAATATGTAGAGACTCAACGGTCTCTTGTGCTCCATTGCTATTTTCAACATTCTCGGATGTCATTTTCAGATACTGCCACAAAACAAAGGTTCATTAACATATAACATATTATCCATATACTTTGACCGACCAATTAAATACCAAATAACTTAGGTAGATCATACTAGCGAAGGAATTCCCCGTCTCTCCCCTCCTAGTTCTAGTCTCACATCATAGCCAGGGATCATATCCCTAAGCTCTGATACCAACTGTGACGCCCCCAAAATTAGGTATACATCACCCATCTTGGGTCGCCAGATATATGATACAGAATTCAAATACAACTTACTAATACAACTGTCGTATACAATACGACAAAACATAAATTATGAGTTTGAATACAAATATTGTATACTAGAGATTATACAAACTCCAAAGGAGTCCTCATTACAATTATTATCACACTATTTCACTGAATAGTGAGGACTACTAATGCTATCCTCTGGACCATCACTCCGTTCCCCGACTCGTCCCAACTATATTCTCATTTCCTGAAGAGAACAGTGAAAGAAAGGGTGAGCTCAACTAGCCCAGTAAGAAATATTATAACTAAGATAATGCAGAATAAATTATCATTAGTCTCCAACAATGTTAAACTGATAAAATATAATAAACATCAAGTTTAACTGCAGCGGAACAAGCAATCCATTAAAAGAGTCAAGTAGAAAATAAAATCTACTATCTTTTATGATTTAAAAGGTTTTTCATCATTTTATCACTTGAGACTCAAATTTTAATAAATATTCCACATCATCGAATCACCCCTGCACTACGGCCAAGGATATTCTTTAGTATCACGACCACAATTATCCATGCACTACGGGCCAAGAATATTTGTGTATTCATTAATGGTCATGATCATGCCAACAACTTTCCATCAATGCACTACGGGCCAATGAGGACTTTTACCACATCATTTGTAACATTACGGTCATGATTACACCGAATAATCCCTGGTCATAATCATACCAAGTCCATCTATGCACTACAAAGCCACGTATGACTTTCAAAAAAATATAAATATGAGGATGATGACAATGATATAAGAATTCAATAAAACAAGTTCAAGAATTAATTTATCCAGAACTAATAATGTCCAAATTGTCAACATGATATCGCTTTGTAGAGTAAAATTCAAGAATGCTCGTAAGAATATTTCCATGAAAAGATATCGGATGAAGCGCAAATATCAAGGATATTCCACTAATTTCATGGAGTATAGTAGTCAAAACTTTAACCAACCGAGTATAATAAAGAATGGAATAACAAAAGAAATCACCATGCATGCGGTATTCAGATGATAATGTGTTATTCCAACAGAATACTAAATAATCGGAACTAGTCAAAGCGAAAATTCGACCGGCATGTGATGTTCCAATGTAATAATAAAGAATGGAATAACAATGTAAATCACCTTGTATGCAGATATTGAGATAATGTGTTATTCCAATGTATACTAATAAGGATTTTAATCAGTCCGCCAGAAAACGCATGTACATGTGATATTCCAAATAATAATAATAAAGATTTTAACTGTGTCCCATGTAAAAAATGCATGCATGATATTCCAACATAATAATAAAGAGACGGAATTAGGTCCAAAGGAAAAACGCATGCATGTGATATTCCAATGTAATAATAAAGACTTTAATAATAGAAGAATGTCACCAAGTATAGGGTAGACCACGTACATACAAAGTTATTCCAATGTAATAATAAGAAATGGAATAACAATAGTTCTCTTCATGAATAAGAAAGAATAACACCCCTTACCGTAAAAAGAACCTAATATAAGAGTAGTTAAGTAGCGTAAATCTTTTCTTCTTTCTCTCTATAATTTTCTCTCTGAGTTTCAAAGTGAATTCGTAAAGAAATAATGAAGGAATGAGCTTCTATTTATAGGAGAATGGAAGTGTAATCGCTTATGAACGTAATTATTTGCAGCAAATTATTTCTTCAACCAAATACAATAAAGTCAATCAACTAACCAATAAAATCACAACAAAAATTAAAATATAATACATATATATAAACACATGTTTTCAACTTATATATATAATATTATATATACACCACTTAATTTTTTCTCCCCATAACCAACATCAATCCCCACCCTCCCAATAATCACTTTCACTACACTCTTACACATCACTATCATACTACCACTTTTCCACCATTTTCCACTCACACACACATCACACACCTATCACTTTCACATATCATATTCTCCCACCATATACTCAATACATACATATACTTCCATACGTATGCTCTTCCATTTCCAAAATCATTTTTCCAACACATATAGGCCCTACATGTGGCCCCCACATGTGGGCCCCACCTTTAAATAATTTTCTATCGATTATTCTGAAAAATGGGTAAATAGGAATCCATAAAATATGCAAACTTCATAAAAATCACCTTAATAATTTTAACAACATTTATCATCTTTATTACAATTCACAATATTAATCGACTGTGTCATTCCCAGAAAGAGGGGCTTTCCAATAAGGATTTCTCCCTATCAGCCGCAATTAGGTGACCAAACCTCTCCTCGATGTAACTTCTAGACATCGTTAATATTGCAAATAATAATATTAATAATTTTGTCGCCTCAATTATTAATTTTAACAATATAATAAATATCGACAATAATCAATCAAATAACGTGAGATACTATGCTAACAATTACTATAGCAATAATTGAACAAAACTGAATGACTTTTCACGTAAGCATCAATAATCAATATCATGTGCTACTATTCAACCACGCCAGACATCGTACTTTTTTACTACCGAAAGTAGTTCAACAAAGATCAACCAGAAAACTTCAGTCGTTATTTTCATAAAAATATTTTTATCGTTTTGTCAATCCGACAATAATTCTATTGTGGGGTCCACCAATGATTGCGCCATTGTACGAATATTCCCTGCTAAAACGAATATTCCCTGACCAATCGAATATAATATAACAACTTGCATACTATGTAAAATTTATAAATATTACCCACAACTATAACATTATATCAATTTCACTCCATAATATTCAAAAATAATATATATAAAAATTCATCTTTATTTAAAAGTTGGTTTTACAGTTTTACTCACATGGATTTCGCCATCGGTCTTCCCAAGGTTTCTCAAGGCATAGATGCAATTTGGGTCATTGTTGCTAGATTGACCAAGTCTGCTCATTTCCTACCTATACGAGAAACTTATACACTTGAACGTCTTGCTCGTATGTACATAAACGAGATTGTAAGACTGCATGGTATGCCAGTATCCATAGTTTCTGATCGAGACCCAAGATTCACTTTAAGATTATGGGTTAGTTTGCAAAAAGCTATGGGCGCGGATTTACGATTTAGCTCGGCATATCATCCTCAGACGGACGGGAAGTCGGAGAGGACCATTCAAACTCTTGAAGATCTATTATGACTCTGTGTCCTTGACTTCAAGAGAAGTTGGGATAAGTTCCTACCATTGGTGGAGTTTTCCTACAATAATAGTTATCAAGTAAGTATTGGCATGGCTCCATTTGAGGTGTTGTATGGAAGAAAGTGTCATTCTCCAGTATGCTAGGATTAGGTGGGTGAAGCAACGTTGTTGGGGCTGGAGTTGGTACGTATGACTACGAAAAAGATTCAAACGATCCGCAACGATAAAAAACCTCACAAGATCGACAAAAGAGTTATCTTTGATCTTCATCGAAAGGACGTGGAATTCGATATTGAGATCATGTGTTATTACGTGTTTGCTCCATGGAAGGGAGTTACGAGATTTAGAAAGAGAGGAAAGCTCAACCCTAGATTCATCGCCCATTTTAAATCCTCGATCGAGTAGGAATCTGGGCGTATAGACTCGCTTTACCGCTAAAGTATGTCTTGTGTTCATAACATTTTTAGACACCCCAAATCTCTATATTTCATTACCTCAAGATTTGGTGTTCACGTAATCAAAACATTCATTTATAACTACCCAATCATAAATAAAATTGAATAATAAACCCGCCCATACAGAGAATTACATAAAATAATATCTCCCAGGTTATCTAACCTTTACAAACAATCATTCATGCGGAAAATTTAAATAAACTTCATTACAATCTTTAAACCGTAGTCCGATAATAAAACTATCAAAACTATTACAAGTCTTCAATGACATGTTCATCTTTCCCTTTCCTTTCTTCGGTGCTAGTACGTCACCCTTTCCATCTTTAGCTGTAAAGATTTTACTGGCAAGAGTGAGTAAACAAGGCTCACTTGAAATAACAATGAATAACTTTTACATTCTCTACCCATTCAGGGGCTCAATAGAACTGAACAATAGGTTCTATTAACATCTTAAACATTCCTTGCCCATTCAGGGGCTCAATAGAACTAAATAATAAGTCCTATTAACATATTAACAATCCTTGCCCATTCAGGAGCTCAATAGAACTGAACAATGAGTTCTATTAATATTTTAAACATTCACTGAGGGTCTAATGACCACGAACCTTGTCCACAGTTATAAGTAATCTTTCAACTTAAACTTTTACGGTCATACGACCATAATGACTTTAAGGTACTTAGGGGGATCAACCCTTCGTACATGTATTGTATACAAACATTTCAGCGCAAAGTACAAAACTAAGCGTAATCCCTATAAAAAGGGTTGTTCATCTCAGTATTTTGAGTACAAGTCCGCCCCAAAGATAGTTTGGTTTGGATACACTTCAAGGCAATTTGGAATTCAACGGACATCAACTAAGGATTAGTTGAATAAAAGATAATAACACTATGTTATTAAATAATCCTGACTGAATAAACATTTCATTCTGAGTTCATGCTTTTAGGAATAATTCTAATAACATAACAATTGAATAATCTATCATACCTTGCTTTGAACAATATTAAGCTAAGGTTATATCTTAAAATTTATTATTAAGCATGCACAACAAATAATAACTTGAACAATAAACTGTTTCAACAGAATAACGATACTTGCAT
This sequence comes from Panax quinquefolius, assembly GCA_020205615.1. Lineage (NCBI taxonomy): Eukaryota > Viridiplantae > Streptophyta > Magnoliopsida > Apiales > Araliaceae > Panax > Panax quinquefolius. The sequence goes on from CM035165.1 coordinate 47,049,916, forward strand.
GCTAATATAACAAGTTTAGAGTTAGGAAAAACCTGCATAATCATAATAACTATCTCAACAAAAGTGTGGAGATGGGAAGCTTGTATCATCATGAATAACTGGATACACTTAAGTTGCTTAATGGAAATACTTTACTCAATAAAGTATAGCATATGAAATTTGTATAACGAAGCTTTAGGATTAGAAAACTTGTATAAACACAACTAACTCAATGAGAGTATGGAGTTAGAGAACTTGCCTTGCGCGTAGATTAAACCGTTATAATCCAAATCACAATATCCTATATACATGTGTTAATATGACATGATTAGTCATAATCAACACTACATCACGTATGGTTTCAATGTCTAACCATGTAATCAAATCATATTCCTAAACAATAACAAATTAGTTAGGTATTAACACCATGTTCATTCAACACATTACAATACTATACTAACAGAATTTATTTGGTCTTATAGTATTATTATCAAAATTTCAGACTTTTGTGCAAGACATAAGTCATTTCAGAACATTCTGCTAAGTGGCGCATACGCCCACGATTTATCTTGTGGTCGTCTTCGTACACATTGGCCGAGGTGGCGCCCCCATGAAATATATGAGGACTTCGGCTAACATGCAAAATCCGGCTCATTGTGACTTACTATTTGGCCAAGGCCAATAAGTCCGGTCAAGCTGACTTTTACGCTATAGCGCGAAACTTGACGCTGGAGCGTGAATTTTGACACAAGCACCAAACTCACAGAACCAAAAGTAAGAACAAAGCCAAAGCTATTGTCTTAAATTTGTAACAACAATTCGCCCTAACTCATATGTATAACTTATATAAATTACACATACACGTTAACAATCATATCTATACCAATTACCAACAATTGAACAACAAATTTAAAAGCCTTAAATCACTAAAATAATATTTGGTTAAAACTCAAAACTCCATTGTTGACAAATAAAATACAGTGAACCGAATTTCCACTGTTATCAACCAAATTTGATTCTTTTGAAATACAATCATACCAATAATATCAGAAACTTAAATCCTTAAAAACATTGTTTTCCTTTAAAACCAAACTTTTAAAACTCCATTGTTGATATCTTGATATAAAAATATACAGTGGGCGTAAATCCAGAATTATAACCAACTTAATACTTTTGAAATACTAGAATACTAACATAGATTCCAATTTACATATACAAAGTTTAATTCGCGTATTAATTCACAATTTGTATAATCGCATACCAATTTTGTTATTTTGCAAACATATGTTCATACATGTTTTTCACTGTAAAACCAAGTTCCTCTTTCTTTAACACGTAATTAGCATTATATACATGTTAAGCATACAATCACCTATCAATATATGCTAGTATAACAATTACCAAAACATAGTTTACAAGAATTTTGTAAAAACTTATACATAGTGAAGTTGAAGAACATAGACTATCAAATTCGCAGTAAGTATATGACGTAAAACATATATGGTTACATATACATAAATTAAGGTTATAAGCACCTACCTTTTTGTTGATTTTAGAAAACTTGTCAACAAAACTTGTTTTGGAAAATCCGCACTTGCTTCTTCTCAAACTCTCTCGAACTTTTCCTTTCTCTTTTCTTACTTCTCTCAGCAATAGACTAGGTACTAACACTGAGCGTAAAACTGATAATCATATATGTAAAATAACTGTTATGGCAATAATAAGCCTATTTACTCTTATCAGTTACCAAACATATAACGTATAATCTTATAAATATAAATATATTTGTTTTATATATTTGTTTTATTCTATTAATAATATAATTTAAAATTAACAAGAATTTCAAAAGCCATAAGGCCTTGTTTGGCAAACCATTTATTAAATAAAGGATTAATATACTTACACCTTATTTGGCAAAACTAAATTAAAATTACTTTAATTTATTTTAATAACTCTTTATCACATAGTAATTTGTCGCTTTATTTAATAACAATTTATTAAATAAATCACTTAATCACATAACTCAATCCACATAACACATTAATTATTTAACAAATAAATAATTAACTAAATCAACTCCAACAAATTGAACAATTATCTATTCAATAATAAACACATCCAATAAATATTTATATAAATCAATAAGTATTTATAATTTACATTTAAAAATCTGAAATGTTACAGTTTTTCACATATCTATGTTACGTAAATATGTGAAAGACCCGAACCACGTTATTGAATTAGAACCAGACGAGATAGAGGAAGATTTAACGTATGAAGAGTTGTGACGCCCCCAAATCCGGGTATCTTCCAACCCGATAGATGGTGCTACACGGTGCTATAGTTCACATATACATTCAATTGAAATGCCTCAAAAGAACTATGTCTTGTATATATATATATATATATATATATATATATATATATATATATATATATATATATATATATATAAAATCAAAATTTACATACCCTGTGTTCTTTACAACCAATACATTGTCTTTGTTATAATATCAATATTATTCCTTACAAAACCTATACTATTACATAAGCAATCTACGGGTTCGCCTTTTGCTTTCCCTTTATCCTCCTATAGGATCCATCGATTAAGATTCGCCTTAGTCGCATTCATATAGTTCAAGCAAGAATGAGCCTAACTAGCTCAAAGAAGTACAACAATTCTAGTAAAATAGCATGCTTGAAACTTAGGAATCGTATATCTTCAATAATCGGACAATAGTTACGAAGTACTATTGAGAATTCAAAATAGCACTTCTTTTCATTCAAAATGTTTTACAGTTACAATATTCAATAAAACATCAATTCCTGGTTCAAGACCGTAAGCATTTCATAAGTACTTTGAAAAGGACATCCCGACACTAAGTTCGTAAGTCCCAGATAGCTTACGAGCACGCGCCTAGGTGATCGACTATAGTACTCTATGTTGATCAATACTACATTCATTAAACGTATATACGCTTAAGTTGTGGCAACCTCACGTGCTCGTTGTTTGACGACAAAAACAATTTGAGCATACACAATCTACCTTTGAAAACCACAACAATATTAGTTTGGTAAATCCTTATCAACACTTGATAGAATAACATAGCATACGTCTAGCCGAAAGGATTGGCTTTAACATTACTCAAATACTAACTCATGTGAAGAATACATGAATCACAAAGACTTGCCCAGATCGAATCGGAACAAGGGTTAGAGTACTTGCCTTTAGCGTCTCTGCTACAATTTATAACACGTACTTTACGTCTTTAAGGTCTCTACATTAGATGATAGCATAACATAGAACATTAGGTTATGAATGATCATACATGGTTCTTAAAGAATCTTACCCTACTTCTCAATCTAATTACGTATTAGATTTGTTATTATCGGTTCCAGCTTTCCGTAAGATCATTCTTTCATTCATTTACAATTGATTTAACTAAACCCTAAGTGTTCATACTTAAGGCTTAATTATGTCTTAACGATGTTTCATTATAATCCTTGTCCAATTGGTTATCAACTACTAACCATGTTCTATATATAAACCTTCATTATTGTCTTGGTCTTGTGTCGGCGCCAAGGGCGCCGTACTTTTACACTTGGTGTTGCATATTGCACACACCTTTTTCTGCGCCTAGAACCCGAACTCACTGTATTGCAATATGAGTCTTAGTGTTAATGGTCGCGCTTCTGGCAGCGACTCAAGAAAAGGTTATGGTCACTTTACGTAAGGCTGTGAGTTGAGCTGTTGCCTTGAATGGCACCGTGCATGCCATGACTACAAGTGCCGTAAACTTTGAATGAGATTTTTCAAAAGTTGAAATCCCGGACTCGTAACTTCTTCGTTATAAGTCCGAATTGGCTCGTTCAAGAGCCTACAGGTCACAATTTACGAACTCTATGTGTTCATTTAAGAATTTTATCTATTCAACTTTTTTTGCTAAAATTTCACCTATTAATCCATTTTTAATGAAATCGATAAACGTTCGTGAACGTTCAACGCTCGTTTCTTCGTTCTAAGTCAGAATCCAGCCATTTTCGAGTCTGCAACTCTATAATGCCAAATATGACTTGTCTCCATCGAAAACCAATGTTTCCAATGTTAAACACAAAATACGACTTCCATTCCGAGAATTTCACGAATTCGACGACTATCGTCGAATAATCGTAAATTTCTTGCCAAACCTCAATACTAATCATTCTAAGTGGATTTTAATCAACATGTAGATATTATAAGTTACTTATTACACTAACTTATATTAAGATAGCTTTTGACTTATTCACACAAGTCAATGACTTGTTTAACTCATTAACTATAATTCTCATGCTTATGACAGCATATGGAAATTCTTCATAAGTTCATCAACTTATTTAAGTTCAAGTTGCTTATTCAACTTATTTGGCTTAAGTCCATTGCTTATCAACTTCCCTTATGTTCTTAGTATCTAAATTCATTAGATTATACTTCCCTTATCAACCTACCATGATAGAGATAGAAGAGACAAGATCAATTACCTTTGATGATTACTTCAATAGCTTTGGAAATTGTGACACCCCCAAATCCGGTACTTCCATTTCCACAGGATTTGGTGTTCACTGTACAAACATCATCTATCTATCTACCCATAAATAAAATACAACCATACAATAGATAGAATAAATAATAACACTCTCCCCTTATGGGGTTACATCAACTGCATAACTAAATAAATCCCAGGTTGATCTAACCTTAAAATATCTGTGCGGAAACATAACAATTAAGTCTTAAGTAACATCAATTCTAAATGTCATTACACAACCCCATAAATAAATAGTCTTCATTACTTGCTAATCTTGCCCTTACCTTTACTAGTGGAAGGCTCGTCTGTTCTCTCGTTCTTAACTGCAATGTTATTATTACGCAAGAGTGAGCACGATTGCCCACAAGTATAACAATATAATAAATGAATAATAATAACATGCGAATGAATTAATAACTTTGAATATAAAAGCTCAACTTTTGAATCAAGAATGAATAACAAGAATCAAAAGAATTTCTGAGGGTCACAAGACCTTAAACTATGTCCTAGGTTGTCAAGTGTTTATTCTTGAAACCTTTAACAGTCATAAGACTATGGACTCTTCTTCTTGTACTTAGGGGGATCAGCCCTTAGTACCATACTGTGCACAATATCTTAACGCTAAAGCGTAAATAATCCCCATTAAAGGGTTGTTCATCTCGGTTTGACATCTGAGTCCGCACTAAAGGAAGTTTGGATTGGTAAGCTCAATAAAAGTTCTAGAATTTATAACGCTTATCAACTATGGACTAGTTGAATCAATAAGGGTTCACTAGTCTTACAAGGTTCAACAATAATTGATATTCAATTTGAATAATAAAATTCAAGATGTATACAATCGAATAAGTATTGTATAATAGGAATTATGTTTTTAAAGAATGGTAAGATCTAATATGAAATCTTGACTTGAACAATAATAAACAAGATAGAATAATGAATTTGCTTTATGTAAAGAATTAAGGTTTAGGAACTTGTCTCGTGTGTAGGCTAAACGATTACTACTTCCGTTCACCACAAGTCCTACACACATACCATATATATTCACAAAATTCATTAGTTACATTTTCTCTTAATTATTTAATATAAACTCTACTTTATTTAACAAATCATTACCCTTCTAATTTAATTACTTAATTAAATTAGAATATTTTCATTCTCTTACTATTATTACACTCGAATAAATTATTTCATAATAATTTCCATCGAATATTTATTTTATTCCATAAACATCTCAATTAAAATATTTGATTTATTTTTTATAAATATTTTAATAATAATTTTCATCGAATATTTATTTTTTTATTTTTTTATTATTTTATTTTTTTGATCACCAAATGGTAATGTAGTTTAGTAACGCTCACGGGGCTGGGTTACCTGTGCTCATTTTCTGAGTTTCGCATTCTCGCAGATTATCTTGATTCATGAATATAACAAGGCCAAATTAGGCCAAAAATCAATCACACGTAAAATTATACATGAATATGGCCATAACTTCCAATTTCCTTGTCCATATATTAGTTTAAGCATACCCAAATACTAGAATTGATACATAATCATTACCCAACATTTATAGAGTAATTTAAACCCATTAAAACACATAGTTCTGTAATTAAAATATGTAAATTATCTTTGTTTCTTGATGTTCTTGAAGGTTTTGAATAAAACATAGAATTTACTACTATGGATTCGTTATAAGGTCAAATCCAACCACTCAAGTTTCATTTTGTTTGTTTTAGCATGTATAATCATATATAAGTGTAAAATTTAGGATAATATATGATCAACGCATTAAATTTAAAGCGTAAGGGCCATATGGCCATATCACGCTGTTGTAAATTTTTGGAATAACAAGCCAAAATCATACGATATAATCTTATGAATATGGAAGCCTGATATATATATATATATATATATATATATATAAAAACATGCCTTACAACTCAATTATTACATATATTCACATAACACCATAATTTCCAAATTACAGAGAATCACGTAAAACTTAAGCCATATTCATGAAACTTAAAAGACGTAAATTATAAATTGGGTTGAAGAAAATTACCCAAGTGTATAGTGAAATAGTAGGAGATGAATTGAAACCCTTCTCAAACTCTTCTTCACTCACGAACTCACACTTTACTCAATAATTTCTCAACTCTCTTTCTCTTTTCCCTCTCTGCTTAATGTTAGACTTAGGAAATTAATGAAGAAGGAAGATGTATTCAATAAATAAAAGCGACTGACGCTTTGTGGTCGATTACCACCATGGGTAATCGCCTCAACTCCCACTAAGGCCACATTTGGCTTAACAAAATGGGTTTTAAAACCATTTAATTTAATAAAGCCTTATAATATAGTTTTAAATAATGTCACACCCATTATAAAATAAATCTAATATCTTATTTAATATAGTAAATTCTCATTAATTCACAAATCACATAATTAAATTTCTCATTTAATAATAATATTAAATTATTAAATCTCTAATTAATAATTTAATTAATTGAAATAACATAAAGCTTATTAAATATATTTTTTAATTCAATAAGCTCATATAATCACATACTTGAATAATAAAATTTCTCCACATTAATTTAATAAATATAACACATATAATTAAATTAATATATCACAACTTCATCAATTAATTAATTAATCTAATAATTAATTCATCGAAAAATATTTATTCAATCTAATAAATATTAAAATTAAATTACAAAATTACGTTTGTCACAAAAATCTACTAAGGAAATGTTAATCTCAAAGTGCTTATTGACTCTAACAAATAAGTTGTTTGAGAGAGAATTGTTGGATAAAATAACAAAATCCAAATGAATGAAAAGGCTTGCTATTTATAGAGCTTTCAAGGTTAGGGTAATTAGGTCATTAAATCATCCCACCTCCTTAAACTAACCTCCTTACTATTCATTGCTTGTTGCCCACAACTCTTATCCATTCCTTGGTCATTACTTAAAGTTCTTGTCCAACACATAACTTGTTTGCCCATCAAGCTTACTTTCATGGGTTGCCCCATGGATCCTTCTTAGCTAATGGATCATGGTTTGGGCTTAATAATCAATCTAGCAAATTCTTTGTTGGGCTTGCACTATAATAGTTTGGGCTTCACCTTATTAATCACTTGGGCTTAGTATAAATCCTACATAGGTTTACACCTTATAGCTTATGGACTTGTATTTTATGCAAAGTTACATTAATTCTTTTCATTAAGTTTTAATACCTATATTCCCAAATTAAGTCCGCATGCGAATTATTGCATTTTCCATACTTAGATTATTATTACATAATCCATCTCGCCTTGAAATTCTAACGTTATGTATTTCTCGGAAGTTCAAAAATAATTCCCGAGCGATAATTGGTGAATAGTGTTTTTCGTAAACGTTCTCGGAAAATACTTATTTTCGTCTCAGAAATTCAAACACTTTAATTTATTCACATGGTTCAAATACAACGATCTTCCGATATTTGTAGGTTATAGAACGACATACATCTTATTAACACATATAATAACAAATAATATTATTCTATTCATTATTTAATTCTTTCAAATATTTTTACAAAGGATCCGAATTTCTCGGGCGTTACATTCTTTCCCCCTTATAAAGATTTTGTCCCCAGAATCTCACCCTATATCACTCAAACAAAAGAGGATAATTCTTTCTCATCCTTTCTTCAAGTTCCCACGTTGCTTCTTCCACATCGTGGTTCTTCCATAACACCTTTACTGATGATATTACCTTGTTTCGCAGAACTTGCTCTTTTCTATCGATGATTTGAATCGGCATCTCTTCATAAGTTAAATCTTTCTCGATTTGAATAGGTTCAAATTCTATCACGTTCTTGTAATCCGGTTTGTAAGGACGTAGCACTGAAACGTGGAATACATTATGTATTCGCTCTAGGTCTGGAGGTAACGCTACCCTATAAGCTACCTCACCTACCCGTTCTAATACCTCAAAAGGTCCTATAAACCTTGGGCTTAGTTTTCCCTTCTTTCCAAAGCGTATCTTTCCTTTCCAGGGAGATACCTTTAGAAATACGTACGAGCCTACCTCAAACTCCCTATTCTCTCGATGTAAGTCTGCATATTTCTTCTGTCTGTCTTGAGCTGTGACAAGACGCATACGTATCAACTTCACCACTTCCACTGTTTGCTGCACTAATTCTGGTCCTAGCATTCGGCGTTCTCCCACTTCATCCCAATACAACGGCGTTCTATATTTCCTTCCATATAAAGCTTCATACGGCGGCATACCTATACTTGCATTATAACTGTTGTTATACGCAAATTCTATTAATGGTAGATGATCATCCCAACTACCCTTGAAATCCATGACGCAAGATCTTAACATATTTTCTAACGTCTAAATTATCCTCTCGCTCTGTCCATCTGTTTATGGATGATATGCCGTACTCAACTTCAACTGCGTCCCCAACTATTCTTGAAGACTTCTCCAAAAGTTTGACGTGAATCGTGGATCACGATCTGACACTATCGAAGCAGTGCTCCATATGCGAAATAATTTCCTTAACATAGAGTGTAGCTAATCGATCTAAGTTATACTTAATTGAATTGGAAAAAAAGTGAGACTTAACTTCGTCAACCGATCCACTATTACCCAAATCGCATCATACCCATTCGAAGTCGTCAAGTCCCACCACAAAGTCCATCGTGATATGCTCCCACTTCCACTCCTAATCTCCAATGACCGTAATAACAAGCCACTTGATGTCGTTGATGTTCGGCTTTAACTATTTGACAAGTCAAACATTTACTCACATACTTCTGCTATTTCTCGTTTCATGTTCGGCCACCAAAAATTACGCCATCAGTCTTGATACATCTTAGTGCTACCAGGATGAATCGAGTACCTCGAACTATGAGCCTCTTGTAAAACTTGCTCCTTTAATTCCGTCTCCTTCGGAACCCAAATTCTTCCCTCAAATCTTAATAATCCCTCATTATCAAGAGTAAACCTAATATCTTTTTCAGTGGTTAACCGCTCCTTCATCTGATCACACTCATCGGTTTTGAGCTGCACCTCCTTGACTCTCTATACGATAGTAGATTGAATCTCTGCCGCAAAAAGTCTCTGCTCCATCTCACTTGGCAACTTTACCTCCAACTCCATCCTAGCCATCTCTGTTATTAACTCAGTTTGAGCTGTTAGCAAAGACAACTTCTCCCTACCCTTTCTACTCAAGGCGTCGGCCACTACATTGGCTTTTTCAGGGTGATACAGGATTTCACAGTCATAATCCTTTATCAACTCCAGCCATCTCCTCTGTCTCATATTCAACTCCTTTTGTGTGAAGATATATTTCAGAATTTTGTGGTCCGTGTATATCTCACACTTTTCCCCATAAAGATAATGTCGCCATATCTTTAAGGCAAACACCACCGCGGCTAGTTCCAGATTATTGCTATAGTAATTGCTGCATCATATCTCTCATATTATTGATTTAATTATTATCACAGTATCATTTGCATAATATTTTATATTATTAAATCAATAATTGGGACGATAAAGTTATTCATATTATTATTTGCAATATTGACAATGTCTAGAAGTTCTGTCAAGGAGAGGTTTGGTCACCTAATTGCGCGCCAATAAGGAGAAATCCTTATCGGAAATCCCCCTCTTTCTTGGGAACGACCTGGTTGTTAAATATTGTGAGTTATAATATTAATGATGAATAAGTTGTGTTGATTAAAAATGAATTTTGATAGTTCCATTATGTTGGGATTATTAGTGTTAGTGGAAATCGACATCTATCCCGATGATAATTGATGTCTGGGGGTTATATTGATAAATCGGGTAATTTATCAGATAAATGAGCAATTAATTGCTAATAATTCACATGCTTATATAACTATTTGTTCACATGTGTGTACTATTGAATCACATTATTTACTATTAGGGGAGTTGGTGCAAGATTGATAATACTTGCATGACTAAGTTAAAAATGGAGGTATAGATGGAGTTACTATACTGTAATTCGTATTTTTTACATGATTATACAATTGATTCACATGATTGAACTATTGATTCACATTATTTACTATTAGGAGAGGTGGTGCAAGTTTGATAATACTTGCAGGACTAAATTAAAAATGAAAGAAAAGTTGAAGGTATTGTACTGTAATTTTTCGAGCCCCAAAACGTGCAATTATCGAAACTATTTTTTCCTATAAATAGAAGCTCATTCTTCCTTCATTTGTCACCAATTCACAAAAGCTTTAGAGCGATTATTATAGAGAGAAATTATAGAGGGAAAGAAAAAGAGAAGTCTGTTACCTCACTATTCCAGTATCCAGTTTTTCTATGGTAGGGAGTATTATTTCTTTCTTATCCATGAAGAGAACTTCTATTATTCCATTCTTTATTATTCATTGGAATAACTCAGATATCGCTGAGCTACCCTATACTTGGTTAAATTCTTCTATAATTCCATTCGTTATTATTCTCATTGGAATATCCTCACATGCATGCGTTTCTGGCGACTGATTCCGCCTTTATTATTCTCATTGGAATATCATGTATGCATGCGTTTCTGGACTTGATTCCGTCTTTATTATTCTGTTGGAATATTCTGTTTGTGCATTTTACACCGGACCTGGTTCCGTTAATTATTATTATGTTGGAATAACCTACCTGTGCTATCTATCGCATGCCTGGTGATTTCTTTTGTTATTCCATTCCTTATTATACTCAGTTGGTTAAAACTTTAACTTCTATACTCCATGAAATTAGTGGAATAACCTTGATATTTGCGCTTCATCCAGTATCTTTTTATGGAAATATTCTTCTAAGCATTCATAATTTTACTCTACAAAGCAGTATCATGTTGACAATTTGGACGTTATTAGTTCCTGGATAAATTAATTCTTGAACTTGTTTTATTAAATTCTTATATCATTGTCATCATCCTCATGTTTATATTTTGTTGAAAGTCATCTGTGGCATATAGTGCATAGATGGACTTGGTATGATTATGACCAGGGATTATTCGGTGTAATCATGACCGTAATGTTATAAATGATGTGGTAAAAGTCCTCATTGGCCCGTAGAGCATTGATGGACAGTTGTTGGCATGATCATGACCATTAATGAATACACGAATGTCCTTGGCCCGTAGTGCATGGATAGTTTGTGGTCGTGATACTAAAGAATATCCTTGGCCATAGTGCATGGGTGATACGATGATGTGGATTATTTATTAAGTTGAGTCACAGCGATAAAAGTGATGAAAAACCTTTTAAATCAGAAAAGATAGTAGATTTTATTCTCTACTTGACTCTTTTAATGGATTGCTTGTTCCACTGCAGTTAAAATTTATGGTTGTTATATTATATCAATTTAACACTGTTGAAGGCTAACGATAATATATTCTGCATTATCTTAGTCATAATATTTCCTACTGGGCTAGTTGAGCTCACCCTTTTACTTTCATTGTTCTCTTCAGGAAATGAGAATGTAGCAGAGACTAGTCGGGGAACGGAGTGATGGACCAGATGATAGCATTAGTAGTCCTCACTATTCAGAGAAATAGTGGGAAAATAAATGTAATAATATTGAATTTGAGTTTGTATATTGTCTAGACGACAATATTTGTATTAAAACTCACAGCTTATGTTTTTTCGTACTTTGAACGACAGCTGTATAATTCAGTTGTATTTGTAATTTGTACCATGTATTTAGAAACTCAGAATAGGTGATGTATACCTGTTTTGGGGGCGTCACAGTTGGTATCAAAGCTTAAGGATATGATCCCTGGCTAAGATGTGAGACTAGAACTAAGAGGGGAGAGACGGGGAATTCCTTCGCTAGTATGACCTACCTACTTTTTTGGTATTTAATTGGTTGGTCAGAGTATAGAGATAATATGTTGCATGTCAATTAACCCTTGTTTTATGGCAGTATTTGAAAGTGGCATCCGAGAATATTGAGAATAACAATGGAGCACAAGAGACCGTTGAGTCTCCACATATCAACAATCAGAATAATGTGCATCAGGAAGGCGACAATCCTCAATCAAACAACAACACTGACCAAATGATGACTGATGGAATATTTAGAGGCTTTATGTAATTTATACAACATCAGGCGAGAGCAGATCCTGTTCAAAATGCAGGTGGAAACATTGGAAACTCTCGGACGGTCACGGCTAAACAGTTCAAGGAGCTGGGACCACCCGAGTTTATTAGAGAGCCAAAACCACTTAAGGCGGAAGCGTGGATAAAGCAGATCACCAAGATATTTGATGTCTTGGGATGCTCCGAGGAGCAAAAGGTTCCCTTCGCCACCTTCATGTTGCGTGAAGAGGCAGATTACTGATGGGAATCTGTAAAATGTACCCAGCCTAACGCACTCAAGATGTCTTGGGAGAAGTTCCAAGAGCTATTCAACGACAAGTACTTTCCCGAAAGTATTCGTCACATGAAAGAGGTGGAGTTTATCAAGTTGGAGCAAAATAATATGACTGTGTCACAATACGAGGCTAAATTTGCGGAGTTATCCCGATTTGCATCCCATTTGGTCGATAATGAGGAGCGAATGACATGAATGTTTTTAAGAGGTTTGAAACCGGAGATACGTTAATATCTTAGTTCTCATAAAACGTGTTTGTACTCGTGTTGTAAATAGGGCTCGATTATTGGAGCGCCAGAACGAGTCAACGTCAATTGAAGAGAAAGCGGTAATGTGACAAGATGAAAATACCAAAGGGTATCACCATCGTTTGCGGTGACAACAAACGTTGAGGGAATCAACATGCCAGAAATGGTAACCACTTCGGTGGTAATCATGGCCAAGACAGTAAAAATGGATATTTTAAATAACAATATAATAAATATCGACAGTAATTGAATCAAATAACATGAGATACTATGCAATAATTACTATAGTAATAATTGAACAAAACTGAATGACTTCTCACGTAAGCATCAATAATCAATACCGTGTGCTACTATGCAACCACGCGTATTACTGTACTTTTACTACCGAGTAGTTCAACTATATCAACGGTAAAACTTCTGTCATTATTTTCATAAAAATATTTGGGTCATTGTTGATAGATTGACCAAATCTGCTCAGTTCCTACCTATACGAGAAACTTATACACTTGAACGTCTTACTCGTATGTACATAAACGAGATTGTAAGACTGTATGGTATGCCAGTATCCATAGTTTCTAATCGAGACCCAAGATTTACTTCAAGATTTTGGGTTAGTTTGCAAAAAAGCTATGGGCACGGATTTACGATTTAGCTCGGCATATCATCCTCGAGGACGGACGGACGCGTCGAGAGGACCATTTAAACTCTTGAAGATCTATTAAGACTCTGTGTCCTTGACTTCAAGGGAAGTTGGGATAAGTTTCTACCATTGGTGGAGTTTTCCTACAACAACAGTTATCAAGCAAGTATTGGTATGGCTCCATTTGAGGTGTTGTATGGAAGAAAGTGTCGTTCTCCAGTATGCTGGGATGAGGTGGGTGAAGCAATGTTGTTGGGACCTAAGTTGGTACGTATGACTACGGAAAATATTCAAACGATCCAACAACGTATAAAAACCTCACAAGATCGACAAAAGAGTTATGCTGATCTTCATCGAAAGGACGTGGAATTCGATATTGGAGGTCATGTGTTATTACGTGTTGCTCCATGGAAGGGAGTTACGAGATTTGGAAAGAGAAGAAAGCTCAACCCTCGATTCATTGGCCCATTTTTAATCCTTGATCGAGTAGGAACTATGGCGTATAGACTCGCTTTACTGCCAAGTATGTCTCGTGTTCATACTGTTTTTCACATATCTATGTTACATAAATATGTGAAAGACCCGAACCACATTATTGAATTAGAACCAGACGAGATAGAGGAAGATTTAGCATATGAAGAGTTACCTGTTAAAATCTTGGATAAAAAGGATCATATTCTACGCTCCAAGGTTATACCTCAAGTCAAAGTTTTGCGGAGAAACCACGATGTGGAAGAAATGACTTAGGAGTTAGAATCTGAGATGAAATCAAGATATCCTTACCTCTTTGACATACCAGGTACGCACCCTAATTTCGAGGACGAAATTTCATAAGAAGGGGAGGTTGTAAGACCCCAACTTTTTGAATAAAGATTAAATCTTCTCGAAAAATATTTTTGAATATTATGGTGTGGATTTGATATAATATTATAGTTGTGGGTAATATTTATAAATTTTGCAAAGTACGCAAATTGTTATATAATATTCGATTGGTCGGGAAATATTCATTTTAACAGGAAATATTCGTACAACGGCACAATCATTGGTGGACCCCTACAACGGAATTATTGTCGGATTGAGAAAACGACAAAAATACTTTATGAAAATAACGGTGGAAGTTTTACCGTTAATCTATTTAGAAGCACCCTTGTTAAAAGTACGATGTCTGGCGTGGTTGCATAGTAGCACTGGTATTGATTATTGATGCTTACGTGAGAAGTCACTCGCTTATACTCAATTATTGCTACGATGAATTGTCGCATCATATCTCTCGTATAATTAATTCAATTATTGTCACAAAGATTATCATTTGCATAATATTTTATATTATTAAATAAATAATTGAGATGACAAAGTTATTCATATTATTATTTGCAATATTGACAATGTCTAGAAGTTCACAAGGAGAGGTTTGGTCACCTAATCATGCGCGCGCCAATAAGGAGAAATCCTTATCGGAAAGCCCCTCTTTCACGGGAACGACACGGTTGTTAAATATTGTGAGTTATAATATTAATGATGAATAAGTTGTGTTGATTAAAATGAATTTTGATAGTTCCATTGTGTTGGGATTATTAGTGTTAGTGGAAATCGACATCTATTAGGATGATAATTGATGTGCAGGGGTTATATTGATAAATCGGGTAATTTATCGGATAAATGAGCAATTAATTGCTACTAATTCACATGCTTATATAACTATTTGTTCACATGTGTGTACTATTGAATCACATTATTTACTATTAGGGGAGTTGGTGCAAGATTGATAATACTTGCATGACTAAGTTAAAAATGGAGGTATAGATGGAGGTACTATATTATAATTCGTATTTTTCACATGATTATACTATTGATTCACATGATTGAACTATTGATTCACATTATTTACAATTAGGGGAGGTGGTTCAAGTTTGATAATACTTGCAGGACTAAATTAAAAATGAAAGAAAAGTTGGAGGTATTGTATTGTAATTTTTTGAGCCCCAAAACGTGCAATTATCGAAACTATATTTTCCTATAAATAAAGCTCCATTCTTCCTTCATTTCTCACCAATTCACAAAAGCTTTAGAGCGATTATTATAGAGAAAAATTATAGAGAGAAAGAAGAAGAAAAGTCGCTACCTCACTATTCCAATTATCCAGCTTTTTCTAAGGTAGGGAGTATTATTTCTTTCTTATCCATGAAGAGAACTTCATTTATTCCATTCTTTATTATTACATTGGAATAACCTATATACGCTGGCTACCCTATACTTGGTGAAATTCTTACATTATTCCATTCGTTATTATTCGTTGGAATATCCTGTTTTGTGCGTTTTTACGCGGACACGATTCCGCTTTTTTATTATTCTGTTGGAATATCATGTTTGTGCATTTTACGCCGGACCTGATTCCGTCTTTATTATTCTGTTGGAATATCCTGTCTGTACGTTTTACGTCGGACCTGGTTCCGTTAATTATTATTCTGTTGGAATAACCTGCCTATGCGGTCTATCGCATGCCTGGTGATTTCTTTTGTTATTCCATTCCTTATTATACTCAGTTGGTTAAAGTTTTGACTT
Organism: Panax quinquefolius; assembly: GCA_020205615.1. Classification (NCBI taxonomy): domain Eukaryota; kingdom Viridiplantae; phylum Streptophyta; class Magnoliopsida; order Apiales; family Araliaceae; genus Panax; species Panax quinquefolius. The sequence goes on from CM035165.1 coordinate 47,066,297, forward strand.
CTATACTCCATGAAATTAGTGGAATATCCTTGATATTTGCGCTTCATCCAATATCTTTTCATGGAAATATTCTTCCGAGCATTCTTGAATTTTACTCGCAGCGATGATCATGTTGACAATTTGGACGTTATTAGTTCCTGGATAAATTAATTCTTGAACTTGTTTTATTGAATTCTTATATCATTGTCATCATCCTCATGTTTATATTTTGTTGAAAGTCATCTGTGGCATATAGTGCATAGATGGACTTGGTATGATTATGACCAGGGATTATTCGGTGTAATCACGACCGTAATGTTATAAATGATGTGGTAAAAGTCCTCATTGGCCCGTAGTGCATTGATGGACAGTTGTTGGCATGATCATGACCATTAATGAATACACGAATGTCCTTGGCCCGTAGTGCATGGATAGTTTGTGGTCGTGATACTAAAGAATATCCTTGGCCGTAGTGCAGGGGTGATACGATGATGTGGATTATTTATTAAGTTGAGTCCCAGCGATAAAAGTGATGAAAAACCTTTTAAATCATAAAAGATAGTAGATTTTATTCTCTACTTGACTCTTTTAATGGATTGCTTGTTCCACGGCAGTTAAAATTGATGGTTGTTATATTATATCAATTTAACACTGTTGAAGGCTAACGATAATATATTCTGCATTATCTTAGTCATAATATTTCCCTCTTTGGGCTAGTTGAGCTCACCCTTTTACTTTCATTGTTCTCTTGAAATGAGAACGTGGCGGGGACTAGTCGGGGAACGGAGTGACGGACCAGATGATAGCATTAGTAGTCCTCACTATTCAGTGAAATAGTGGGAAAATAAATGTAATAATATTGAATTTGAGTTTGTATATTGTCTAGATGACAATATTTGTATTAAAACTCACAGCTTATGTTTTGTCATACTTTGAAAGATAGCTGTATAATTAAGTTGTATTTGTATTATGTGCCATGTATTTGGCGACTCAGAATAGGTGATGTATACCTGTTCTGGGGGCGTCACACATTAAACGTCACTTCTTGATCCTATACCCTCATTGTTAACTCCCTTCTCTGAACATCGATCAAGGTCCTCCCAGTCTCCAAGAATGGCTTGCCGAATATTATTGGGACCTCCCTGTCTTTTTCAAAATCTAGGACTATGAAGTCAGCTGGGAATATGAATTTGTCAACCTTAACCAGCACATCCTCTACAATCCCCTTCGGGTACGTGAGAGACCTGTCAGCCAATTATAAAGTGACACTAGTAAGCTTGGCTTCATTGAGGCCCAACTTCTTATAGATAGAGAGAGGCATCAAGTTGATGTTAGCCCCTAAATCACAAAGAGCCTTGCCAATAAACTAGTCCCCAATAGTGCATGGAATAGTAAAGCTCCCCGGATCCTTTAACTTCGGTGGAAGCTTGTTTTGAAGGATGGCACTACACTCCTCTGTCAGTGCCACAGTTTCGTAATCTCCCATCTTTTGCTTCTTGGACAGAATGTCCTTCATGAACTTGACATAACTAGGCATTCCTTCCAAAGCCTCCGCAAATGGGATATTTATGTGCACTCTTTTGAACACTGCCAAGAATTTGGAAAACTGCTTTTCCAACTTCTGTTTCTGCAAACGCTGGGGGAAAGGCAACTGAGGGAGATGCTGATTTACCATTATCATGGGGGGAGGTGGTGTTGCAGGGCTATCTTGTGTGCTTCCTTCACCCACTAATGTCTCAGTATTTTCATCCACAGGGGGATCCTTTTCAGTTACTAATTCTTCCACAGGAGCACTCTCTCCACTTTGTTCCTTAGTAGTTCTCCCACTTCTAAGGGTCACTGCTTTACACTATTCCTTGCCTTCCCATTTCGGGTTGACATCAGTGTCACTAGGCAAGGTGCCTTGTGGACGGCTGTTTAAAGCATTGGCTAGTTGTCCTATCTGTACCTCAAGATTTCGAATGGAAGCTTCTTGATTGTTACTTCGAGTTTCATTCTGGGCTATGTACCTTGACAGGAGATCTTCTAAACTTGGCTTCTTCTCCTGTTGAGGAGGTTGTTGGTGGAATTGATTGTGAGTATTTTGATGCTGTGGGGTGAACTGATTCTGAGATGGGAACCCAGGGGGGTTAGCATAATTCGACCTGGTAGATGAAGGTAGTGGTTGGTTGGGGTTGTTACTGTTGTTGTTGTTGTTGCTCCATGAGAAGTTTGGATGATTTCTTAACCCCGGGTGGTAATGAGTGGTAATGAGTGGGATGATTTCCTTGAACTTGTTTCATTGAATTCTTATATCATTGTCATCATCCTCATGTTTATAATATGTTGAAAGTCATTTGTGGCCTATAGTGCATAGATGAACTTGGTATGATTATGACCAGGGATTATTCGGTATAATCATGACCGTAATGTTACAAATGATGTGGTAAAAGTCCTCATTGGCCCGTAGTGCATTGATGGATAGTTGTTGGCATGATCATGGCCATTGATGAATACACGAATATCCTTGGCCCGTAGTGCATGGATAATTTGTGGTCGTGATACCAATGAATATCCTTGGTGGTGAAAAGGGGGATGATGTGAATTATTTATTGTCGAGTCTCAAATGATAAAAGTGATGAAAAAACCTTTTAAATCATAGAAGATAGTAGATTTTATTCTCTACTTGACTCTTCTAATGAATTGCTTGTTCCACTGTAGTTAAACTTGATGTTTGTTATATTTTATCAGTTTAACAATGTTGAAGGCTAACGATAAATTATTCTGCATTATCTTAGTCATAATATTTCTTACTGGGATAATTGAGCTCACCCTTTCTTTCACTGTTCTCTTCAGGAAATGAGAATATAGCTGGGACGAGTCGGGGAACGGATTGACGGTCCAGATGGTTATTTTAGTAGTCCTCACTATTCTATAAAATAGTGTGACAATAAATGTAATGAGGACTCCATTGAGTGTGGATATTATCTAGATGACAATATTCTTATTAAAACTCTTAGATTATGTTTTGTCGTATTTTACACGACTGTTGTATAATTAAGTTCTATTTCAATTTTGTACCATGTATTTGGCGACTCAAGATGGGTGATGTATACCTATTTTGGGGGCGTCACAACGGTGGTCTCTAGCTGTGGAAGTTCTCCCTAAACAGTATAGAAAAGTGTGTTGTATTTTATACATCATTTAGTAATATTTGGTGAATCAAATAGGGTGAGGCGAACCAAATGTTGGAAGGGTTATCATACAAGAATTGTCTAATGACAGACAACTTCGTGTTATCATAAGATAGGGTTGTGCACATCCACTTGCTGAGTATATCTACGAGCACTACCTATATAATCTTGGAGTGTGTTTGGAGTATAATTATCAATTGGAGACAATGGAGATAATTATATATCAAGAGAAGACACACCATTGGAAAGAAGATGATAGCAATCTTCTTATTTTTCTTTGGGGACTATTGGGTCAACCAAGGATAATTCTGTGGACATATGATATCTATCATAACCTAGAGCATGGCCTCTCATGTACGAAGGTTTCCTTGAGTATTTTCTAAAGATTTTAATTTCTAAAATAGTTTTTGACTGTACCTTTATGTGAGGTACCATTGTAAGGTCTTGTGGTCAAGGCACCACGAGAGTTATATATATTTGTATTAAAACTCACAGTTTAACTATGGTCATTTTCTGCACGACAGTTGTATAAATGGAGTTGTCAGTAGTGAATTTCCTGGCGACTCAAGATGGGTGATGTATACCTATTTTGGGGGCGTCACAGTTGGTATCAGAGCTTAGGGATATGGTCGATGGCGGAGATATGAGTCTAGAACTAGGAGGGGAGAGACGAGTAAAATACTTCGCTAGTGTGTGACTTACCTAAGCTGAAATTGTTACTTCATAAGTTGACAAATTTTGATATGTCAATTAACCTTTGTTTTGAAGATATATTCTAGAATGATATCTGAAATATAGGAGATGAGAAATGGAAAAATCATGAGGACAAGGAAGATGGAATCTGAAATGAAAGCAAGGTATTCTCATCTCTTTGAACTACCAGGTACGTAAATTTCGAGGGCAAAATTTCATAAGGAGGGGAGATTGTGAGACCCCGAATTTTATGAAATGAAAGTATTCAATTTTCTTATAATTATTCTATTTAGTAAATGGTTAAATTGATAAAAGGTTAAAGTTAAGGGCGATATGTGAAAAATTTTCAAAGTAAACAAGTTGTCATAAAATAATCGGTGATAAAAGTATAATAATACGCGTGGTTGCATAGTAGCACACAATATTGTACAATATCTTTGATAATTGATGCTTACGTGAGAAGTCACTCAGTTTTATTCAATTATTTCTACAGTAATTGTTGCATAGTATCTCATGTTATTTGATTCAATTATTGTCAATATTTTATATTATTAAATCAATAATTGAGATAACGAGTTATTCATATTATTATATGCATAATTAACAATGTCGGGGAGAGGTTTGGTCACCTAATTGCGCGCCAATAGGGAGAAATCCTTATCGGAAAGCCCCCTCTTTCTTGGGAACGATCTGGTTGTTAATATTGCGAGCTATAATAATAATGAATAAATGTTATTAAAAATTAAATTTGAGTTTGGAGTTGAATTTGGAGACGCGGACGTGATATTTGAGTCTGGAATGATGAAATTAGTGAAAATAGACTATAAACACAAATTTGTTGGGATTGACTTTTTGGTCAAAAGTCAATAGTTGACTTTTTAGAAAAAGTCAAACTTTGAAAATTCAAAAATGAAAATGTTGTTAAAAATATTGAGGGGATTTTTATGAAGTATTTGTTGTGACGCCCCCAAAACAGGTATACATCACATATTCTGAGTTGCCAAATACATGGTACAGAATACAAATACAACATAATTATACAAATTGCCGTTCAAAGTAATGCGACAAAACATAAGTTGTGAGTTTTAATACAAATATTGTCGCCTGACAATATACAAAAACTCAAATTCAATATTATTACATTTATTTTCCCACTATTTCACCGAATAGTGAGGACTACTAATCTTATCATCCGTCCGTCACTTACGTTCCTCGACTAGTCCTCGCTACATTCTCATTTCTGAGAGAACAATAAAAGTAAAAGGTGAGCTCAACTAGCCCAAGAGTAGGAAATATTATGACTAAGATAATGCGAGAATATATTATCGTTAGCCTTGACGATGTTAAACGATATAATACAACAACCATCAAGTTTAATCAGAAGCGAAACAAGCAATCCATTAAAAGAGTCAAGTAGAGAATAAAATCTACTATCTTTTATGATTTAAAAGGTTTTTCATCACTTTTATCGGCGGGACTCGACTTAATAAATAATCCACATCATCGAATCACCCCTGCGCTTTCTGCCAAGGATATTCTTTAGTATCACGACCATAAATTATCCGTGTACTTTTCTGCCGCCAGGACATTCGTGTATTCATTAATGGCCATGATCATGCCAACAACTGTCCATCAATGCACTACGGACCAATGAGGACTTTTACCACATCATTTGTAACATTACAGTCATGATAACACCGAATAATCCCTGCTCATAATCATACCAAGTCCATCTATGCACTACATGCCACAGATGACTTTCCACAAATTATAAACAGGAGGATGATGACAATGATATAAGAATTCAATAAAACAAGTTCAAGAATTAATTTATCCAGGAACTAATAACGTCCAAATTGTCAACATGATATTGCTTTGTAGAGTAAAATTCAAGAATGCTCAGAAGAATATTTCCATGAAAAGATACTGGATGAAGCGCAAATATCAAGGATATTCCACTAATTTCATGGAGTATAGATGTCAAAGTTTTAACTAACTGAGTATAATAAGGAATGGAATAACAAAAGAAATCACCAGGCATGCGATAGATCGCACAGGCAGGTTATTCCAACAGAATAATAATTAACGGAACTAGGTCCGGCGTAAAACGCACAGACAGGATATTCCAACAGAATAAAAAAGACGAAATCAAGTCCGACATAAAACGCACAGATAGGATATTCCAACAGAATAATAAAGGCGAATCGAATCCGGCGTAAAAGCGCGATGCACGAGGATATTCCAATGTAATAATAACGAGTGGAATAATGTAAGAATTTCACCAAGTATAGGGTAGCCAGCGTATACACAAAGTTATTCAATGTAATAATAAAGGATGGAATAATGAAATTCTTTTCATGGATAAGAAAGAAATAATACTCCCTACCTTAGAAAAACTGGATACTGGAATAGTGAGGTAGCAGACTTCTCTTCTTCTTTCTCTCTATAATTTCTCTCTATAATAATCCCTCTAAAGCTTTTGTGAATTGGTGAGAAATGAAGGAAGAATGAGCTTCTATTTATAGGAAAATATAGTTTCGATAATTACAGTACAATACCTCCAACTTTTCTTTCATTTTTAATTTAGTCCTGGAAGTATTATCAAACTTGCACCACCTCCCCTAATAGTAAATAATGTGAATCAATAGTTCAATCATGTGAATTAATAGTATAATCATGTGAAAAATATGAATTACAGTATAGTACCTCCATCTATACCTCCATTTTTAACTTAGTCATACAAGTATTATCAATCTTGCACCAACTCCCCTAATAGTAAATAATATGATTCAATAGTACACACATATGAACAAATAGTTATATAAGCATGTGAATTAGTAGCAATTAATTGCTCATTTATCCGATAAATTACCCGATTTATCAATATAACCCCCAGACATCAATTATCATCGGAATAGATGTCGATTTTCACTAACACTAATAATCCCAACACAATGGAACTATCAAAATTCATTTTTAATCAACATAACTTATTCATCATTAATATTATAACTCACAATATTTAACAACCAGGTCGTTCCCAGGAAAGAGGGGGCTTTCCGATAAGGGTTTCTCCTTATTGGCGCGCAATTAGGTGACCAAACCTCTCCTTGACAGAACTTCTAGGCATTGTCAATATTGCAAATAATAATATGAATAACTTTGTCGTCTCAATTATTGATTTAATAATATAAAATATTATTCAAATGATATTGTGACAATAATTGAATCAATAATATGAGAGATATGATGCAACAATTACTGTAGCAATAATTGAGTATAACTGGGTGACTTCTCACGTAAGCATCAATAATCAATACCGTGTGCTACTACTTATACCACCCAGCAGATTCTTGTACTTTTAACACCGGTGTGTTTCAACGAGTTAACGATAAAACTTCCGTAGTTATTTTCATAAATTATTTTTGTCGTTTTCTCGATCAAATGAATAATTAGTTGTGGGGTCCACCAATGATTGTCTTGGTTATTTAATATTCCTGTTAAAACGAATATTCCCCACCAATCGAATATTATATAACAACTTGCGTACTTTGTAAAATTTGTAAATATTACCCACAACTATAATATTATATCAAATCCACACCATAATATTCAAAAATATTTTTCGTGAAGATTTAATCTTTATTCAAAAAGTTGGGGTCTTACATTTGTTGTAATATTTGGCGTATTTTATGGACCCCCATTTACCCATTTTTCAAAATAATTGGTAGAAAATTATTTAATATTATAAAGGTGGGGGCCACATGTGGGGCCCATATGTGTTGAAAATCTGAATTTCAGGAAATGGGGGGAGGAAGGCTTTACGTGGAAGGAGGGGTAGTATTATTATAATTAATATATTTATATTATAATAAGTTTTGTTTTATATGAAAAATAGAATATATTATATTTTATTATGCATAGTGCCTGTATAGTGATTGCATAGTAAATTTTGAAAATATCAGTCGAATATTTTTGTTGCCCGTGAGTTTTTTTAGACATATGTTATATATATATATATAATAATATATATATATATAATATTATTTAAAAGTTTTTTTTTTATTAGAATATTTTATTGCATAGTGCTGCATAGTAAAATCAAATTTTTCAACGAAATCAGTCGAAGAATTTGCACGTGACTTTCCCTTCATTGTGCGCTCAAATAGTATCCTTTCCATTCTCCTATAAATAGGATGCTTATTTAGAATTGAAAATCACACCAGAATGTGACGCCCCCAAAATTAGGTATACATCACCCATCTAGAGTCGCCAGATACATGATACAGAATTTAAATACAATTTAACAATACAACTGTCGTGTACAATACGATAAAACATAAACTATGAGTTTGAATACAAATATTGTCTACTAGAGATTATACAAACTCAGAAGGAGTCCTCATTACAATTATTATCACACTATTTCAGAAAATAGTGAGGACTACTAATGCACCACCTAGGATCATCACTCTGTTCCCTGACTAGTCCCAGCTACGTTCTCATTTCCTGAAGAGAACAAGGAAAGAAAGGGTGAGCTCAACTAGCCTAGTAAGAAATATTATGACTAAGATAATGCAGAATAATTTATCGTTAGCCTTCAACAGTGTTAAACTGATAAAATATAATAACTATCAAGTTTAATCTGCAATGAACAAGCAATCCATTAGAAGAGTCAAGTAGAGAATAAAATCTACTATCTTTTATGATTTAAAGGTTTTCATCACTTTTATCGCCGGGACTCGACAATAAATAATCCACATCATCGAATCACCTCGCACTATGGCGAGGATATTCTTTAGTATCACGACCACAATTATCCATGCACTATGGGCCAAGAATATTTGTGTATTCATTAATGGTCATGATCATGCCAACAACTGCTCATCAATGCATTACGGGCAATGAGGGACTTTTAACACATCACTTGTAACATTACGGTAATGATTACAAGAATAATCCACAGTCATAATCATACCAAGTCCATCTATGCACTTTACAGAATACGAGATGACTTTCAACAAAATATAAACATGAGGATGATGACAATGATATAAAAATTCAATAAAATAAGTTCAAGAATTAATTTATCTAGGGCCGATAACGTCCAAATTGTCGACATGATCTTTGCTTTGTAGAGTAAAATTCAAGAATGCTCGTAAGAATATTTCCATGAAAAGATACTAGATGAAGCGCAAAATATCAAAGATATTCCACTAATTTCATGGGTATAGAAGTCAAAGTTTTAACAAACCGAGTATAATAAAGAATGGAATAACAAAAGAAATCACATGACAATGCATGCGATAGGCGCGCACAGCGGGTTATTCCAACGAGAATAATAAAGGATAGAACGAGTCCCACAGAACGCGACGCATGGATATTCCGGCGAGAATAATAAATAAGGGAACGGTCCGGTAGAAAGCATTGCAGACGAGGATATTAAACGAGAATAATATATAATGGAACCCGGTCCCGCGTAAGCATTGTGAGCGAGGATATTAAACGAGAATAATAAAGAACGGACTATTAGAATAATGTCACCATGTAAAGGGTAGCCTACGTATACAGGTTATTCCAATAGAATAATAAATAATGGAATAACAGAAGTTCTCTTTATGAGTACAACAAATAACATCCTTTACCGTAAAAGAACTGAATATAAGAGTAGGGAACTAGCGAATACTTTTCTATAGGTTCTCTTATAATTCTCTCTAGAGTTTCAAAGAATTAAATAAGAAATAATGAAGGAATGAGCTTCTATTTATAGAAGAATGGACTGCATAGTAACTAACTTATGAACGGTCCAAATTGATTTACTTTAAACGGACGATCCAGAATTGTTTACTATTAAAACATAAAACAACGGTCCATACTGATTTACTATTAAAACTTCAAACCAACGATCCATATTGATTTACAATTATAACTCCACCAGCGGTCGATATTGACTTACTATTATATCTTCAACCAACGGTCTGAAAAATTAGCACATCTCCTCATGGAATAATATTGTACCCAAATACCCGAATGCACAATACTAGAGTGAATAGTAACCAGATGAATAGTAACTCGAGAATAATTACTCGTGAATGAATAGTAACTCGTGAATAGTAACTCATAAATAGTAACTCGTGAATAGTAACTCATGAATAGTAACTCCGACACGAAAAGTGTCCTGAATACCCAATTGAACAATATATCCTCCAGACATCAATTATACTAACACAAATAAGTCCAACACAATGGAACTATAAAATTCATCTTTAATCAACACGAACTTATTCATCATTAATATTATAATTCACAATATTTAACAACCGTGTCGTTCCGGAAAGAGGGGCTTTCCGATAAGGATTTCTCCTTATTGGCGCTAGCAATTAGGTGACCAAACCTCTCCTTGATGAACTTCTGAACTGCATTAATATTGCAAATAATAATATGAATAACTTTGCCATCTCAATATATCATATAATGCGATGATGATCTTTGTAATAATAATTGAATCAATAATATGAGAGATATGATGCAAAGAATTACTATAGTAATAATTGAGTATAACTGAGTGACTTCTCAATGTAAGCATCAATAATCAATCTGGTGTTAAGCTCTTTGTGAAAATACGCTGGCGTATTCTTGTACTTTTACTACTAGGGTAGTTCAACAGTTTTAACGGTAACACCTCCGTAGTTATTTTCATAAAGTATTTTTGTCGTTTTCTCGATTCGACAATAATTTTAGTTAATGAGGTCCACCAATGATTGTGCCGTTGTACGAATATTTCCTGCTAAAACGAATATTCCCCGACCAATCGAATATTATATAATAACTTGCGTACTTTACAAAATTTATAAATATTACCCACAACTATAACATTATATCAAATCAATACCAAAATATTCAAAAATATAATTCGAAAAAAAATTATTCTTTATTCATAAAAGTTGGGGTCTTACAAGAATCTGAGAATTCTTCTTCTACAATATTGAGCGTATTTCTTTCAAGTTTTAGGAAGCTTTGAGTATAGAAAACAGTGAAAGTTTTCTTCAAGAATATATATTCGCTATACCAGTTGGAATACTCTTCTTTTCAAGGAAAGGGATGTTATTTTGTTCAATATTCGCTTGAAATAATATTTTCTTTTATACTCTGTAGTATGTAAGTAATATTATTTTGTTTCAGATTTCGAATTCTATACTCATTTGGTTAAAGTTTTAGCTTCTATACTCCATGAAATTAGTAGAATATCCTTGATATTTGAGTTTCATCCAGTATTTTTTTCATGGAAATATTATTCTGGACATTCTTGATAAGTTTTAACTTTTTCATGACAAAGTACTATTCACGAGGTACTATTCCCAAATTACTATTCATGAGTTACTATTCACGAGTTACTATTCACGAGTTACTATTAATGAGTTACTATTCACGAGTTACTATTCATGAGTTACTATTCATGAGTTACTATTCATGAGTTACTATTCATGAGTTACTATTCACGGGGTACTATTCATGACAAAAATTGATTTCTTTTCGGTCTAAATCATTTTTGATACATTATTATTCTTGAACTTTACTCCACAAAGCAGTATCATGTTGACAATTTGAACGTTATTGAATTCTTGATAAATTAAATTATAAATCTTTACAATTTATCCTTGAACTTGTTTTATTGAATTATTATGTCATTGTCATCATCCTTATGCTTATATTGTTATGAAAGTCATCTTTGGCCGTAGTGCATAGACGGACTTGGTATGATTATGACCAGGGATTATTCGCTATAATCATGACCGTAATGTTACAAATGATGTGGTAAAAGTCCTCATTGGCCCGTAGTGCATTGATGGACAATTTTTGGTATGATTATCGTCATGGATTCTCTTCGGTCAAGGGTGCAAAGATGAATTGTTTTATGGCATGATTATGACCGTTGATGAAAACACAATTATCCTTGGCCCGTAGTGCATGGATAATTCGTGGTCGTGATACTAATGAATATCCTTGGCCTATAGTGCAGGGATGATTCGATGATGTGGATTAATTATTGAGTTGAGTCTCAACGATAAATATTAATTCATGGATGTGATAATAATGAATATCCTTGGCCGTAGTGCATGGATAATTCATGGATGTGATACTAACGAATATCCTTGGTCGTAGTGCATGGATAATTCGGTGATGTGGATTATTTATTGTCGAGTCTCAAATAAAATATTGATAATAAACTTTTAATTAAGTAGAAGATAGTAGATATCATGCTTTACTTGACTCTTCTAAAATACAGTTACATGTCTTTGGCCTGTAGTGCAAAGATGAACTGTTAATGAATATCTTTGGGCCGTAGTGCAAAGATGGATTTATTATTATGATTATGAATAGGAACTGTGATTTGGTATAACCATGATCTTTGATGTTTCAGGTCAAGACAGGTGATGAAAATTATTTTCATCCTGAATGCGAAGAGGAATTTAGAACCACAATTATGATTATAAGTTATTCACATGATTGTGGACAGGAATTGTTGATTGATGTTACAGGGATAAAACATTGTTGGTGGACTTTTAACATGGAGAAGATAATAGACTTTATAGTCTATTTGACTCTTCTAATGGATTACTCGCTTCGCTGCAACTATGGTTGAAAAGTTTTATCATCTACAATATGTTCTAAATCTCTGATTTATTATTGACGAAGGCTATTGATAATTTAATTATCTTTAGTAATGATATTCTTTACTGGGCTAGTTGTGCTCACCCTTCTACTTCACAATTCCTTTCAGGTAATAAGAGTGTAGCTGGGTCGAGCGGGGGTAACACGGTGGTCTCTAGCTGTGGAGGTTCTCCCTAAACAGTATAAAAAAGCGTGTTGTATTTTATACATCATTTAATAGTTATATTTGGTGAATCAAATAGAGTGAGGCGAACCCAACGTTGGAAGGGTGGTTTTGCCACTATCATATAAGATGTCTAATGACAGACAACTTCGTGTTATCATAAGATAGGGCTGTGCACATCCACTTGCTGAGTATATCTACAAGCACTACCTATATAATCTTGGAGTTTGTTTAGAGAATAATTATCAATTGGAGACAATGGAGATAATTATATATCAAGAGAAGACTCACCATTGGAAAGAAGATGATAGCAATCTTCTTGTTTTTCTTTGGGGACTATTGGGTCAACCAAGGATAATTTTGTGGACATATGATATATATCATAACCTAGACGCATGGCCTCCAATGTACGAAGGTTTCCTTGAGTATTTTGCAAAGATTTTAATTTCTAAAACAGTTTTTGACTGTACCTTTATGTGAGGTACCATTGTAAGGTCTTGTGGTCAAGGCACCACAAAAATTATATATATATTTGTATTAAAACTCACAGATTAACTATGGTCGTTTTCTGCACGATAGTTGTATAAATGGAGTTGTCAGTAGTGTATTTCCTGGCGACTCAAGATGGGTGATGTATACCAATTTTGGGGGCATCACATTTGATGTTATGGATCCATGATAGATCATATTAATATTTACTAATCATTTTAGGCTTGCTAATTAGGATTAGGGTTTCCTAATTAGGGTTTAGGATTCCCGAATTTAAAATTAGGGTTTTCCGGCTTACGATTATGGTTTCTAACGACACGTTAGGGTTTTTAATCCTGAGATTAGGGTTTCTAACCCCATATAGGGTTTACTAATTTTAAACCCTATCCGATCAATCATTGATAAAAAATTCTATACAGTACAAACGCAAACTCATCAATATAATTATTTTAATTATATTTTCTATCGAATCCCTATCCGTAACTAGGGTTAGGGTTTCTAAATCTGTTAAGCATAACTCTACTCTTATTTCTCAGTTAATACACAAATTGACTACGTCTCGAGACTCGTATCACAGATACTCGTCACAATATTAATAATCAATATAAAAATATAAAAAAAAAATTATTCGTAAAATTTGGATTATTCAAAATCCTGGGTTATTACAAAGCCCCCGAACTCCATGAATCTTGGGTTTCAAACCAATTAAATAGTCACATTTGGGCCATATTGTGATGCCCCCAAAATAGGTATACATCACCCATTCTGAGTCGCCAAATACATGATACATAAATCAAATATAAACTTCTTTTATACAATACGACAACAGTATAGCTTAGAGTTTTTACACGAATATTGTCTCATAGACAGTATTCAAACTCAAATGAAGTCCTCATTACATTTATTATCACACTATTTCATAAAATAATGAGGACGACTATATAGCCACCATCTCGAATGACCACTGCTCCCCCCTAGTAGTCACCACGTTCTCATTTCTCAAGAGAACAATGAAAGCAAAAGGGTGAGCTCAACTAGCCCGATGAAGAAATATTATGACTAAGATAATGCGAATAAATTATCGTTAGCCTTCAACATGATAAACCGATAAAATATAATAAACATCAAGTTTAACTGCAAGCGGAACAAGAAATCCATTAAAAGAGTTAAGTAGAGCATGATATCTCATCGCCTTCTATGATTTAAAAGGTTTATCAATCAGTTTTATCATTTGAGACTCGACTTATTAAATAAACCACATCATCAAATCCTCCCCGCTCTCTTGCCGAGGATATTCATGTAATCATCAATGATCATGATTATCTAAATAATAATCCTCGTCATAATCATACCAACAATCGTCCCATCAATGCACTTCTGACTAATCGAGGACTTTTACCGCATCATTTGTAACATTACGGTCATGATTATACCGAATAATCCCTGGTCATAATCATACCAATCAATAGTACATCTATGCACGTAAGCCATAGATGACTTTTATCACAATATAAGCGTGAGGATGATGACAATGATATAAGAATTCAATTAAAAGAAAGCAAAGGATAAATTTTTAAAGATTTATAACTTAATTTATCCATAATTCAATAATGTCTAAATTGTCAACATGATACTGCTTTGTGGAGTAAAATTCAAGAATAATATTGTATCAAAAATGATTTGGACAGCAAAAAATTCAATTTTTTATCATGAATAATTTCCTGGGTGAATAGTACCCGAGTGAATAGTATCCCGTTAATAGTACTTCAGGAATAGTACTCGTGAATAGTACTTTGTGAATAGTACCCCGTGAATAGAGTACTTTGTGAATAGTACCGTAAAAATGAATACTACTCATGGACAGTACTCCGGCATGAAAAGCTTAAAATTTAACAAAAATGTGCAGAAAATATTCTTGTGAAACGATACTAGATGAAGCGCAAATTTCAAGAATATTCTACTAATTTCACGGAGTATAGAAACAATACTTTAAAAAATGATGGTATAATCAGGAATACGGGACGAAATAATATTACTCACATACTTAAGAAGAAGACTGGATACTGGAATAGTGAGGTAGCAGACTTCTCTTCTACTTTCTCTCTAAAGCTTCTCTCTCTATAGCTTCTCTTTCTATAATTGCTCTTGTGAGTCTTAGTGAATTGGTGAGAATGAAAGAAGAATGAGCTTCTATTTATAGGAAAATATAGTTTCGATAATTGCACGTTTTGGGCCTCGAAATATTACAGTATAATACCTTCATCTTTTCCTTTATTTTTAATTTAGTCCTGCATGTATTATCAAACTTGCACCACCTCCCCTAATAGTACATCTTGTGAATTAATAGTACAATCATGTGAAAAATTAATTACAGTATAGTACCTTCATCTATACCTCCATTTTTAATTTAGTCATGCAAGTATTATCAATCTTGCACCACCTCCCCTAATAGTACATGCATGTGAATCAATAGTACACACATGTGAACAAATAGTTATAAGTATGTGAATTAATAGCAATTAATTGTTCATTTATCCGATTAATTACCCAATTGGTCAATATAACCTCCAGACATCCATTATTATCGAAATAGATGTCGATTTCCACTAACACTAATAATCCCAACATAATGGAAATATCAATTTCATCTTTAATCAACACGAACTTATTCATCATTAATATTATAACTCACAATATTTAACAACCAGATCATTCCCATGAAAGAGGGGCTTTACGATAAGGATTTCTCCCTATTGGTGCGCAATTAGGTGAACAAACCTCTCCTCGATGTAACTTTCTAGACATTGTCAATATTGCGAATAATAATATGAATAACTTTGTTGTCTCAATTATTGATTTAATAATATAAAATATTATGCAGATGATAATCGTGACAATAATTGAATCAATAATATGAAAGATATTATCAAAAGAATTCTTCGTAGCAATAATTTAGTATAACCGAGTGACTTCTCACGTAAGCATCAATAATCAATACCGCTTATACTATGCAACCACGCCAGATTCGCATTTTTTTACCACCGGATAGTTCAACGGTTTAACGGTAAAACTTTCGTAGTTATTTTTATAAAAGATAATTATGTCGCTTTCTAACTACGACAATACTTCTATTATTGGGTCCACTAATGATTGTCTTAGTCGTATATGAATATTCCTGTTTAAAAGGAATATTCCCACCCAATCGAATATTATATAACCACTTGCTTACTTTGCAAAATTTGTAAATAATACCCACAACTATAACATTATATCAAATCCACACCATAATATTCAAAAATATATTTTGAGAAAAAATAATCTTTATTCATAAATTTTGGGGTCTTTACACATATTACAAACAAACCTTTGCCAAAATTCCGATTGAGTTGGTACAACCATTTAAACTCATACCAACTGGCGACTCTGTTTAATCGGCCTAATCATTAAAATTAAATCTTTTCAAATTGTCGACATTTTATGTCGGACTCTTTTGTCAATTTCACCCTTTCAACAAGATTTGAACCACATAGAAAATATAAAGGGTAAGAAATATTTAAAAGAGAAATTCAAGAGAAATTTTTCCCGACGTCGATAGTCGCTTTCTTAGAAAAATCTTGGATAAATCTTCGATAGTACCTAGCTAACCCTAAGAAAATTCTCACCTCCGTCGGCATCTTCGGATGCTCCCAATTACTTACCACCTCCACCTTCGTAGGATCTATTGAAATTCCATCCTTGTCTATCACGTGCCCCAAAAATTGGACCTTCTCCATCCAAAACTCGCACTTAGAAAATTTCGCGCACATCTTCCCCCTTCTAAGCGCTTCTAATACCATTTTCAGATGTTTTGCGTGCTCTTCCTTGGTTTTAAGATAAATTAAAATGTTGTCAATAAAAACTACTACGAACTTGTCCAAATATGGCTTGAAAACTCAATTCAAGAACTCAAAAGGAGACTTATTTCAGCACCTGTTCTGACAATACCATCTGGCTCGGAGGGATTTGTCATCTACAGTGATGCTTCGGGCAAAGGGTTGGGATGTGTTCTTATGCAACATGGAAAAGTTATAGCCTATGCCTCGCGACAACTCAAAGAATATGAGAGGAATTATCCTACTCATGATCTAGAGTTGGCAGCTGTTGTCTTTACACTTAAAATTTGGAGGCATTACTTGTATGGGGAGAAAGTGGAGATCTTTACGGATCATAAAAGCCTCAAATATTTCTTCATGCAAAAGGAACTCAACATGCGACAATGACGTTGGCTTGAACTGTTGAAAGATTATGATCATACCATCCAATACCATCCTGGAAAAGCGAACGTGGTAGCTGACGCATTAAGTAGAAGATCATATGCAAGTACTAGTACGATATTGTCAACGCAAAGGCCCATTTTGTGTGACTTGCAAAGGATGGAGATAGAGTTAAAGACTCCAGGGACGCACGTGATGATAGCGAGTATACAAGTAGAACCGACTTTAATCGATAAAGTTAAAGCTGCTCAAGCTACAGACCTGGAGCTGATGCGTATGAGGAAGAAATTGCAAGAAGGTGCTATGCCAGAAGCAAGAATCGATGAAGAAGGAATACTTCGAGTCAACTCCAGACTTTATGTTCCTAACAACCCTGATTTAAAGTATAATATCATGATGGAGGCGCACAACACACCATTTGTAATCCATCCTGGGAGTACCAAAATGTATCATGATATTCGTTATACATTTTGGTGGAGCAATATGAAGAGAGATATATTTGTTTTATCTCAAGGCGCCTAACTTGTCAACGAGTTAAAGCGGAGCATCAAGTACCAAAAGGTCCATTGCAACCACTTGAAATTCCGTAATGGAAGTGGGAGCACATTACCATGGATTTCGTTCTGCCTTCCTAAGGTTTCTCAAGGCATAGATGCGATTTGGGTCATTGTTGATAGATTGACCAAGTCCGCTCATTTCTTACCGATACGAGAAACTTATACACTTGAACGTCTTGCTTTCGATGTACATAAACGAGATTGTAAGATCGCATGGTATGCCCAGGTATCCATAGTTTCCGATCGAGACCCAAGATTCACTTCACGATTTTGGGTTAGTTTGCAAAAAGCTATGGGCACGGACTTACGATTTAGCTTCGGATATCATCCTCGAGACGGACGGACAATCGAGAGGACTATTCAAACTCTTGAACATCTATTAAGACTCTGTGTCCTTGATTTCAAGGGACGTTGGGACAAGTTTTTACCATTGGTGGAGTTTTCCTACAACAACAGTTATCAAGCAAGTATTGGCATGGCTCCATTCGAAGCGTTGTATGGAAGAAAGTGTCGTTCTCCAGTATGCTAGGATGAGGTGGGTGAAACAACGTTGTTGGGACCGGAGTTGGTGCGTATGACTACGAAAAAGATTCAAACGATCCGACAACATATAAAAACCTCACAAAATCGACAAAAGAGTTATGCTGATCTTCATCGAAAGGACGTGGAATTCGATATAGGAGATCATGTGTTGTTAAGAGTTGCTCCATGGAAAGGAGTTACAAGATTTAAAAAGAGAGGAAAACTCAATCCTCGATTCATTGGTCCATTTTTAATCCTCGATCGAGTAGGAACTGTGGCCTATAGACTCGTTTTACCGCTAAGTATGTCTCGTGTTCATAACGTTTTTCACATATCCATGTTACGTAAATATGTGAAAGACCCGAACCACATTATTGAGTTAGAACCGGACGAAATAGCGGAAGATTTGACGATGAAGAGGTTCCCTGCTCAAATCTTGGATAAGAAGGAACATATTCTACGCTCCAAGGTTATACCTCAAGTCAAAGTTTTGTGGAGGAACCACGATGTTGAAGAAATGACTTGGGAGTTAGAATCTGAAATGAAATCAAGGTATCCTTACCTCTTCGACATACTAGGTACGTACCCTAATTTCGAGGGCGAAATTTCATAAGAAGGGGAGGTTGTAAGACCCCAACTTTTATAAATAAAGATGAATTTTCTATAAATATTATTTTTGAATATTATGGAATAAATTTGATATAATGTTATAGTTGTGGGTAATATTTATAAATTTTGCAAAATAAGCAAGTTGTTATAAAATATTTGTTTGGTCGGGAATATTCTTTTTGTTGGGGAATCTTCGATTTACTTACTCAATCATCAGTGGACCCTATTAACGGAAGTATTGTCGTAGTTAGAAAACGACAAAATTATCTTTCTATAAAAATAACTAAGCAGAGGTGTTACCGTTAAAACCGCTGAACTACCCTAGTAGTAAAAGTACAAAGAATACGCCAGAGTCAGATAAGAGCAGCACACGATATTGATTATCGATGCTTACGTGAGAAGTCACTCAAATATGCTCAATTATCACATGTGAAGAATTGTCGCATCATATCTCTTATATTATCGATTCAATTATTGTCACAAAGATCATCTCAGATAATATGTTATAGTATTAAATCAATAATTGAGACGACAAGTTATAAATGATTAATAATTGTTGAAAGATTAAATATGTGTCGATTAAAATAAAATGATTTGTGGTAATATTTATTCAATCCTTGATGTATATAAAGAGTCTCATATGAGACGCTTGTGGTAAGTTTGATTATTTTATGGGGGCCATATGTCATCATCTAAGAGTCTCTTCACAATAGTAATTACCTTCATCAATAGTAATTACCTTTGCGAATAGTAATTACCTTCACAATAATAGTAATTACCTTTACCAGACGCCAAACCACTTACCGCTTTCATATTACAGCGTCGAACCACTTGTCGCTTCACATTACAAAGGCCGAACCACTTGTCGCTTCACATTACAAAAGGCCGAACCACTTGTCGTTTCACATTACAAAGGCCAAACCACTTTTCTTTTCACATCACCAAATCAAGCCACTTGCCTTTTCACACATGGCAAAAGCTAAGCTAGAAATCTTCTATAAATAGAGGCCTAGTGCTTCATTATTTTCACTTAATTCATTCAAGCTATAGAGAGAGAAAGTATAGAGAGAATAAGAGAGAAAGAAGAAGAGTATTTTGTTACTACACTACTGCAGTATTCAATCTCCTACTAAAAGTAAGGGATATTATTTGTTGTACCTGTAAGGGGTGTTATTCTTTCTTATTCATGAAGAGAACTGTTGTTATTCCATTGCTTATTATTCTCATTGGAATAACTCAGATACGTGGTTTACCCTATACTTGGTGACATTCTTCTATTATTCTTTGGAACATCCTGTTTGTGTGTTTTACACCTAACCGTGTTCCGCCTTTTATTATTATTCTGCTGAACATCCTGCGTCAGTGTGTTTTACACCGGACCGGTTCCGCCTTTTTATTATTATTCTCGCTGAACATCCTCATGTCGTGTTTTTACGCCGGACCTGGTTCCGTCTTTATTATTCTGTTGGAACATCCTGTCTGTGTGTTTTACGCCGGACCTAGTTCCGTCTTTATTATTCTGTTGGAATATCCTGTCTGTGCGTTTTACGCCGGACCTGGTTTCGTTATTTATTATTCTCGTTGAATAACTCGCTCGTAAGGCCCTATCGCATGCATGGTGATTTCTTTTGTTATTCCATTCTTTATTATACCAAATGGTTAAAAGTTTTGATTTCTATACTCCATGAAATTAGTGGAATATCCTTGATATTTGCGCTTCATCCAAAGATCCTTTCATGGAAATATTCTTCTCAAGATTCTTGAATTTTACTCTACAAAGCAAGATCATGTCGACAATTTGATGTTATCGGTTCCTAGATAAATTAATTCTTGAACTTGTTTTATCAATTCTTATATCATTGTCATCATCCTCATGTTTATATTATGTTGAAAGTCATCTCGTGGGCCTCAGTAGTGCATGATGGACTTGGTATGATTATGACCAGAGACTATTCTTGTAATCATGGACCGTAATATTACAAATGATGTGGTAAAAATCCTCAAAGGGCCTGTAGTGCATCGATGGATGCTTGTTGGCATGATCATGACCATTAATGAATACACAAATATTCTCGGCCCGTAGTGCATGAATAATTGTGGTCGTGATACTAAAGAATATCCTCGTCAGAAAAGTGTAAGGTGATTCGATGATGTGGAATATTTATTAAAGTTTCGAGTCTCAAATTTATAACAAAGATGAAAAACCTTTTAAATCATAAAAGATAGTAGATTTTATTTTCTACTGACTTTTTAATGGATTGTTGGTTCACCAGTAGTTAAACTTGATGTTCATTATATTTTATCGCTTTAACATCACAGAAGGCTAATGATAATTTATTCTCGCATTATATTAGTCATAATATTTCATCGAGCTAGTTGAGCTCACCTTTTTTTCACCGTTTCTCTTCGTGAAATGAGAATATAGTTGGGACGAGTCTGGGAACGGAGTAATGGTCCGAGGATAGCATTAGTAGTCCCTCACTATTCGTGAAATAAAGTGAAAATAATTGTAATGAGGACTCCTTTTGAGTTTGTATAATATCTAGTAGAGACAATATTTGTATTCAAACTCACGCTTTTGTCGATTGTATACCTTTACGCTTATATTAGTAAGTTGTATTTAAATTTCAGTACCATGTATCCGACTACCCAAGATGGGTGATGTATACCTAATTTTGGGGCGTCACAGCTTGGTATCGAGCTTAGGATATGATCCCCGCTAAGATGTGAGAATAGTACTAGAGGGGAGAGACGGGAATACCTTCGCTAGTATGACCTACCTAAGTTTATGTGCTATTTTATCGGGTCACGTAATATAGGGATAATATGTTACACGTCAATTAACCTTTTGTTTTATGGCAAGATCTCAAAATGACATCCGAGAATGTTGAGAATAGCAATGGAGCACAAAGCGATCGCCGATTCACCACATATCAATAATCGTGATAATGTGCATCGAAGGGGACAATCCTCATGGAAACAACAACACCGCTAAAATGATGAATGATCAAATGTTCGTGAGGCTTTATGCAATTCATGAAACAAAGAAAGCAGAGCGACTCCTCGCCCAAAACGTAGGTGGAAACACGGAAAACTCTCTGCCACACCGCTAAACAATTCAAGGAGCCGGGACCACCGGAGTTTAAGGGAGAGTCAAAACCACTTCTCGCGGAAGCATGGATAAAGCAGATTACCAAGATATTTGATGTCTTGGATGCTCCGAGAGCAAAGGTTCCTTTCACGCTTTTATGTTGCGCGCGAGAGGCGATTACATCGGTGGGAATCCAAAACGACTCAACCTCATTGATCAAGATATCTTGGGAGAAGTTCCAGAGTCGTTCAACGACAAATACTTTCCCGAAAGTATTCGCCATATGAAGGAGGTGGAGTTTATCAAGTTGAACAAAACAATACGACCGTGTCGCAATACGAGGCAAAATTTGCGAGTTATCACGGTTTGCATCCCACTGGTGGATAATGAAGAGAGAATGGCGCTAATGTTTTTAAGAGGTTAGAAGTCGAGATACGCCAACATCTTATTTCTCATAAACCGTGTTTGTATTCGGATGTTGTAAATAGGGCTCATTAGTGGAGCGCGATAACGAGTCAACGCAACTAAAAGAGAGCACTCAAAAATTATAATACCAAATGAGAGTAGTCATCATCGGCAAAGACAACAAGCGTGAGGGAATCAACAGCCGATATGGTAACCACTTCTGGTGGTAATCGTGGACAAAACAATAAGAATGGACATTTCAAGAAAAGGAGATTCAACAATGATGGAAAGACGTCAAGACCAAAGACCCGTTGTTAAGGAAGGAGAAAGACCACCTATCATATGCTTTAAATGCGAGGAGAGGGACACATCACCCAAATCACGTTATGCCATCCAAAGCATGTTATAATTGTGGAAGAGAAGGTCACTTAGCTCGATTTTGTCATTTCATCAAGACAAATTCAACTAGGATGGAGGCACCAAAGGTCATTCCCGTAAAAGTCAAAACCGGTAGAGTGCAAGGGATAGCGTTTTTGTTGTGACCTCCCAGAGAGCAAGGAACTCGAATGAGGTCATCACGTAAGCTTATCATAAACTCTAATGAAGTCTATACTTTATTTGATACCGGCTTCTACCCATTCTTTTATTTCTCCTACTTACGCCATCGATTAAATTTGACTCCGAGAAATTAGATTTTGACTTATCTGTGGAAACTCCGCTGGGAGAAACCTTCATTACATCCAATCGCTTATAAGTCTTGTTTGGTTCAAATCGGACCCCCTCACATTACCCGTCGATCTTATTTCATTAAAAATACTTGCATTTGACGTGATTCTAGGGATTGATTGGTTAACTACTTATCATGCAAAAATTAATTATTTTCGTAAGGTTGTTAGCTTTCATATTCATAACCAACCAATTATGCGAATTCAAGCGACCAAACCATTAAAATCAATCACGGTCATCTCAAGTCATAAAGCTATTCGTTTATTGAAAAACAGATGTCAAGCTTTCTTAGCTCATGTCACAGATTTAAACAAAAATACGTCAATTTTGAACAATATTTCTATTGTTAATAAATTTCCGACGTATTCCTCTCAAGAACTTCCCGCCTACCCCCCAGAGCGTGAAATTGAATTTTGTATCGACTCAACCCTATAAAAACCTATTTCCAAAGCCCCATATCGAATGGCTCTATTGAACTTCGTGAGTTAAAGACCCAACCGCAGGAATTGTTAGACATCGGCTTTATTCGTCCTAGTACTTCTCCTCGGGGTTCTCTCTGCTCTATTCGTGAAGAAGAAAGATGGGAGTATGCGACTTTGTATTGATTATCTGGAGTCAATCATGTCACCATCAAAAATAGGTATCCATTGCCACGTATTGATGACCTGCGTTTCACCAACATAAGGAGCCAAATTCTTTTCAAAGATCGATCTTCGCTCCGGATATCACCAATTGAAGATTAGAACCACGACATTCCAAAGACGGCTTTAAAACTCCTAGACGGGCATTATGAATTCCTAGTCATGTCCTTTGATCGACTAATGCTCCTCGCCGCCTTCATGGATATGATGAACCGAGTATTCAAGGAATATTTGGATCACTTTGTGGTCGCCTTTATTAATGACATCCTTATTTATTCCAAAAGCCGTGAAGATCTTGAAAGCAACACACTGAGGTCGACACTCCAAAAGCTTCGTGAATATAAGCTTTATGCCAAATTGAAGAAATGCGAGTTCGGCAGGAAGTAGCATTCCTCGGGCACGTGGTATCAAGTCATGGAATATCTGCTGACCCAAAGAAAGATCAAGCTATTCAAAGTCGGGAACAACCTAAATCGAAGGATCAAAGTACGTAGCTTTCTGCTTAGCTTGGTTATTATCGGAGATTCGTGGAAGGATTTTCTCGAATCTCTACTCCATCGACTCACCGACTCGAAAAGATACAAAGTTCGGTTGGAGCGAAGAATGTGAGAAGAGTTTTCAACAACTCAAGAGGAGACTTATTTCAAAGACTGCTCGACAATACCATCCGCCTTGAGGGATTTGTCATCTACAAAGATGCTTCGCAAAGGGTTGGGATGTGTTCTTATGCAACATGGAAAAGTTATAGCCTATGCCTCGCGACAACTCAAAGAATATGAGAGGAATTATCCTACTCATGATCTAGAGTCATAAATGTTGTCTTTGCACTTAAAATTTGGAGGCATTACTTGTATGGGGAGAAAGTGGAGATCTTTACGGATTATAAAAGCCTCAAATATTTCTTCACTCAAAAGGAACTCAACATGTGACAACGACGCTGGCTTTGAACTGCTGAAAGATTATGATCATACCATCCAATACCATCCTGGAAAAGCGAACGTGGTAGCTGACGCATTGAGTAGAAGATCATATGCAAGTACTAGTGCGATATTGTCAACGCAAAGGCCCATTTTGTGTGACTTGCAAAGGATGGAGATAGAGTTAAAGACTCTGTGGACGCACGTGATGATAGCGAGTATACGAGTAGTAGAACCGACTTTAATCGATAAAGTTAAAGCCGCTTGCTAGCTGCACTGGAGCTGCGATGATGCGTGATGAGGAAGAAAGTGCAAGAAGGTGCTATGCCAGAGGCAAGAATCGATGAAGAAGGAATACTTCGAGTCAACTCCAGACTTTATGTTCCTAACGACCTTGAATTAAAGTATAAAATCATGATGGAGGCTCACAACACACCATTTGCAATCCATCTCGGGAGTACCAAATGTATCATGATATTCGCTATACATTTTGGTGGAGCAATATGAAGAGAGAGATAATACTGCTTATCTCAAGGTGTCTAACTTGTCAACGAAGTTAAAGCGAGCATCAAGTACCAAAAGGTCCATCAGAAACCACTTGAAATTCCGTAATGGAAGTGGAGCACATTACCATGGATTTCGCTACACGGCCTTCCTAAGATTTCTCAAGGCATAGATGCGATTTGGGTCATTGTTGATAGATTGACCAAGTCTCCGCTCATTTCTTACCGATACGAGAAACTTATCCACTTGAACGCCTTGCTCAGATATGTACATAAACGAGATTGTAAGATCGCATGGTATGCCAAGATCCATAGTTTCCGATCGAGACCCAAGATTCACTTCACGATTTTGGGTTAGTTTGCAAAAAGCTATGGGCACAGACTTACGATTTAGCTCGGCATATCATCCTCGTATTTTACGGACAATGGAGAGGACTATTCAAACTCTTGAAGATCTATTAAGACTCGTGTCCTTGATTTCAAGGGAAGTTGGGACAAGTTCTTACCATCGGTGGAGTTTTCCTACAACAACAACTTATCAAGCAAGTATCGGCATGGCTCCATTCAAGCGTTGTATGGAAGAAAGTGTCGCTTCTCCAAAGATGTGCTAGGATGAGGTGGGTGAAGCAACGTTGTTGGGACCGAAGTTGGTACGTATGACTACGGAAAAGATTCAAACGATCCGACAACGATAAAAACCTCACAAAATCGATAAAAGAGTTATGTTGATCTTCATCGAAAGGACGTGGAATTCGATATAGAGATCATGTGTTGTTAAGAGTTGCTCCATGGAAAGGAGTTACAAGATTTAGAAAGAGAGGAAACTCAATCCTCGATTCATCTGGTCCATTTTAATCCTCGATCGAGTAGGAATCGCGGCCTATAGACTCGCTTTCCGCCAAGTATGTCTCGTGTTCATAACGCTTTTCACATATCCATGTTACGTAAATATGTGAAAGACCCGAACCACATTATTGAAGTTAGAACCGGACAAAATAGTGGAAGATTTGACGTATGAAGAGGTTCCTGCTCAAATCTTGATAAGAAGGAACATATTCTACGCCCAAGGTTATACCTCAAGTCAAAGTTTTGTGGAGAGAACCAATGATGTTGAAGAAATGACTTGGGAGTTAGAATCAAATGAAATCAAGGTATCCTTACCTCTTCGACATACCGTGTACGTACCCTCTAATTTCGAGGGAAAAATTTCATAAGAAAGGGAGGTCAGAAGACCCCAACTTTTATAAATAAAGATGAATTTTCTATAAATATTATTTTTGAATATTATGGAATAAATTTGATATAATGTTATAGTTGTGGGTAATATTTATAAATTTTGCAAAGTAAGCAAGTTGTTATAAAATATTTGTTTGGTCGGGGAATATTCTTTTGTCGGGGAATATTCGTATTTACTACTCAATCATCAGTGGACCTCATTAATCGGAAGTATTGTCGTAGTTAGAAAACGACAAAATTATCTTTCTATAAAAATAACTACAGAGGTGTTACCGTTAAAACCGCTGAAACTATCCTTAGTAAAAAGTACAATAATACGCCGCGTAGTTGATAAGAGCACACGATATTTTGATTATCGATGCTTACGTGAGAAGTCACTCACCTATGCTCAATTATTGCTACAAAGAATTGGCCGTGATCATATCTCTTATATTATTGATTCAATTATTGTCACAAGATCATCTCAGATAATATGTTATAGTATTAAATCAATAATTGAGACGACAAGTTATAAATGATTAATAATTGTTGAAAGATTAAATATGTGTTGATTAAAAATAAAATGATTTGTGGTAATATTTATTCAATCCTTGATGTATATAAAGAGTCTGCATATGAGACGCTTGTGGTAAGTTTGATTATTTTATGGGGGGCATATGTCATCATCTAAGAGTCTCTTCACAATAGTAATTATCTTTGCGAATAGTAATTACCTTTATCAATAGTAATTACCTTTACCTTTAGACGTCAAACCACTTACTTGCTTTATATATTACAGACGTCCGAACCACTTGTCGCTTTCACATTACAGCATCGAACCACTTGTCGCTTTCACATTACAAAGGCCGAACCACTTGTCGCTTTCACATTACAAAAGCGCCAAACCACTTTTCTTTTCACATCACCAAATATCAAGCCACTTGCTTTTCACATGGCAAAAGTGCTAAGCTAGAAATCTTCTATAAATAGAGGCCTAGTGCTTCATTATTTTTCACGAATTCATTCAAGCTATAGAGAGAGAGAAAGTATAGAGAAATAAGAGAGAAGAAGAAGAGTATATTTTGTTACTACACTACATGCGCAGATTCAATCTCCTACTAAAAGTAAGGGATATTATTTGTTGTACTGTAAGGGTGTTATTCTTTCTTATTCATGAAGAGAACTTTGTTATTCCATTGCTTATTATTCTCGTTGGAATAACCTCAGATATCGTGGTTTACCCTATACTTGGTGACATTCTTCTATTATTCTCTTGGAACATCCTGTCTGTGTGTTTTACTCGGACCGATTCGGTTCCGCCTTTTATTATTATTCTGTTGGAACATCCTGTCATGTGTTTTACACCGGACTGGTTCCGCCTTTATTATTATTATTATTCTGGTTGGAACATCCTCGTCTGCATGTGTTTTACACCGACCGGTTCCATCTTTATTATTATTCTCGTTGGAACATCCGTCATGCGTGTGTTTTACGCCGACCTAGTTTCGCTTCTTTATTATTATTCATTGAATATCCTCATCTGCATGCTTTTACGCCTTATTATTTAGTTATTTATTATTCTCGTTGGAATAACTCGCTGCGTGCGGCCTATCGCATGCATGGTGATTTCTTTGTTATTCCATTCTTTATTATACTCAAATGGTTAAAAGTTTTGATTTCTATACTCCATGAAATTAGTGGAATATCCTCGATATTTGCGCTTCATCCAAAGATCCTTTCATGGAAATATTCTTCTTAGTATTCTTGAATTTTACTCTACAAAGCAAAGATCATGTTGATATTTGATGTTATCGGTTCCTAGATAAATTTATTCTTGAACTTGTTTTATTGAATTCTTATATCATTGTCATCATCCTCATGTTTATATTATGTTGAAAGTCATCTGTGGCTTTCAGAGTGCATAGATGGACTTGGTATGATTATGACCGAGAGACTATTCTTGTAATCATGACCGTAATATTACAAATGATGTGGTAAAAATCCTCAAAGGCCTGTAGTTCATTGATGGACGCTTGTTGGCATGATCATGACCATTAATGAATACACAAATATTCTTGGTCGTAGTGCATGAATAATTGTGGTCGTGATACTAAAGAATATCCTCGGCAGTAGTGCGGGGTGATTCGATGATATGGAATATTTATTAAAGTTTCTAGTCTCAAATATATAACAAGATGAAAAAACCTTTTAAATCATAAAAGATAGTAGATTTTATTTTCTACTAGACTCTTTTAATGGATTCTTTGGTTCACCAGTAGTTAAACTTGATGTTCATTATATTTTATCGCTTTAACATCATTTGTAGGCTAATGATAATTTATTCTCGCATTATCTTATTCATAATATTTCTTCTCGAGCTAGTTGAGCTCACCCTTTCTTTCACCGTTTCTTCTTGAAATGAGAATATAGCCGGGACGAGTCTGGGAACGGAGTAATGGTCCGAGAGGATAGCATTAGTAGTCCTCACTATTCTGCGTGAAATAGTGTGAAAATAATTGTAATGAGGACTCCTTTTGATTTTGTATAATATCTAGTAGACAATATTTGTATTCAAACTCACGCTTTTTGTCGATTGCATACCTACGCTTATATTAGTAAGTTGTATTTAAATTCTGTACCATGTATCTGACTACCCAAGATGGGTGATGTATACCTAATTTTAGGGGCGTCACACACGGTATAGTTCCTTCTCCCGCTCTCTGTTGATTCGCTTCCCCCCAGAAGTTCGCTTCGCCCTTCATCATATAATTAGCGTACGTAGTCTTTTGATCATTTCCTATATGAGCGATGATGAATACTTTCTCCATCTCCTTGATCTAAATTTGTGCTTCGATAAGATCGGTAGTTCCCCTAAATTCTAGAGGTCCTACACTCTTAAAGTCCTTAAAATTTGTTACACGCATCACTTGGGGATAGGGGTGCATGGGTACATTGTTCTTCCTCAAAGGGCTTCTTCTAACAAGTCGGCTAATCGTTGTATTGGGTCTACTCAATCCCTCTCGTTATTGACTAATTCTTCCGGGGTTGGTAGTCTATGTCTGGGTGGCATTTTCTGTATCATAAAACTTCATTTTATTATCTCATTATATTTTTTAAGTATTTACCCTTAATGTTACATATATATAACACATTTAAATAAAAACATTTATATTCATATCCCAATAATCAGCACATCACGTATGATCAACCTATAGCATACTTCTATAAATGATATCATCTATCCCCTACTATAATAAAAGGTGGGGAATACTATCATATTACCCCTCTAACAAGTACAAAAGTTGGGGTTTACACAAACCATCTCATATCTTACACACAAGATCGGGATCATACAACAATACATATATAAACATAACTACAGCTAATGCCAAATCTATCTCACCCTAACATCTCGCGCTCTATAGCGCTCTTATACTCTAACTGTCCCATATATGCCATCAGATCCTTACTCATGGTGTAATGGGTCTGACCTTGTTCTGCCGGTTAATAATACAGACCATCAATCCATCTGTCCATTGTTGTGCGAAATGCATAGCACATCTTGTTTATTTTCTTTCTCTTGCACCTTACATCATCCTTTAAGTCTTCAGCTCTATCACGAGCTTCTTCCCACAACTCTTCAAAATGGATTCTATCTAAAACCTCCAACTCTAACTATGTCCGCAAAGCCTCCTTCTCAGTCTTCTCGCTTAGCTCCCTCTACTCGAATTGTTTTAGCTTACATTTCAGCTCCATATTCCAGGCTAACAGACGATGCACAAGAGTCCCTAGCTGTATATTTGCTTCCTTGCGATATGTAATATCTACTTCCAACTCATGTACCTTAACCTGCATATCATGTGCCTCAGTCAGTCTAGCTCCTGTATCTTGGTATGCCTCTTCTGGGCCTCAGTCTCTAGGTCTTCAAGCCTATTTCCTAACTCCGTGATTTATTCCTCGTACTCGCCCAATATCTGATCCTCAAATGTGGTCCCATCGTGTGGTACCCCATCAAAATCTTTCATGGGCTCATCCTCCATGGGTTCTTCTTCCGGGTCAGACTCCACTTCCTCATCCTCATCATCATCTTCGATAGGTGCCACTGTCGAAATTGGGTCAGCTATCACGGGTGACTCGAATACCACGTGTATGTCACGGGGCTCCTCATCTGAAGTTATACTAGGTTCTCCCAATTCTGGAATCCTACAACTACAAACACAAAATAAATAAACAAGCTCCATTAGTACTTCCCAATAAAACATAAATTCATTATACGAAATGAAAATATATTTCACAATACTACTACCTAATTACGAAAACTCTATATGAGTTTTATCTTCTTTTATTCACTAAGTTCTTCTAAGGTTATAGTCTAAGGATTCTCGCTCCTAAGGTTTATAACCTACAGCTCTGATACCAACTTGTGACGCCCCCAAATTCAGATACCTATACCTCGAATCTAGTGCTTCACTATCTAACTTTAATAACATACTGATATCTCATACGACGGAATAATAGAATAATTTACGTTGACGTAATATAAATATTCTCATCCCAAGTCTCACAACCGTGACTAACATAATACATAAGCTTAAACCATAACATACCTAGTACATAAACCATAATTAAGTCTTAGTACAACATAAGAATTAAATCCTAATATAGAGGACTAAATCTACTCTATAGCATTGCCCTTTCCCTTATCATTGCCTAATGTTTCACCACGTTCTGCCTTAACTGAAAGGTTTAAGGAAAGAAAAAATGAGCAACAAATTTTCCCAGCAAGTAATATAATAATAAGGGTAAACATGCATAAATATCAAGATAATAATCTCAAATGTATAATGATAAAGGATAGCTCGATAGTTTAAAGAATAATGTTGTAAACAAAGAAATCTCAATAATTCCAAATCTATCCTTTGAATTTTAAACAATGAGTCATTATAGACCGAAGAATTATCAAAAGAATTCAAAGGTTTTAACAGTTTCAAGTTGAAGAATATTTAACACTAAGTAGTCACTATGGACCAAGAACTTTTATTAGAATTAACAGTATTTCACTGATAATTCAATATAAACAAGTATAATATGTGATCAGTCCAAAGTATCCTACGTTATGCATAATATTTAAATATGTTGTTCACGCGTGCGTTGGTTTCCCAACGTAATATAATTACTCCTTCTATGAGGGTTGTTCATCTTAGCAGATTATAAGAGTCCGCACTAAAGCAATTGGTTTGGATAGCTTTTTAACTCATAGGTATTGATCTAGCCGAATCAAATGGCTTATACACCTTTTCTTAATACACTTAGGAATAATTTATAAGTTCGAAGCTTGAAACATGAATCAAAGAATATAATTATGATTCCAAATCAAGCTTTAGAGTATGAATAATATTTTCCAATAATTTAGATAACACAAGAGTTACTCTATAGAATGATTATACAATCAACAAGTGTATTTGCTAAGATATATAGTTGATATAACATAATTAGAAACTTGCACAATATTTAAGGTTGTGTAAGTTAGGGAACTTTCCTTTGGCGTAGATTACAGTTCTAAAGCTTAACGTCTCTTCAATGTCCTATATTATCATAGTTACGTAAATATACGCATACATTAGTTATACACGCTCGATATGTAAACTAAAAATCCTACACAACTATCATACACATGCTTAATCATGTACATCAAATGTAATACCCGAGAATTTCAGAATATTATTAATAATTAAATTAATGGAAGTCGAGTGTTTACTTGAATATAAACCAATATTGTTATGGCATGGGATATAGTAATTCCTAATAAACTAAGCTAGGTATGTGACCATTATGTGTTATGGTGGAATTAATAAAAAGCTTAGTGTAAAACTCTTGAAGATTGCCTAGTATGGCAAGATAATGAAAATAAGTGTGCTATCAATTAAATGAATAGGTTTTTTTAACTAAGTAGTATTATCAATTTGGAATTTAATTCATGCTATGTGAAATTAGTATGATGATAGAGGTCGGAACTGGCATAAAGCTAAACCATTTTGACATCGCCAGGGAATCCACAGAATCGCTGCCCTCCTCAAAGATACAAACTAGCGTAGCAATTATTGCTTTAGTGGCGAGAAAGTTAGGAAAGTTAGTTATTGCAGTGGTTGTTAAATGGGACATTATTGTAATGTGTGACATTATTAAATCATATGATAAGAGTGCATTTAATGGTATGAAGTACCCAGTAGCACAATAAAATCATGTGTGACATTTTAATACAGAAATAATTAATTAACTGTGCATCTCAGAAATTTAGAAAGGGATTAAATGTTTTAAAGTAGACATTTAATATTGGATAGTGTTATAATAATTATATATGTGCACTAATAATATCTGTGGAGAATACCCAACTAATAATACTTAACTGCCTTATTTTATCTGCATTAAATATTAAATTATGTGAAACCAATGTACATGGATTATATGATATGGATACATATTTAATCCCTAACTTTTCATTATGTAGTAACATTTGTACATTAAAATCACATGATGAAGTAAAAAGGGAATTAAATTTACTACATTGGAACCAAATGCTGAAGATTTAAAAAGCCTTGTTCCATTTCAGTTACCAAACAGTTTTCTATATCTTCTTTACGTAAACTATCGAGTGTGTATAGTAGCTATAACTAGGTGATGATTGGCTAGGCAAATGGCTGAGGAGTGGTGGTTGAACAACTCTTTGATATCCATTGTTTTCTTCTTCAACACCATGGATTCCAACCTTAGTGTAAACCCATTAACCAGTCCACCATTGCTCTATAATAAGGCAGTTCCATTTTCATTCTCCCGTTATTGTAAATTGCATGTTAATTTCCAAGAATTAGAGTGTGAGTTGCTTGTTGTTTAAGGAGGAGTCCAGCAATTGCAGAAGTTGGAAACTAAGCAAACTAAGCTTCATAGAAGGTAAAATTCTTGTTGGAATCCTTAATTTCAAACTATGGTAAATCATAGAAATTCTACTAAGTTCTTGTGAAACTAATTTGGAAATTTACTACCAAAGTGTTTATAAAGTTTATATGCATGTATGGAACCTTTAAGAATGAGTTTAAACATGTTTAGAATGAATAAATCCAACTTTAGTTTGATACTCTGCAGAACAGGGCCCTTTCTCGGTTCATGCAGGAAAAGCATTGATTGTGCCCAGGCCAGATTAGGGTAAAAGGCAAGTAATTGTGCCATTCCCCAGAACTAGATTTTGGCTTCTGTTGTGCTATGATGTTCTAGCATGCTAATGTAACTTAGATATACATTGAAAACTACCTGATTTGTGAACTTAAATTCTTTTATATATCATGTAAACTTTGACTTGTTTTAGTATGCGTTCTTAAAAAGGACTTAAAAGTTTTAAAAGAAAAACTTTGATGGAAGTAGTAATGTTTCAATTATGATTTTATGGACTTATAGAAATACTCTAAGGATGCATGAGTTATGATTTTAATAAGTCTTGGTATCACTAGAATGCATGGTTTAAGTTTAAAATGATGTATAAAGATGGATTCAGACTTTTTGCAAACTAGTACTTTGGACATTGTCATGGTCAATTTCTGCACGTCTAAGATTTGTATACTAATACCTTAATCATGATCTATATGTGTATCCATCTAGTATGACATGACATAAGATTGTTTAAACATGATTTTATACAAGTTTTCAAAGGATGAACAAGACTAAATATGTGCATATGATGAAGACCTTTGTGAAAATGCATACTAACTAATTTCATGACTATATTATGTGTGTACATGGTGAGCATAGTAGTCCTTGTGATTCATAACTTCAATTGGCTTTGACTTATTAGAAATCCTAAACTAAGACCATGATGTGTAAAAATGAACTTAGAATGGTCATACATGTATGTAAAGTCCTCTAGCGTGTATGCATGATAAGTGTTAATGTCTTAGTATGTTAAAGAATAAGACAAAACTAGGAAGTACAAAGCTGAACTCTGGTCAGGCCAGGGGACAATGCAAAGCTACTGCCAGTCCCTAAGCTTCAACTGTGGTGCAATTTCACCCACCTAAGATGAAGAAGACCATTTAATCTGTTTATGATCTAAGATGTGATGCATGCTCGTATTGTTGTCTTAATCTGTAATACATGTCTAAATACAATATTCAAAGTGAAAATAAAAATGCTAACGATAGAATCATATGTTAGTTCTCGGAGTCACAATAGTTATCTAGAAGGGGGGTTGAATAGATATTAAAAAATCTTTTCGTTTTAACTTGTTAGTTGATAATGATTAAAACTTAGCAGAATTAATATTTATTTTAATCTCCCTTAAGATAGTGAGTTAATGAGAGTGGGGCAGTTATAGCAGTTATGGCAGATATGACATTTATAGCAAGAATGCAGTAGACACGGTCGTTTTGAGTGGTTCAGAGCACTTAAAGCTCCTAGTTCACTCTTGTACTCTTCAAGTAGGAAATCCACTAAGGATGTCTTTTACACTTTCTGAATCACACGGATTCCTTCTAGACCAGCAGTTTAGGAACTTCTTAGTTCACTCTTGAACTCTTCAAGTCCACCAGACTTGGCTCTTTACAGTTCACTTAGAACTCTTCAAGTCCTTCTGACTTGGAACTCTTACTTCAGTTGATTGGTAGTTGTTGAGTTCTTGATGGTTGCTACTCAGTTGTTGTTAAGCACTTGTTCGAAAGAACTGAGTAGCTGAGCAAGCTTTTATCTTTCTCAGATCGTAGAGTTGAGCGTTGATATTTCTTTTTCGTTCTTGTTCAATGCTTGCTTAATTCTCTCATCTGCATATGTTTTGCATATATGTGGTCTTGAAATCTATCCGTTTGATCCATCCGTTGAAGCATTAAATGAGTTTAACATTTCTGTACTTTGATGGAGACTTTTCTGCACATCTTCTGAATTGTTTTCTGGCCCACTGACACAACAGACTGCTTTCTCACCTAACACCTGAAAAGGTGTTTTCCTCTTACCAATGGTACTTTCCTTAGCTTCTTCAATACGCTTCTTTGTTGCATACTAAGGATATCTTTTGTACCATTGGAACTGGTGAGGACTTCAACGTTTGAAACTCATTCCACATTTGTTGGAGATATATCTTCAAACAAAAAGGTAGGGCTCGATGCTTCTGACACACGACAGATGATACTCTACAATCCAGATCGTGGTGTCTTGTTACCTTGGTGCTTGGTCTAATTCTATCAAATAAGAGCACTACGATTTCTTATAAAGACTTGCACACTACGATCTTCACTTGCTTGCTTTGCAAGCTCTACGTTTCCGAGAGCACACTACGATCTCTGAGTTGGCTCGACAAATGTTGGGACCACTCTATAATTTTCGAAGAGGCCCTTAAGGCAGGCACACTACGATCTTCGAAACTCTACGTTCTGCATTGGCTTCTGTAATCTTGATCAGCTTGATACACTACGATATCTTCGAAGCCTATCTATTACATCTCAAGATCAACCTAACAAGTTTGATCTTCTTTTCTATACATTCATTTATAGAATGATATACATTAAGAGCTTAGATCAACCTAACAAATTTGATCTATCACTAAGTCCTTATACAAATATTCCTTGAAGGACTTTACAAATAATCATGAGCATTTATATTTAAACATCAAATCAAAATATGCACTCTCCCAACAATCTCCCCCTATTTGATGTTGATATAACCAAGGAGATTTGTTGTCATGATTATTAGTTTCTAGATGCAATTACAGGAAAGTAAACATGACTTAGTATTTCTGTGAGCAACTGAAATTTCTAGAGAATAAGCATGAATTTATTGATGTTCGAAGAATATTACAATTTAGCTTTACATCAAAAAGAATTTAAACTTTCACTTATCTCTATTTCCTTGATCTTTTGCGAGGAGGATTGGCATACTCCTCAGCTCTTCTTTTCCTGCTTGCTTCATCCCGCCTGGCTAGATCTTCCAGGTCACTAGGGCTTAGCCTAGGATTTTGATCATGCATATTCATGAATGCGGGATCTCCAGTTGGCATTCTAAGGCCTGTGGTGGTGACATTTTGTGAGCTGGTAGCTGGCCCTATACTCCTTATTGGCTGAGCCATTAAAATTTCCTGTTGATCAGGTCGTTGAGTCTGATGGCTAGATCGTGGAGTCTGTTGGTGGAATTGCCTTGTAGGAGGACTCCTTCCTCTGCCTCTGCCCTGGCCTCCTTCTACTATCCCTTTATTCTCCCCCTTTATGTCAGCATCAAGGGTTCGAATGTCTTCGGATAGTCGAGTCACTCCTTGGACGAGCTCGTTGAGTTGGCTTTGAGTTTGAGCAATGTCCTCTCTATTTTCCTTTATCAGAGCTTCAGATCGAGCTTCCCTGTTTTTGAGAATGGCTAGAACATTGTCAGTTTAATGTCCTTGGGATACGTAGGCTTGTTGAAATTCTTTGACTACAGTTTTCAAACTGATGATGTTCTCCATCATAAGCTTATTCTGGGCTTCTTGAGTATTCTGTAATGCAAGAACAGCATCTCTGTGTCTTTTGGCGGCTATGAAGTGAATATCATCCCTATCATTTATGCTTTTAATCATTTCCTTGAAAATCTCCCTCAGCTTTTTAGTAAGCTCGGCGTTTAGGGTGCTTGGGAGATTGTTTGCAGTAGTGATCATGTTTGTCAGTCTGAGATGAATGAATTCTGAGTGTGCTTCAAGGCTCTTATCGATGTCCTTGATCATGTTCTTGGACACTTCATTCAACTCAGCTTTAGTGGGCACATCTGAGAGTAGATCACAGAGTTGAGGATTGTTTAAACGAGGGGATGTTTTCTTGAATTGATCTTGCGAGGAGTAGAGGGCAAGATCAAGGCTAAAGTATTCATTTGTGGATGAAGAGGGAATATCTGATGGAGGGGCCTGTGTTTGGGTGTCTGAAGAGGGTGGCTCTACGATTTGGGACTCTATGATGGGGTTAGAGTCATCAATTATAGAATTCATGGAAGTTGGGATCAATATGAAGTTTGGCACGTTTGGTACATCAGTTACAGAATTTTGGGATTCTGTAACTAGGGATTGACTTGGTGGATTTAGAACCACTTCCAACAAGCTTGGAAATTCATAAAATTGGCTGGAAAAAGACAGTGGATAGTGATTCACTCTATAAAGAATTGGGACTGTTAATACCTCATGCACCATTCTTGAGGAGAGACCATTTGTTATCAGCTTCTTGGCAAAGTTGAATTTTCCTGGAAATCCATGAGCTAGCACAGAGATGGCTGGATATTCTTTGAAGCTCCAGAACATGTGACTCCAGGAGTTTAGAATTTGAGCTTGATGATAGGGCATCATGGGGAGATAGGAGAACAACTGATTGTAAAGATAACTCCTATGCCCATCACGGCCCACGTCTGTGATCTCAAGTTCATCATCATCTTTGTCTTCCTCTTCTTCTCCATCTTCTTTTGAGGATTCCACTATGTCAATGACTTCCTTTTGACTTTGTTGCTCAGGCTCTCCCTCATTTTCTGCATGAGCAGCTTCTTCTGTAATGGGGATATCATGAGGCTCTGTGACGCCCCCAAATCCGGGTATCTTCTAACCCGACAGATGGTGCTACACGGTGCTACAGTTCACATATACATTCAATTGAAATGCCTTAAAAGAACGGATATGTCTTATATATATATATATATATATCAAAAGAATATTTACATACCCCAGGTTCTTTACAACCAATACATTGTCTTTGTCATAATATCAATATTATTCCTTACAAAACCTATACTATTACATAAGCAATCTACGGGTTTGCCTTTGCTTTCCCTTTATCCTTGTCGGATCCATCGATCTGCTCGCCTTAGTTTGCATTCATATAGTTCAAGCAAGAATGAGCCTAACTAGCTCAGCAAGTACAACAATTCTAGTAAAATAACATACTTGAAACTTAGGAATCGTATATCTTCAATAACGGGACAATAGTTACGAAGTACTATTGAGAATTCAAAATAGCACTTCTTTTCATTCAAAACGTTTTACAGCTACAATATTCAATAAAACATCAATTCCGGTTCAAGACCGTAAGCATTTCATAAGTACTTTGAAAAGGACATCCCAAGACTAAGTTCGTAAGTCCCAGATAGCTTACGAAAGCGCGTCTAGTGATCAACTTTATAGTACTCTATGTTGATCAACACTACATTCATTAAACGTATACGCTTAAGTTGTGGCAACCTCACGTGCTCGTTGTTTGACGACAAAATAATTTGAGCATACACAATCTACCTTTGAAAACCACAACAATATTAGTTCGGTAGAACCTTATCAACACTTGATAGAATAACATAGCATACGTCTAGCCGAAAGGATTGGCTTTAACATTACTCAAATACTAACTCATGTGAAGAATACATGAATCACAAAGACTTGCCCAGATCGAATCGAACAAGGGTTAGAGTACTTGCCTTTAGCGTCTC
Organism: Panax quinquefolius; assembly: GCA_020205615.1. Taxonomy (NCBI): domain Eukaryota; kingdom Viridiplantae; phylum Streptophyta; class Magnoliopsida; order Apiales; family Araliaceae; genus Panax; species Panax quinquefolius. Next base: position 47,105,365 of record CM035165.1, read on the forward strand.
TATATAATTTATAACACGTGCACTTTTACGTCTTTAAGGTCTCTACATTAGATGATAGCATAACATAGAACATTAGGTCATGAATGATCATACATAGTTCTTAAAGAATCTTACCCTACTTCTCAATATAATTACGTATTAGATTTGTTATTATCGGTTCCGGCTTTCCGTAAGATCATTCTTTCATTCATTTACAATTGATTTAACTAAACCCTAAGTGTTCATACTTAAGGCTTAATTATGTCATAACGATGTTTCATTAAAATCCTTGTCCAATTGGTTATCAACGACTAACCATGTTCTATATATAAACCTTCATTATTGTCTTGGTCTTGAGGCTGGCGCTGCGACGCCGGCTTTTACACTTATGCATACTGCATGTCACCTATCTTGCTTAGAACTCCGGACTCAGGCATGCACATGAGTCTTAGTGTTAATGGTCGCGCTGTGGCGCAACTCTCCAGAAGGTTATGGTCACTTTGGTATTTGCGGCACGAAGTTTATTTTCCTTGAAATTTGGCGCCATGCGATTGCCGACTCAAGCACTAGAAACTTTGAACAGATTTTTCAAAAGTTGAAATTCCCGGACTCGTAACTTCTTCGTTATAAGTCCGAATTGGCTTGTTCAAGAGCCTACGGGTCACAATTTACGTACTCTATGCGTTCATTCAAGAATTTTATCTATTCAACTTTGTTTGCTAAAATTTCACCTATTAATCCATTTTTAACGAAAACGATAAACATTCGTGAATGTTCAACGCTCGTTTCTTCGTTCTAAGTCGGAATCCGGCCATTTTTGAGTCCGCAACTCTACAATGCCAAATATGACTTGTCTCCATCAAAAACCAATGTTTCCAATGCCAAACACAAAATACGACTTCCATTCCGAGAATTTCACGAATTCGACGACTATCGTCTAATCGTGTAAATTCTGGCGAAACCTCAATACTAATCATTCTAAGTGGATTTTAATCAACATGTAGATATTACAAGTTACTTATTACACTAACTTATATTAAGATAGGTTTTGACTTATACACACAAGTCAATGACTTGTTTAACTCATTAACTACAATTCTCATGCTTATGACAACATATGGAAATTCTTCATAAGTTCATCAACTTATTTAAGTTCAAGTTGCTTTTTAACTTATTCGGCTTAAGTCCATTGCTTATCAAGTTCCCTTATGTTCTTAGTATCTAAATTCATTAGATTACACTTCTCTTATCAACCTACCATGAATGAGATAGAAGAGACTATATCAATTACCTTTGATGATTACTTCAATTGCTTTGGAAATCTACTAAGGAAATGTTAATCTCAAAGTGCTTATTGACTCTAACAAATAAGTTGTTTGAGAGAGAATTGTTGGATGAAATAACGAAATCCAAATAAATGAAAAGGCTTGCTATTTATAGAGCTTTCAAGGTTAGGGTAATTAGGTCATTAAATCATCCCACCTCCTTAAACTAACCTCCTTACTATTCATTGCTTGTTGCCCACAACTCTTATCCATTCCTTGGTCATTACTTAAAGTTCTTGTCCAACACATAACTAGTTTGCCCATCAAGCTTACTCATGGGTTGCCCCATGGATCCTTCTTAGCTAATGGATCATAGTTTGGGCTTAATAATCAATCTAGCAAATTCTTTGTTGGGCTTGCACTATAATAGTTTGGGCTTCACCTTATTAATCACTTGGGCTTAGTATAAATCCTATATAGGTTTACACCTTATAGCTTATGGACTTGTATTTTATGCAAAGTTACATTAATTCTTTTCATTAAGTTTTAATACCTATATTCCCAAATTAAGTCTGCATGCGAATTATTGCATTTTCCATACTTAGATTATTATTACATAATCCATCTCGCCTTGAAATTCTAACGTTACGTATTTCTTGGAAGTTCAAAAATAATTCCGGAGCGATAATTGGTGAATAGTGTTTTTCGTAAACGTTCTCGGAAAATACTTATTTTTGTCTTGGAAATTCAAACACTTTAATTTATTCACATGGTTCAAATACTACGATCTTCCGATATTTCTAGGTTATAGAATGACATACATCTTATTAACACATATAATAACAAATAATATTATTCTATTCATTATTTAATTCTTTCAAATATTTTTACAAAGGATCCGAATTTCTCGGGCGTTACAGGCTCCCCCTCAACATGATCATCCATCTGCAGGACTAATGGCTCCCCCTCAGCTGGAGTATTTTCTACTATAAGAACTTCAGGTGTCTCCCCCTCAACTTGAGCTATGTCCTCTTGGCTTTCTTTGTTTAGTTCCTTTTTATCAGCCATCTTTTTATCTTCCTCATTGAGTACTCCTTCATTGATAAGGATGTACTTCTTAACCAATATTCGTCTTGGTTTTCTAGGCTGAACCACAGCCTCAGGACTTTCTTCAGCTCTGTCTTGCTGATCAGCCAGACTATCAGGTGTAGCAGCTTCCTTGCTCGAGGTGTTCAATCTGGTCTCTACGATCGGTAGAGGCTCTACGATCGAAGAGACGGATGGCCTCTTGGACTTGTGGCTGATTTTGTTCTTCTTCTTCAGCAGATGTGCTATAGTAGGTCTATATTCATCAGCCTCATCTTGATGTTCTTTCCTTCTAAGGATCCTCAGAGTCTCAATATCAGGGGACTCTTTGGTATGTTAGTGGTGGACCCTTGAGGTTCTTCTACTATCCTAGCCTTAAGCTTCCTCTTGCTCTTGCATTTTCTGATAAGGGCAGTGGGTTCTCCCTTGTTGGTCTCTTCCTCTTCTTCTGCAGTCTCTTTGACAACTGACATGTTTCCAGGAATCCCTGATTCCTTTAGATCACCAGTTCTTCCACTGGACTCAGTCATCATGCGTACATACTCAGCTGGATTCCTTTTCCAATTCTCAAACAGTTGATGGGTCATTCGTCTGTTTGGATTGACGGACTCTCCTTCATCGTCCCCAATCTTATCACCCAATGCAGATTGTAAGATGATGCTTATAAATCGCCCGTAGAGCATCTTTTGAGATCCCTTTGTCTTCTTCGAGTTGAGAATCCAATTTCCTATCCATTCTAGCAGTAGAGCTCCATAGTTAAGTTGTATGCCACATCTTATGGCAGTCATGAGCTTTAGCTGGACCTCATTTACAGAATCGTGCCCAGTGCTTTTGCAATATATACACTTCCCAATAATGTCGACCAAAATTGCACTCGAGGAAACTCCTTCTTCTTGTATTCTTTGACAGTGGGGGATTTCTTGTGATGCATCTTCTTAAGCCCTACATGGAAATCGATGCCATCTAAAAACCAAAATCCTTCGAATTTGAAGCCTAGGGCTAGGTTGACGTTCTCAGCCTTTAGCTTGATTTCCACGTCCTTGACTCTCGTCGTGAGGACTTCATTTTTATATACTCCATTTTTGTAAAACTCCTTTATTAACTTTGGGTAGATCCATGTGCTCGTACGTAGAGCATCTTCAAGACCAGCCTTCTTCAATAATGTCGAAATCTTGTGAAATTTGGGTTCAAATGTTTTGAACTCATCAAGCATAGTCTCAGAGCCAAAGACGACGCTGAGGTCGCCATTTCTATTGTTGAAAGGAGTATGGTTGTTTGAGCTTTCTTTGGGGTTAGGGTTTCTGCTTGTAGAGAGAGCAGAGAGATAAGCCTTTTGAATTTTTAATTTCAAAAAGGCGTTTTTGAACTGTACTTGTAGTTTCCCTCTCTCCATTTTTGTTTAGTGGGGCAGATGTCAAATTCTGCTTGGCTCTACGAGTTTGACTGAGAAGGATTGTACTAATTTGCCCTTAGCTCTTTCAGAGCTAATGTGTCCTTAGGGAGGACTACGATCGTTGAGGTAGCCTTTGTGATCGTTGAGTCTGCTTTGCATTCTTCATGTCTGAACTACGATCTTTGAGTCTGTCCAGCAGTTGTCGTGTCTGAACTATGATCGTCGAGTCTGACCTGATCCTTGTGATGAGTTTTTGACTTAGCATTCTTTTAAGGTAGCTCGGGAAGGGCCAACCTCTTGGAGTGAGTCAAGGGTTAGGTTTGTTCCTGAGGCGCTTATCAGAGAGATTGCTTTGTTTTGAAGCTTATCATCACAGGATGCTCCTTTTGTTTTGTTGATGGGGTTCTGCTATCGTTGAGTCTGCACTATGATTGTTGAGTCTATACTACGATCGTTGTCTTTCATGTCACTTCAGCTCTACGATCGTGGACTTCCCTTGATCATGTCTACGATTTCAACCATAGCCTTTATATATCTCGTATGGTTAGCACATACTAGAGCATATATTTCATGGTTGTAAATTAAGCATTCCTAGCTCACTTATTAACTTGTTAAACCCGGATTCATCTAGAGGTTTTGTAAAGACATCGACAAGTTGATTTTCAAGAGGGATATATTGTAAAGATATAGTTTCATTTTGCATATGGTCCCTAATGAAGTGATACCTTATTTCTATATGCTTAGTCCTAGAATGCATGACATGATTATGAGTTATTACTATGGCACTTGTGTTATCACGGTGAATGGGAATGGATTTGAAATCAAACCCATAATCAACTAGTCGATTTTTCATCCATAGATCTCGAGCACAAAGAATTGCCAAAGAAAGAATGTATTCAAATTTCTTCAAAATGAAGTAGATAATCGAGTTTTGCTTCTTGCTAAACCAGACACAAGTCTGCTTCCTAGCAATTGACAAAAGCCACTGTACTTTTTTCTATCTATTTTGCAGCTTGCAAAATCAGCATCTGTGTATCCTGTTAGTTCAAAAGAGGACTCCTTGGGGTACCAAAGCCCCAAGTGAGGTGTACCCTTGAGATACCTGAAAATCCTCTTTACAACAGTTAAATGTGATTCTTTAGGATCAGCCTGAAATCTAGCACATATGCATGTTGCAAACATTATATCTGGTCTACTGGCAGTTAGATATAGAAGAGAGCCTATCATACCTCTATATTGAGTTATATCAATACTTTTACCTTTTTCATCTTTGTCAAGCTTGGTTGTAGGAGCAATTGGGGTTTTCATGGGAGAGGCTGATTCCATGCCATATTTCTTAAGTAAATCTTTGATGTACTTGGCTTAGTTTATGAATATTCCTTCATTAGTCTACTTTACTTGCAGTCCAAGGAAGAAGTTCAGCTCACCCATCATGCTCATTTCAAACTTGCTCTGCATAAGCTTGGAGAATCTCTTACATAGCTTTACATCAGTAGAACCAAAAATAATATCATCAACATATATTTGAACCAATAAAACTATGTCTTTATGCTTTCTAAGGAATAATGTGGTATCTACTCTACCTCTAGTGAATCCATTTTCAATAAGAAAGTTACTTAGTGTTTCATACCATGCTCTAGGTTCTTGTTTAAGACCATATAAGGCTTTGTCTAATCTATAAACATAATTAGAAAGAGATGGATTGATGAAACCTGGAGGTTGCTCTACATAGACTTCTTCTTGAAGTTCACCATTCAGGAATGCACTTTTGACATCCATCTAAAAGACCTTGAATTTCATGTGAGCAGCAAAGGCAAGGAAGATTCTGATGGCTTCTAGTCTGGCAACAGGTGCAAATGTCTCATCGTAGTCAATGCCTTCTTCCTGAGAGTAGCCCTTGGCTACTAGTCTTGCCTTGTTCTTGGTTATTACTCTATCTTCATCCATCGTGTTTCTGAAGACCCACTTGGTTCCAATGACAGGATGACTCTTTGGTCTTGGTACCAATCTCCATACTTTGCTTCTTTCAAATTGGTTGAGTTCTTCCTGCATGGCTTCTATCCAGCTGGAGTCTTCCATAGCATCCTCTATCTTCTTAGGTTCCATTTGTGACATGAAGCTTTAGATAAAAACATCCATTCTGGGTGGCAGCTCTTGTTTTGACTCTTGCACTCGGATCTCCAATGATTAGATCTTGAGTGTGGTCTCTTGTCCATCTGTTTCCTATTAGGACATCTGTCCTTATGCCTTCTTGTCTTAGGCCTTCAAGATCTATTTCTTCTTCTTGGTGTGGAGGTTCGTTGTCTGGCATAGGCCTCTTTATGATCTAATTTCTTTGGTCAACGATGTCACTATCTGGCACTACGATCGTAGTGTTGAGCTCGACGACCTCATTCGTAGTGTCAGAACTGTCGGTCGTAGTGTCTTGAAGCACTATTTTGTCCAAGTCTATTTCATCAAAGATGATATGAATCGAGACTTCAACACTCAGTGTCTTTTTGTTGAACACTCTGTAGGTCTTGTTGTCTGTGGCATATCCAAGAAAGATTCCTTTGTTTGACTTGGGTTGAAATTTTGTCAAGTACTGCTTTCCATTGTTGAGAATGTAGCATGCATATCCGAATACATGAAAGTAGCTGACACTTGGCTTTCTTCCTTACCACAGTTCGTAGGGTGTCTTCTTGATCGTAGAGTGTATTAGTGATCTGCTTCATGTGTAGCATACAAAGATTGATAGACTTCACCTGTAAGTATTCAGTAGATGGGTCATTGCTAGTAACGTTCTTCCAACTCTCTATCAAAGTTCTGCGTTTTTCTTCACCACTCCATTTTGTTGAGGAGTTCGTGGAGTCGAGAAGTTATTATCGATGTTATTGTTCATGCAGTAATCGGGTCCATTTCGAGAAGTCAAATTCTCTACCATGATCATTCCTTATAGCCTTGATTTTCTCCTTTCTCGCTCATCACTAGCCTGAACATCTTGATCAGTTGGGAGCTAGTTTCATCCTTTGAGGTTAAAAAGAACACCCATGTGACCCTGGTGTAATCGTCGACTATAACCAGTGAGTATCTTTTCCCTCCGAGACTTGTAGTTGAATTGGCCAAAATAGATCCATGTGCAGCAAATCATGGGGGCTTGTCAATCGAGTTGGCGCTTTGCTTTCGAATGAACTTCGTCTGCTTTTTCAAGTCGATGCATCACATGGCCTTTCTTTGACGAAGCTGAACTTTGGTAGACCTTCAACAAGATCTTTTGAGGTCAGTTTGGACATGCTCTTGAAGTTGAGATGAGACAGTCTTCTATGCCAAAGCCAGCTCATTTCTTCAGATGCTTTAGCCAGAAAGCATATTGTCTCATCTGAGCTTAGCTGTTTAGGATTCACTGTGTAGACATTTCCTTCTCTTGTTCCGGTAAGCTTTACAACATATGTCTTTAAATCTCTGACTTGGCACTGATTTTTGAGGAATGTTACTTGATGGCCCTTGTCGAAGAGTTGGCTAATGCTCAGAAGATTGTGTTGTAGTCCTTCCACATAGGCCACTCTACTGAAGGACACTGCTTCATTTCCAACTGAGGCCATATCCTCTTGTCTTGCCGAGCCATTGTCTCCAAAGATGACTGAGGGACCCTCCTTCTCTATGTAGTTGGACAGAAGGGCTTTGTTTCCAGTCATGTGCCTTGAGCATCCACTGTCCAGATACTAGGTCGTGATCGTGGAGCTCTTTTCCTGTGGTAACATCAAACCTTCATTTTGGTACCCATATTTGCATGGGTCCTATTTTGTTAGTACCCTTGGGGACCCAAATCTGTTTGATCTTGGGTCTCACATGCATGGAATTATAATAGCACTTTCAAATTCCTTGTGACCAACTCTATCGCACACAAAAACACTTAGTATGATGCCTGCATGTGTGTGTGTGAGAGTTCATCCTCCATTTGGACTTTTGTGATTCTTTAGTCATCCTTCTGTTAAACTGATTTTCCTTCTTCTACATGTCATTGGGTCTCATGAAATGTGAGGAGTGTATCTTACCTCTACGGTACCTTCCCAGTTGGTTCGTAGAGTTGGTTTTATTTGACTCTACGATCCTTAGAGGTCAGGTGAGTAGAGGATGGGTTATTCTTCTCTTTTTCAAGCCCTGTGCAAAGATGAGATCCTTTACTCCTTTGAGTATAGATGGAAACAGTAGAACAAGGTTGGGCTGGTTCTTCCTTCTGTGAGGATTTCACAAATGTAATGCCTTTACTAAAACTTGAAGCATTACTAGTGCTAGTTTCCTTTATCTTTTCCACACATGGCTCTGAGGTGGATTCCCCAAAGCCTAAGCCTGTTCTATCAAATGTACTTCTCTGACTAGAGAGTAGGGAGTCCATGGATGAGGAGGATTTGTTCCATGTAGAGATAGTCTTTTCTAGTTCCTTAACTTTAGAGGTTAGATTGGACTCTCTTTGTGCATTGAGCTCATTAGTCTGTTTTAAGATCTCATTCTCAGCCTCAAGCTTAGAGAGAAAGTTAGTACATAGAAGAGCTGTTTCTAGCTCTTCTTGAACTTTCTTTTTCTCCTCTTGAAGAAGTGAATAATCCTTCGACAGAACTCTGAACCACTTCATGTATTGATGTAGATCGGTTGTTATGCCATGCAGTGCAGTTCTCAAATCATTAATGTCTACATCAGGTGAGTTGAAGTCAAATACCTCATCGATACTTACTTCATGTATGTTGGAGTTCAATTTGTCCTTTGTATGTTTGGCCATTAGGCACATATTAGCCATTTGAGGATCTTCATCATCTCCAGATTCGGGAGTTGAGTCATTGTCTGAATCACTCCACGATCCTCCAGCTACAAGGCCTTTGTCTCTCTTCTGAGGCCTTTTGTTGCCTTTGTATTCCTTCTTTGCATGTGATTTCTTCTTTAGTTCTTCTCTGAGAGGTTTGTTGCAGTTGGCAATGAAATGGCTCAGGCTTCTTGCAGTTGTAGCATAGATCATTCATTTGCTCCTGGCTGCTGTAGTTGCTGACCTTCTTTGGCTTGCTGGTTTTGCCTTGACGCATGAACCTTCTTAGTCTTTTTACCAGCATTGCAAAGTCCTCATCATCGTCTTCATCATAGTCAGAGTCAATTTCAAAGTTCGACCTTTGAGGTACTTTCAGCTTGCTTTGAGAGCAACACCCTTATCCTTTTCTTCTTCCTTCGATAGAGTTTCGCCGCTGAGTCACCTCCAATTCAGATGTCGAAAAGGTTGCCATATATAATCTGCTGGATAGTCATCTCATGGAGATTCTTTGACTCTCTATAAATAAAGTGGTTTTGGCATCCCATCCGCTTGGTAAGGCTCTCATGAACTTTATGATTAGATCTTTGTTTGATAGATCTTTCCATATGCTCGTAGAGAGTTTAGTAAAACGTCAATCTCTCTCGTAGTGGCGTGGACGCTCTCTCCTCGAACGCAAAGCGCGACATTTCATATTGCTTGTGTTAGGAGAGATTATTTATTTTCTCTTACTTCTTCCGTTCCTTCATGCATGATGAGTAGTGCTTCCCAAACCTCCTTTGTTGTTTTGATGTTGACCACATTTTCGAATAGATCATCTTCTAATGATTGAAACAAAATGTTCTTAGCCTTTTTATCGAGTTGAATGTTTCTCTCTCGTTGTCATCCCACTTCTCGACTTTTGATTTGTATTTTGTTTGGATCGTCTATAGTTGGTGCAAGCTTTGTTGGAACATAGGGCCCATTCTGAACAGTCTCAAATTGATCTTCATCTATTGAGTTCATATATGCTTGCATCCTAACTTTCCAGTTTGCAAATTTATCTTTGTTGCACATTGGTGGCTTGCTGCCTCCTCTAGTCCTTGATTCGCTTGGTAAGTGTGCCATCGATCTACTTAAGCTTTGTAGGTTGTATAATAGAACCCCGCTTTGATACCAATTGTTAGTTCCCTGAGGCACAATAGTTATCTAGAAGGGGGGTTGAATAGATATTTAAAATCTTTTCATTTTTTACTTGTTAGTTGATAATGATTAAAACTTAGCGGAATTAATATTTGTTTTAATCTCCCTTAATATAGTGAGTTAATGAGAGTGAGGCAGTTATAGCAGTTATGGTAGATATGACAGTTATAGCAAGAATGTAGTAGACACAGTCGTTTTAAGTGGTTCAGATCACTTAAAGCTCCTAGTCCACTCTTCTACTCTTCAAGTAGGAAATCCACTAAGGATGTCTTTTACACTTTTTGAATCACACGGATTCCTTCTATACCAGCAGTCTAGGAACTTCTTAGTTCACTCTTGAACTCATCAAGTCCAGCAGACTTGGCTCTTTACAGTTCACTTAGAACTCTTCAAGTCCTTCTAACTTGGAACTCTTACTTCAGTTGATTGGTAGTTGTTGAGTTCTTGATGGTTGCTACTCAGTTGTTGTTAAGCACTTGTTCGAAAGAACCGAGTAGTATGAGCAAGCTTTTCTTTCTCGCATCGTAGAGTTGAGCGTTGAGAATTCTTTTTCGCTTTTGTTCAATGCTTGCTTAATTCTCTTATCTCATATGTTTTTCAGATATATGTGATCTTGAAATCTATCCGCTTGATCCATCCGTTGAAGCATTAAATGCGTTTTGACATTTCTTCAGCATTTTTGATGGAGACTTTTCACATCTTCTTCCGAATTGCATTCTCGCCCACCGACACAAAGAGATCGCTTTCTCACCTAACACCGAAAAGGTGTTTTCCTCTTACCAATGGTACTTTCCTTAGCTTCTTCAATACGCTTTTGTTGATACTAAGGATATATTTTGTACCTTGGAACTGGTGAGGACTTCAACGTTTGAAACCCATTCCACATTTGTTGGAGATATATCTTCAAACAAAAAGGTAGGGCTCGATGCTTCTGACACACGGCAGATGATACTCTACGATCCAGATCGTGGTGTCTTATTACCTTGGTGCTTGGTATGATTCTATCAAATAAGAGCACTACGATTTCTTATAAAGACTTGCACAATACGATCTTCACTTGCTTGCTTTGCAAGCTCTACGTTTTCGAGAGCACACTACGATCTCTGAGTTGGCTCGGCAAACGTTGGGACCACTCTACGATTTTCGAAGAGGCCCTTAAGGCGCAGCACACTCACGATCTTCAAGCTCTACGTTACGCCTCGGCTTTCGTAATCTTGATCACGATTTTGATACACTACGATCTCTTCAAGCCTCATCTATTACATCTCAAGATCAACCTAACAAGTTTGATCTTCTTTTCTATACATTCATTTACAGAATGATATATATTAAGAGCTTAGATCAACCTAACAAATTTGATATATCACTAAGTCTTTATACAAATATTCCTTGAAGGACTTTACAAATAATCATGAGCATTTATATTTAAACATCAAATCAAAATATGCACTCTCCCAACATCATATATTCGATAAGTGTTTATAAACTTTCAAACGTTAAGTCGAAAGATGAGTACGATCTATGTTATTTGATTTCATAATGTCTTACTAACTGATTTTGTGTTATGTGTATGTAAGGTACGTGATGACGTACGTATGGAATTATAAGACTAAGTTTAACTCTTATATGCGTTTAAACTTATACATCAAGTATGAGTATTGAATACATGTAACTAATGAATACCCTATACGTGTAACTATATTATAATAGGATTCGAAAAGTGTTGATAAGCTATACTTTGGATTTTGTGCAAGTTCTGTAACTTCATTGATTCTCATATTGAATGCAAGTTCCTAAGTTCTTTACATTGTATATATTGTATAATCCGAATTGTTGTCATATCAACCATATTTATTTCAAACAAATATCTATTACTATTTAGAAATCATTGATATATTTTGACGATTGTTGCAAGCATTGAACTTATAGTTCTTGAATGCATTATAAAAGTTGTCTGAGCCATTGATTCGACTAGACCATTATCGTATGATAGAAAGCTATCCAAACCAAATTAACTTGGTGCGGACTCTTATAATTGACTGAGATGAACAACCCTCCTTGAAGGGGAAACTATATAATTGTCGAAAGACTGACGTGCGCACATGAGTTATGATTAAATGTTATGCATAACGTAAGGTACTTTAGGTTGATCACATGTTATACTCATTTTTGTTGGATTATCAGTATATTACTGTTAATTCTAGTAGAAGTTCATAGTCCTTATTGACTACTCAGTATTTATTATTTTGAAATCTCGAATTGATTAAACGTGAATCTTATTGATATCTTTCTGTCCTTAGCGACTATTGTTGAGAACCATCGATACTTCTTGTTATCCTTGAACTATCATTATTGTTGTACCCTTGAGAATTTAAAACTATATTGAACACCCTTATTGCTATATTATTTGCTGAGCAAACTTGTTGCTCATTCTTGTTTTCCCTAAAAACATTTTAGTTAAGGCAGAGCAAGGCGGACCCTCGGGCACTGATAAGGGCAAGGGCAAAGCTACGGAGTAGCTTCATATTTATTTAGAAATATTACGATTATGTAAAGACATAAATTATGTTATGTATTAGTTATATCTAAACTATGTTTAAGTATGCTTAAGATATGTAAGAGATGTTTTAAGTTACGAAACATTGGGACGTGAATGATTATATTAAATAAATGTAATCTATTATGTTATTTCCGTTGCATGAGATGTTATTTAGTCATTAGATTTGTAGCACGTGGCGAACCAAATTCGAGACGTGAGTGGTCTGAATTTGGGGGCGTCACATCACATACCTAAATTCAGTCATATATTCAATACGCATTCAAACCACTTAGTTATTTAATCAACCTTGCATTTGCCCTCGAAAAGTTTTATTTAGAAACATTTTAGAAACTTTTGAAATCTTGCTTCAACATAGTTATTACATGTTTGAATATTTAATACATCACTTTCATATTGTATTATAGTTTAAGATATTAATATATACATGTTTCATGTGAAACCCCAGATTTTATGAATAAAGAATTAATTTTCTCGAAATAATATTTTTAATATTATGGTGTGAATTTGAGATAATGTTATAGTTGTGGGTAATATTTATAAATTTTGTAAAGTATGCAAGTTGTCATATTATATTCGATTGGTCGGGGAATATTCGTTTTAAACAGGAAATATTCGTACAACGGCATAATCATTGGTGGACTCCACAACGGAAATATTGTCGGATTGAGAAAACGACAAAAATATTTTATTAAAATAACGGCGGAAGTTTTACCGTTGATACTATTGAACTACTTTCGGTAGTAAAGTACAATGAATATGTCTGGCGTTGTTGCATAGTAGTAATACCAGGTATTGATTATTGATATTTATGTGAGAAGTCACTCGGTTTTGTTCAATTATTGCTACAATAGTTCTTTGCGTAAGATCTCACATTATTTGATTCAATTATTGTTGATTTAGAAGTTTTGTTTTATTCAGATTATTAACGTAATAAAATAGAAACATCTTTTTATAAAAAATGTAATACTTTATTAAAGTTATTCTATAAATAGAATATATTATAATCTATTATGTATAGTGTTTTGCATAGTAAAATCTTTTTATATAAAACAGAATACTCTATTAAAGTTATTCTATAAATAGAATATATTATATTTTATTATGCATAGTGTTTGCATAGTGCTCGCATAGTGTTTGCATAGTAAAAATCTTTTTATATAAATAGAATATATTATATTTTATTTAAAAGATTTTTCTTTAAATATGGACCGTCAGATTAAAGTAAATCAATCTGGACCGTTCATGGATTAGTTACTATGCATTCCATTTTCCTATAAATAGAAGCTCATTCCTTCATTATTTTCTTACAAATTCACTGAACTCTAGAGAGAGAAACTATAGAGAGACTATAGAGAGATAGAAGAAAAGTTTTCTCTTTACTTCACTACTCTTTATATCAAGTATTATTTTACTAGTAAGAGATATTATTCTTTTGTATTCAAGAAGAGAATTTACATTATTCCATTTCTATTGTTCTGCTGAATAACTCAGATACGCGGGCTACCCTATACTTGGTGACATTCTTCTATTATTCTGTCTTTATTATTCATTTTAATATCCTCGTCTGCATCTATACTGGGGACTGGTTCTATTTTTATTATTCCGTCTTTATTATTCTCGCTTAATATCCTGCCTATGCTATACTATCTGACCGGACTCCATTCCATTTTATTATTCCATCTTTATTATTACGCCGGAATATCCTCGCATGCGTGTTATCTATGCCGGACTGGTTCCATCATTTATTATTCGCATTTATTATTCTGGTTGAACATCCTCATCGGTGTGAATTTCACCGACACGTTCCGTTATTATTATTCTGTTGGAATAACTCATACATCATGGGCACCGCATGCATGGTGATATCTTTTGTTATTCCATTCGGTATTATACTCAGTTGATTAAAATTTTGACTTCTATACTCCATGAAATTTGTGGAATATCCTTGATATTTGCGCTTCATCCAGTATCTTTTCGTGGAAATATTCTTCTGAGCATTCTTGAATTTTATTCTACAAAGAAGTATCATGTTGACAATTTGGACGTTATTGGTTCCTGGACAAATTAATTCTTGAACTTGTTTAATTGAATTCTTATATCATTGTCATCATCCTCATGTTTATGTTATGTTGAAAGTCATCTGTGGCCTGTAGTGCATAGATGGACTTGGTATGATTATAACCAGAGATTATTCGGTATAATCATGACCGTAATGTTACAAATGATGTGAAAATTAAAAGTCCTCATTGGCTTGTAGTGCATTGATGGACAGTTTTTGGTATGATTATGGCTATGGATTCTCTTCTACCAAGGGAGCAAAGATGAATTGTTTTATGGCATGATCGGGATGGTTGATGAAAACACGATTATCTTTGGCCGTGAGTAGTGCATGGATAATTCGTGGTCGTGATACTAAAGAATATCCTTGGCCTGTAGTGCAGGGATGATTTAATGATGTGGATTATTTATTGAACAACGATAACAGTGATGAAAAACCTTTTTAATCATAAAAGATAGTAGATTTTATTTTCTACTTGACTCTTTTAATGGATTGCTTGTTCCGCTGCAGTTAAACTTGATGTCTATTATATTTTATCAGTTTAACATTGTTGGAGACTAATGATAATTTATTTTGCATTATCTTAGTCATAATATTTCTTACTGTGCTAGTTGAGTTCACCCTTCCTTTCACTGTTCTCTTCAGGAAATGAGAATATAGCTGGGACGAAGTCGGTAGAACAGAGTGATGGTCCGAGGATAGCATTATTATAGTCCTCACTATTCTCGTGAAATAGTGTGATAATAATTGTAATGAGGATTCCTTTTGAGTTTGTATAATCTCTAGTAGATAATATTTGTATTCAAACTCACAGTTTATGTTTTGTCGTATTGTACACGACAGTTGTATTTGAATTCTGTACCATGTATCTGGCGACCCGAGATGGGTGATGTATAATTTTGGGGGCGTCACATTTCACGGTCCAAATCATAATTAAAACAGTCAGTCAACACATTGTCCTTGGAGTGGCACGGTCGCGCTGCTCCCTGATCAGTCAAGAGTTGAGTTTACTTATTTCCAATTTACTTTCTAGCATACATGGATAATGACTTATAGCATATACACATGTTTAAGAAAGTTTTGGACTAGGTTTGATGCCTCTCATGCTCATTTTAAGTTTACTTTCAAATCGTATAGTTTTATTTTGAGGTTTTCAATTAACAAAGCCTAGTGAGTTCATTTCACAAAGGACTAATTATTTTAACCATTAAACGATATAATGATGCTAAACAACCCTTAATATGCATGCTCAAATGTATACAACTGTCTTTAGCCGAACCCCTTGGTTGAGGACGGGGATCAACCGTGAATTGATCTCGTGCAGAGACCGTTTTCACCTTACTAGTCACCATGATACCAACCAAACTCTTGGGTGATTGGAAAATTGTGTAGCACTAAAGACCCCTCCTTCTAGCGCCAATGTTAACGCCTATATTCGTTCACACGCCTCAATCACCAAGAGTGTGTCCAATCCTGCACAAAAACGAAATCACACGTGAAGCTTGGCAGCTTGAGCCGCCGAGGGATAACTCCGGTGTGAGAATAAGTACACGCTGAATAAGGTTTTAACAATTGAGGCTTTATGCAATAGTGCTGAAAATAATATTGTGTGTACCTGATAGTTAGGGTATAACCTTGTATTTATAGTGATCACACATTCTCCCCTCGTATAGAAATAGGATTTCTCATTAGGCATGATTACTTAATGGGATTGAACAAAATCTCCTTAAAGAAAGGAAGACGGATTATATCGTGACACTTACTTAGAAGTTGGAAATTAATCGTTACTAGGAATATTTGATTCTTTAAAATACTCAAATGTACATAGGATAAATACCTCAATGTGGATCTTGGCTCACCATATAGGCCCTAAAAATCATGCCCCAACATGAATCTTACTTTTGGTGCATAATATTTAATAGAATTTATTATTTTTACAAAAAATATATATATTTCTACAAAATACTACTCACATATTTTATTAACTATTCATATAAGAAGAACTTTTTAAAATTATCTTGTCATATCAATTCTCTTTTTTATATAACTAGTAATTATTCATACCTGAAGACGTAACAAAATCCTCTCTTCTTAACAATTCTACTTTTATTTCTTCTCTCCCCTCTTTCTTCTACCACCACTTCCCGTCCAAATTAATTAAAATAAATCTGAAACGTATTTCCTACCTAAAATAGTTCTATCTTGTTAATATAGATTTTTAAAGATGCTTTATTCTTTTTCCCACTTGCAAGTTTCAATAACAATATACTCACTATATTCCTTTTTAATTGTTGAAGAAAGTAGACAGAAAATATGGTAGCTTGAAAGTTCCTCGTTCGCCACCATGATTCCAATTTCGACGTCGAGTACGACACCGACGACGGCTTCGAAGTTGACTCTCACCACAAATCTTACATTCTATATAAAAGTTTATGCCCTCAATTGTCTGATTTGAACTTCAATTTTATATCCTGCTTGTCATTTCCAGGTGCTCAAATTCCAGCTATTTTATCTCACTTCAATTCCTCCCGATGAACAAAAGGTCAATTCTTTCCTCCTGTTTGTCAAATTTCCTATTATTTTTCCCTTGAATTTTGTATTTTTAATTCTAAATTGATGATTAACTAAGATATTTGGCGGAGATGGTGATCGACTTGTAGTTGAAGACTCTGATCTCAGTTCAATTTCCGATAAGCTCCGGTTGATATCGATCAATGATGAAGGAAATGAAGAGAAGTCGGCACAGGCAGAATTTGCAAAATCGGATGAGGAATTTGCTCGGATGTTGCAGGTATTTGAAGAATTTTTCAGCAGTTAGCTGCCAGTGAAGATAAGGGAGTAATTGAGCAGAGGATACGTCCTTATGTTGATCAAGTCCTAATGGTAAATTTAAATTTGCTGTCTCTTTTGTCAGTGTATAAGGAAATACATTCTACCTCAATTCGGAATTAGATGATCATTGTTGACTTTTGAAAGTCAATTTGAGATAATTTTAAAGACGATTCATTAAAAATTATGAAATACTAAATCATACAATTTAGTAACACTTTTTTTTGAGATAGTTTACAATATTCATGATTGTATTGACTAAAATTAAAGGACGTAGAAGGAAAGATAACAAGAAAAATAATGGAGGGTTGATGACACAAGTTTGCCTTTGTTACTCCTCCGCTAAGGAAGTGACACATAGAATACTATTTTGTCTCACCTAAATCCAATTTGTGATAGATTTTAAAGTGAAAATGGAGTTTTGTCCATGCTAAGCTCTAATATGCATATAATTCAAATCCCGTCTTGATTTGATATGACTTGCACAAATTGAAACAAAGTGGCATGAAATGAACATTAGATCCTTAGATATGTTATTTGGAACACGAGGGACTAAAATGAGAATCAGTTTGGAAGGGATGAAAGTGTAATTAACTCTATTAAATGATTCTGGTTTTGTTTACATGGACTTAATAGTAGGTACGTAGTACTATTACAACTTCCATTATGTGTACAAAACCGTGGGTTCTATAAAATGCGGTTGGTCGGTAATATAAGTGAAATAGGGGGTAGGGGGTAGGGGGTAGGGGGTAAGGGGGGGGGGGAGAAAGACCATTTTGATGCATTCCTATCGTTGTAATTTATAATTTTTTTCTCAATTACGTTGTAGCCAAGCGGGATTTTCTTTATATAATAAAAACGTAAGAAAATTATGTCACGTCTTAGTATGCAACCTTGACTAGAAATTGAGATCTTTCTATATATTTTTCTGTTCTCTTTTGTTCTATGATTCTATCTTCGCTTCTTTTCTGGAGAGATGTTAAACTGACATAACTTTGGTTTAGTATGAAGACCCGCATCGTCAGGAGGAGGCTCTGAAGATTGTACCTGTGGAAAACCTCGAGGAGAAAGCATTGGTTGCATTGGCCAAGGTTTGAACTATGTTTTGTTGTAAAATAATACTCCCTCCGTCTCAGGATAAAAGTCCTGGTGGACTTTTCACGCATATTAAGAAGATGAATGAAATGACAAAATTGCCCATAATAATGTCATTAAATATGGAGAGAGAATTAGAATAAAAAAAGTATGAGATATTTAATGCTACGGATATAATAGGAAAATATGGGTAAAAGTTTAGTTATTAAAGGAAAATGGTCATTTAACATGGGATTACCCAAAATAGTAATAAGGACTTTTATCATGGGATGGAGGGAGTACCTATTATCAACTAATATAAGGGAAGCTTTTACCAATCTATTTATGTAATAAATTTTATTATAATTGCCTTTGCATAATATTTAGAAATTTTCCACAGAAGGCTTGACATGATTTTTAATATTGAAATTGAATTTGATTTATTGATAGTACTGATGAACTGCTATATAATATCTCATATTTCTGAATATCTTTAACAAGTACATACAGGACAATATTAGATAGGGTCTTAATATGGGCAGAAAGTTTACAGGCATGTAGAGTACACAAGTTCTATTTTTGCCCCATTAGATTTCATATACCTTTAGATAGTCTGTTTCTGTGATGCATGTAAAGTGTATATATGAATTTTTAATCACTAGATTCATTGTTAAGGAGCCATTATATAGACTAATTATTAATGCAGAAGCCTCAAGTTTATAATTGCTCCGATTGAATAGTTTTTTTTTAGGTTTCATTTTTACGTTTTTTTTTGGGGGATAATTTTTCTTTACCATATATTGTCTAGGAACTGACCCTTTTCTTTTGTGTTTACCCACTTTGTGGGCTCCTTCAGTCATCCTTTATCTGTACCTATGTTGATATGTAGGACAAGATGGAAAAAAGGAATACTGGGGAATAAAAGGAGAAATAATAAATAGGTGATGAAAGCCCAAAAACCCAAAGTTTAAATCATTATATCAAGTCAATGGCTAATAATGTTGGGTTGAACTCAGTTTATATAGTACAACTAGTAATTGAACCCGTGTGATGCACGAGAATTAAAATTAAAGAATTTCACTTGACTAATAAAATAGGCAAAATAATTGAATATAAAAATCTTTTAGAGTATCAAATTAAAATACATTAGTCATTTTATTTCTTGTTCTAAGATTTTAGAATTCGTTCCGACCATCCAATCACGGATCAAGTAATATAAATATTCTCCAATATCATTAAAGAAAACATATTACTATTTTAGTTTGTATTTAACAAAACAAATGTTGGCTAATAGTGTTTCAGAACCAAAAAACCATGCCTATTGATATAGATTATATGGATAATAAAGTTCAATTCCACATCTTGTTCCAATACCTACCAAAGTATAATTTATTCTGGCCATTCAAACATCAAGCAATATAAATATTCTCCAAGATGATTAAAGGAAACATAATACTATTTCAGTCTGTACTTAAAAAATCAAATATCCGCTAATACTGTTTCAAAACCAAAAAAGGGTAATACTAATCCATTCCTATTGATAAAGAATATGTGCAACTTTCAGTACCAATTAATGTACTCGTATTGTTAAATAATCAGTTCAAATCAAATGTGACAGAAAAAAATAAATGAAGTATTCAATCATTTCAAATTAAAGTTAGGTATAGTAAATTATTACTACAAATTATGATTCATAATAGTAGTTGCTTCAACCATCATCTAATAGCTCCAAACCAAAAATATAACAAAGAAAGCACAACAGAGTTCAGTGTACCTGAAAAAGGGCAAGGACAATAAAAAGGATATATGTTTAGTGAATATTCCGAAATAAAAAAAATTCATTCTTAAATATGTAACAACTCTATCAAACTCAATAAAAAAATTGGACTTTGGAATTGATCTAGTGTGTAGAAAGATAGAGAAAGAATAAGAGATTCTAACACAACCCACATCTCATCTATTCTAATACCTATCAAAGTACTGATATTGTTAATTAATTAGTTAAAATCAAATGAAACTTATATATAGTACAAAATTAAATGAACCATTCAAGCATTTCAAATCAAACTTATATACAGTAAATTATTACTACCTAGTAAAACTTATAATAGTAGTTACTTCAACCATTATCCAATAGCATCTAAACCAAACATAAAACAAAGAAAGCACAACAGAGTTTTAGTGTACCTGTAAAAGGGCAAGGACAAAAAAGGATAAGGACAATAAAAGGATATATGTTCAATGTATATTATATATCTTTTCATGCTTAAATATGTAACAACTCTATAAAATAAAAAAAACTCAATAAAAGAATTGAACTTTTCAATTGATCAATTGTGTAAAAAAATAGAAAAAGAATAAGAGATTCGAATACAAACCACATCTCATCCATTCCAATACCTACCAAAGTACTGATATTCATAATTAATTAGTTCAAATCAAATGTGACAGAAAAAAACAAATGAAACATTGAAGCATTTCAAATTAAACTTAGGTACAATAAATTATTACTACCTAGTATAACTCGTAATATATAAGTATGCTTTAATTGTTGTAAATTAACATTCCCATTTGTATAAGAGATGTTAATAGTTGTAAAGTGATTTCGCCCGAATATTGTAATGTGAAAATTCAATATATATATAAGAAGTCAAAGTCAAAAGTAAGCAATGATTGGTTGACCAATCACCAAGCAATGATCGATTGCTAACAAAAGTGCGTTAAACTTCTGACATCGTCAAAGTCAAAAGTAGTATTCAACGAAAGTTAGTCAACGAGAAAATCCCAATACTTATGTAACACCCCGAACTCGATATAGGTCCAAAGTGCTACACGCCGCAAGCCCATAGGCCCGCAAGGTAACAATATCAATAACGCGTAGCCCAAACAAAACAACTTAACAATAATCTCAACTTAAAATCCAACAATAAATATATTTTAAATCAATCCAAATGAAATACTAATAAATACCACATTCAAATAATGGAGACGCAGCTCCTCAAAACTAAGAGTTTTATCAAAATCCATCAACAAAAGAAAAACATCTAAAACTAAACTCCAGCTATTCCAAGCGTATCAAATAAAGGCTCAGCTTTCAACGATGGGACCTGTAAAAATCTGTAAGGGGGTGAGCGATGAAGCCCAACAAGTAGCAATCCTCTCTATCTAGCCGAATCAAGTACAATTTGCAAAATACTTTTTCGAAATAACTTTTTATTCAATAACAATAGTACAAAAACTTTCAAAACTAAAACAATTCAAAAATGATTTCAATGTATATCATATATCTTTTAATCCACAGCCTTAGCAACTAAGGTTACAATAACCCCAATAACACTACCCAAAAGTTCGATAAACGTTATGATCGCACCCTACTAAGGTATCTATAAAATGCACGCTCCCAAGGGCATCTAAAAGGTGTGCGCCTTTAGTAGTCCTATATTAGCTCTTAACTAAACGTAATCAATAACGGGTTCTATACATAGTCAGACTGAGGATTTCAAAAACTTTTCTCAATATTATTGATAATATAAACGATACTTTTTCACAGTTCAAAATCATATAATCTCATTCACAGTTCGAAAATAAATACTTGATCCGAATTTTGAAATAAAAGAACATAACAATTTAATTTAAATGGAAGCCTTAAATAAAAATATACGAAATTTGAAATCGTACATTTAGGCATCCGAATAATTAATAAGACATATTTTAAAAACACTAAATAGTTCGGAAAGCCACTTACCTCGATATTACGAATACGAAAATATTAGCGAACAAATCCTAGATATAAATTTAGAACAAAAAGAAATCATCAGGGTAAAATATCCTACCTCAAACATATTTTTTATTTCATTATTTAATTATTTTTAACTCAATTTATATTTAGTTAATATACTTGAAATTATAAAGATTTTCCTAAATTATAATTACTTAAATATTCAATATTGAAACTATAACTTTAAAATTAAAACAAATATTTTATGTTATTAGTTTAGAATTATTCTGTTATACTTATTAGTATATAACCGTAGCTATGATTCATAAGTGTGTATATATATATATATATATATTGATTCACACAATCACAAACAAGCTACCATGATTCATAACATATATATATATATATATATATATATATATATATATTGAGACACACACACACACACACCAAAATTTACCTTTTTAATTTTTCTTCTTTTCTTCTTCTACATTCTGCAAAGACTCAAAGCCAAATAAATTTTTACGTTCTTCTTTCTCTCTAGTTATTAAAATATATGTAATTCCATTGCAAAATAGGTTACTAGGTAAAAGAGTCCTTTTTAAAATTAAAAGTTTATTAAATTTGAATGACTTTTCTTATCCTTATAGGTTTTAGATATGTATAAATACTTATTAGTTACACTTCTATTATCTAATTATATTTATCTTTTATCTTTTATCTTTTTTTTTTACCGAGTATTACAACTTAACCGCAAACCAAGCAAAGGGATTACTTCAGAAGGGATGTCAAGGATATTTGGCATATATCATAGACAACTAACGAAAAGGGTTAAATATAGACCAAATACCAGTGATTAGGGAATTTTAGGATGTCTTTCCGATAATCTACCCAGTCTTCCACCTGATAGGGAGATCGAGTTCGTCAGTGACTTAGCTCCTGGAACCGCCCCTGTTTCGAAGGCTCCATATAGGATGGCGCTTGTGGAAATGAAGGAGTTGATGGTATAGTTGCAAGAACTGTTGGATACGAAGTATATTCAACCAAGTGTTTCTCCATGGGGAGCATCAATGTTGTTTGCCAAGAAAAAGGATGGAACTTTAAGATTATGTGTTGATTATCGTGAACTCAATAAATTGACCATAAAGAATAATTATCCATTACCTAGGATTGATGACTTGTTTGATCAACTCAAAAGAGCAGAGTGCTTTTCTAATATTGATATGCGGTCAGGTTACCATAAACTGAAAGTTAGAAGCAAAGATGTGCCGAAGACTGCGTTTCGAACACGTTATGAACATTATGAATTCTTGGTAATGTCCTTTGGATTAACGAATGCACCAACAACATTCATGGATTTAATGAAAAGGGTGTTTAGATCATGCTTAGACAAGTATGGAGTAGTGTTCATCGATGATATCTTGATATATTCGAAAACACTAGAGGAACATGCTGAACACTTGAGAAGTGTACTAGAAACCCTAAGGAAGGAACAACTCTACGCTAAGTTTTCAAAATGTGAGTTATGGTTAGAGAAAGTTCAGTTCTTAGGCCATGTGATTGACAAAAACAGAATTGCGGTGGATCCGTCAAAGATTGAAGCTGTGGTAGCAACCTAAGACACCAACTGAAGTACGAAGTTTCTTGGGTTTAGCGGGGAATTACAGACGGTTCATTCAAGATTTTTCAAAGATAGCAACTCTGTTAACCAACTTAACAAGGAAGACTGTGAAATATATTTGGACAGACAAATGTGAAGAGAGTTTCCAAGAGCTAAAGAAAAGATTAAGCATGGCGAAGGCCTTGTAGTCTATAGTGATGCCTTACATAAAGGTTTAGGTTGTGTTCTGATGTAACACGGAAAAGTAATCGCTTATGCTTCGCGACAATTGAAGGATTTTGAGATAAGGTATCCTACTCGATATTTGGAATTAGTAGCGGTAATATCTGCTTTAAAGATATGGAGGCATTACTTATATGGAGAAAAGTGTGAAATATATACGAATCAAATTGAGGATAGAGTAGGATTTTGGGGGTACGGAAGAGAATAGGGGTTGGTGGTTAATGGGTTTGAAGGAGTTGACTCTAATTCTTCTTCTCAGGGTTGTTGAATTGGATGAATAAAATCTGGTGATGGAAGTAGAAAGACGAAGAGTTTCCATGATTTGAGAGGAATTAACACATGCTCATATCATCATTTTTCTATAACTGAGTTGGAACCTCTACTCTAGTCTAAATTGCCAGCTCCTCAATACTCCCTCCGATTAAGGGACACGTTTCTTTTGTTATCAATAAAAGTGGTGGCTGAGTGCGGCAGAGTGGGTTGGTGGTGGTGGTGTGCCGCAGAGTGGGTTGGTGGTGTGTGGTAGAGTGAGTTGGTGGTGGTGTTTTCTGGTTTGAAGTTTTTCCTGGCTTTGATATTTTGAGCTTCTTCCGCTTAATTTGATAAGTTTTGTAATTCATTTTTTAATCTGTTTTGTATTTGTTTCTTGTAATCTGTTTTGTAATTTGTTTGCTTATTTGTTACTTTGTTTGTTTTTTAATCTTTTTTTTTTTTATTTTGTTGATTAAATTGTTTTCGATGAAGTTTTAATTTGTTTTTAAGATTAATTATTTTTTAATGTTTTTAATTAGATATTATGGCTAATGAGACTTTTAAAGTGTCTTTAATTAATTAATTAAAATTAGGTGTTATGATAGTGATTACAAATGTTTTTTATTTCAGTTTTATTTAGTTTTTTGTATTTTAATTTTTAATTTGTATATTTTAATGTTGATAATACATATAATAATGGTAAAGACACTTTTGCCCTTAGTAAAATGTGTCGGGTCGGTTTTGGGCGGGTTTTAGTAAAAAATTAGGGAAAAGGAACGCAATTGATACAAAATGCCACTTAAGGACCTAATTGACAAAAAATGAATTTTAGGGACGATTTTGAATGTGAGTGCCAACTTGAAGAGATAAAAGTGTCATTCAGTCATTTTGGATTAGTCTGTCTGGCTAACTTTTTGTGGTTGTAAAGGTTTACCTGTTACTTCAAGAATTGTGCTTCTTGATACAAAATTTGTTGAGTATGAACATGCTTGTATCGCCATAATTTAGACTACTCAATGCCGGAAAAATGTTTATTACATTAAACCCAAATTTTTGCATGCTATTACAAGATCCTTATTTGCTAACAGCACTAAAGGTCTAGATTCAGACACTCAGAGCACCTCAAGTTGGCCACATATGCAATCACGTTTTATCATCATCAAATGGTATATCATGTTCAGAAACATGCAATTGATCTGACAGTCCCTAATGAGACTGATGAGGCCTTACTGATCGACATTTATTCTACACAAGTTCCAACTTGTGTTCATATTCCTAGACAAATATCTTTTCAGGAATGGCTGAAATTGTTGCCTGAAACTTGAGTAATAAATTATGAATTAAGACACCAGCAAAACCAAAAACCTACTCCGATTCAGAATACAGACCCCATCTTTTCCAAAAAGTCGTGGGGATAAACACATTACTTTTAAGAAAAATAATGATCAAGAGCATGTTCAAAGAATTTTCCCTACCTTGTTTGGGTATAGTGAGGCTTACATGACAGAAGAAGATTTTGACCAAGTGCCTATTCTCTCCTTTAGTGGAGAAGGAAAAACAGTCTATATGTTCAAAGATTGGGATGACCAAGTGCCTATTCTCCCCTTTAAGTGGAGAAGGAAACACAGTATATGTTCAAAGATTGGGATGACCACTGCTATTTTGATATATGTAACTGTAAAAAATGAACTCTCTTTGTTATATTTTCAGATTGTAAGTTACACAATTTATACACAAAGGTTAGCCTAATTCTAGTTCTAGGAGTAAAATAAGGAAACATGTTTTTCCTAATACAAGGAAACATATTTTCCAACACATCATATCTTGTAACACATAATATCTGATATTCATCACTTCATTGGGCTTCATTACAATGAATTTTTGGAGAATCCAACACATGTTACAGATAGAGCCAAGGAAGAATACTTCCAAATGAAGTGTTGTACTTATTTTTCAAAAGATTTGGATGAACACTTTAAACAAATGTCAAAAAGATTTTATCTGCTTGGTGGAATTAATGATCCAAATTAAAAGTAAGCATACTTGAACTCAATTCCCGGTTCTCTGAGTAAAGAAGCATTCCAACAATTAGAAATGAAAGGGAAAACATTGGCACAAACAACTCTTGGAGATATTCATCAACATGTGATGCAAACATTACAGAGTTTGTGCAACGAAAGAAATTTCTTCAAAGCCTTTAACAAGGAGGCCCTTAAGTTTGAGAAGGTCTGCAACAAGGCGCATTTTCTCTCTAAATGCTCAGGCAAGGATGGATGTGACTGTGTTCGTTTATTCACAAAAAGAAGAAAACTACAAGAAACATCTCTTCAAAGACGAGAGCAAGCGGAGATTCTAGAAAAAATTATTTAGAAGAAAGAAATCCTCCAGAAAGTGAAGTGTTTCTTATGCAAAAGGTCAGGACATTATGCCAAAAATTGTCCCAACAAAAAGAGAAGAGATAAGACATTGTCCCAAATCTTCTTATAAATGGATTTACCCCATCTGGATGTTTTTTGAAAAAGTTATTTTATTAACGAAAGAAAACCATCCCCATTCATAGCTGACATAAAAACTTAGTGCACAATCAACTCATAAGCTTCTTAGCCAACAGTATAGTAAAATTAAAAATAAAAGGGTTAAGATGTTGACCTGGTACAATATAATTGAAAGGGTGCGGAAAGAAGGCTCTGGAAAAATTTGGATACAATATTTTTTCCTTGGATGGTGGCCAATTAGTGGTAATATTCAACAGCAACAAACTACTCCAGCTTTTATTTTTTATCATTTTATGATGTAGTCAATCACAACCCATGTGAGCCTTCACTTAAAATCAATAATGGCCGCTTAGAACCAGACAACTTAATATGTATCCTATACAGAATTACTAGTTGATAGCTTCCTTTAGCTTAGTTTATATAGCCTCCAGAGGATGAGAGTCAGAAGACCTTAAAAGTATGAAGCAAATTATACTATGATGCTTATATTTAGGTGTACTGTTGTGTGAAACATCATCATTTTCTGCTGTAAGTGTCATAGTCGACCATTTTTTTGATTGCTGACTTTGGTGCCTAGTCCCCGTTATCGGTCTTGCAAGTGATTAACTGCCATCCATATTTACTTTTTGACAAGTGATTAACTGTCAGTCGTGTAAATCAAGCATTTGCTTCAATTTTGTAATCTTCATGATTACAGATTTTTACCTAATGCAAACATCAAGTGTGGGGCATTAGATAATGCAGAATCTGAAATAAGATTTCTATGTAGCAGACTTATTCTTTGTCACCCCCAGTGCGACGCAAAGAATAATGAGAGACTTTGCACAAAAAAAAAAAAGAATAATGAGAGTATATGAAAGTTTTCTCAATTCAAACCTTTCAGGCCACAATTCAATTTGATCTCAACCAATTGAAGCTCGAACATACATTAAAATTCATATTTAGTTGATGCATTTCAAGTTGAAAGTACACCTTAATAGAAATTCACTCAAACTTTAAATGTTTCTTTTACTTCTTACTTATGGCCACAGTTTCCTCTTTCATTTGTAAATATTTACATATTAGTTGTCATGTTCAATATAGTATACACCATATATGTATGGTTCGTTATCTGCTGAATGCTACTCTTCTACTTTCTATAACTTTCTAACATAACTTTTCTAACTGTTCCAGATGCAGTGTGTGCTCGAGAATCACTCGTTTCCCGCGGTACAATGATCCCTTGAAGGTACTGAACTTTTTAATGTGTTTGTGAAGTTTTCATGTCTTAAGTATCCATGGCATCTTCTCTATGCAGCTTCTGGAAACAAGAAAAGGCCGATGTGGGGAGTGGGCCAAATGCTTTACACTCTATTGTCGAGCTTTTGGTTATGAAACTCGTCTGGTAAGTCACTCTTCTGAGATATCCTACTGTAGTATTAGTTGTTACTTGTTAGAGCTTGAAACTATGCTTATTTACATAGTAAAACCTGAAGTTCTTGGAAATGAAGTTCTTCAGTGCTTATGTACTCTTGATAAAGGGAAGTTCTTGTTGATGTAGTACAATGCAGTAAAAAACTAAAGAATAGTGAAACACCCTTGATATGTGTGTGGACCCCCGTAATATAGGCCATCCTTAATATTGATCATCTGAAATTTTGAATTGATGAGGAAGAGTGCTAGTAAGATCATGCTATTTTGTTCAACATGCCAAGTTGTCAATCATCTTATCCTTCACTGCGATATTTCAGAAATATTTAACTCCATCACATGGAGGGGTTCTCTTTCATTTGTGGAATTTTTAGATGGGCCTGGACACTAACACTGTTTGCGACTTTTAAAAAGGGTAGAAAAGGAAAAGGAAAAAGAAGGATTGAAAGATTTATTTCAAAATATCTTATTCATGAGTTTTTTCAAGGGAAGAAAAGAAAGAAAAAGGAGAGAAACTAGGGCTGGGGGGCGGGAAAAGAATGGTATTGTCAAATCTAGTTTCATGTGGCAAGGTACGGCTTCTCACTTTATAAAAAATGAATTGAAAAAGCAATTGGGATCGTACTTTGTCATCGATCCAATTCCTACCATTGCTAAAGGTTTCTCTAATTCCATTGGCCAGTGGTGTCATCATACAAGAAGAGACTACTGAAGGAAGAAGGTTTCTGATTTGACATAAATAGGTAAGCCTTAGGGACAAACAGTGGTGAAGATCTTGACTGTGGAGTTTTTTTGGCAACAATAAGCCCCTACGATCAATAAAGGAAAAGAGAGTGAATGAGAGATCGAACCTGGCTTGGTAGTGACAATTTTCAAAATAGCCATCTTTTCCCTTTCTCTGCTTTCTTCCCAAACCTTTCCTCCTCTCAAAAATGGAGATTCTTGGTCATAGGCTCCATGACACACTTGCGTGAGGTGGTCGTCGCCCGGATCGTTTCTAGCAAATTTGTACGGTGGAACACGCTCGACGCTTCAAACCTTCGCTTATATTGAGACGAGAACCTTAGTACAATCGATAGTGTAATGAAATTTGCGTTAAATGGAACACCGACACCTTGACCCAATGCTTATATGTAAGCAATAATCTTGGTACAATCGACGATTGATGCGGCCTTATTTATACTAGTAAAAGTAAACCTAATCCTATAAGGAATTAAGAATCCAATTTGCAATCAATTTGAAATGAAAATCTAGCTAAAAAGCATCCTAATTATATTAGTATCGAAAAAACTACTAAAAACATAAATAGAAATAAACTTGGAAAGAAAAAAACATGTTGCCTCAAAACACGTGCCTGAGCGCAGCAGGTGCTTGGATTAAGCACGAAATGGCGTCATGACCGTTAGTCGTCGAACTCTCGACTACCAGCGTTGCATATCTTGCGTCTGAAGAACAAATTTGGGCGTTATGGTATGCGATCCGTAAAAAAAGTTGACCGTTTTGCCCCCTCTTCGATCCTAAGGCCTGAATTTGCTTCTTGGCTTGGACCATACATTGGCACCATGTTAATGAGCTTAGAATCC
The DNA here is from genome assembly GCA_020205615.1 of Panax quinquefolius. Taxonomy (NCBI): domain Eukaryota; kingdom Viridiplantae; phylum Streptophyta; class Magnoliopsida; order Apiales; family Araliaceae; genus Panax; species Panax quinquefolius. Next base: position 47,134,870 of record CM035165.1, read on the forward strand.
ACCTTTATAGCGCACACCTTTGATCCATTCTCAGCCCAAACTTCTTGAATTAGCCCGCTTAGTCCTTCCTTGAATCTTTTCGCTCGTGCTCTCGTCACGGGACCAATAGGCACATGCACGGGATCCGCCCACGTTTGATCTCTATGACTCCCGTCCATATTAGAGCTAGACATGTCCTCATCATTCCTCTCCTCTTGAAAAGGATTTGTCCTCAAATTATCATTTACATCAAACGGACTCAAATTATTAACTTTAAATGTGGCACTAACATTATACTCACCAGGTAAATTCAATTTGTAAGCATTGTTGATGCGCTCAAAGACTTGAAAATGACCATCTCCCCTCGAAATTTTTCTTTCCGCATATGTAACCAAACCCAATCTCCCGACTCAAAAATCACTTAACGTCGTCTCTTGTTAGCTTGTCTCACTTATTGTTCCGTCCACCTTTCAATGTTGATCCTAGCTTTCTCATGCATGTACTTAACAAAATCAGGCTTTTTCTTCCCATCCATGTTAGTATATTCAGAAACAGATAATGGAGATAAATCTAATTGTGTTAAAAGATTAAAACCATACACAACCTCAAATGGTGAAAAATTAGTAGTAGAATGAATAGAACGATTATAAGCAAACTCAACATGAGGTAAACATTCTTCCCAAAATTTGATATTCTTTTTAATGATAGCCCTTAACAAAGCAGATAAAGTTCTATTGACTACCTCGGTTTGACCATCAGTTTGTGGATAACAAGTAGTTGAAAATAACAATTTAGTACCCAACTTGCACCATAATGTCTTCCAAAAGAAACTTAAGAAATTAGTATCTCTATCGAAAACAATTGTTTTAGGCATACCATGCAAACGCACAATTTCTCTAAAGAAAAAATCAACTATATGGGAAGCATCGTCAGTTTTGTGACATGAAATAAAATATGCCATTATTGAAAACCTATCCACGACCATAAAAATCGAATAATGACTACGCCTAGACCTAGGTAAACTCAACACAAAATCCATAGAAATATCAATCCAAGATTAATTAGGTATAGGCAATGGTGTATACAATCCATGGGGGGTTGAACACGAGATTTAGCTTGTCGACAAGTAATGCACCTAGTACATATTCGTTCTACATCCCGTTTCATATGTGGCCAATAAAAATGTTCATTGTAAAACAATCAATGTTTTACCTACACCAAATGACTCATTAAACTACCCCCATGTGATTCTCTTACCAACAACTCACGCAAAGAACAAGCAGGTATGCACAACTTATTTTCACAAAATAAAAATGCATCATGCTTAAAGTACTTACCTACTGCATTCCTTTCACAAGATTTAAACTCCTCACAAAAATCATGGTCTAAAGTATATAATTCTTTAATTTGTTTAAAACCAAACAATTTCGTATCAAGAGTCAACAACACATACCTCCACGAAAGAGCATCTGCAACGACGTTCTCCTTACATTGATTGTATCAAATGACATAAGGGAATGTCTCGATAAACTCCATCCATCGTGCATGTCTGTTGTTCGACTAATGCTGGCCTTTCAAATACTTCAAGGATTCATGGTCAGTATGGATCACGAACTCCTTAGGCCATAGGTAGTGCTGCCATGTTTCCAACGCTCGGACCAATGCGTACAACTCCTTGTCATACGTAGGATAATTTAAAGTTGCCCCACTCAATTTTTCGTTGAAATATGTCACTGGTTTTCCTTCCTGCGTCAACACAGCTCCATTCCCAAACATGAAGCATCACACTCAATTTCAAAGGTTTTAGAAAAGTTGGGCAAAATATGTAGATGAGCATTAGTCAATTTATTCTTAATCAATTGAAATGCCTTCTCTTGCTCATCTCCCCTCCTGATGACTTCCGTAAGTGGTGCTGTGATGTCGCTGAAATTCCTCATAAAACGTCGATAAAAACTCGCCGAGTCCATGAAAATTACGAACTTGGCTCACACTCGTAGGACTTGGCCATTCTTGGATCGCACGTATCTTCTTCTCATCCACTTGTACTCCCTGTGAACTAACAACAAAACTAAGGAACACAATTCTATCCGTACAAAACGTGCATTTATCAATATTAGCAAATAACTTTTCTTTTCTAAGTACATCTAAAACATATTTTAAATGTAATGCATGTTCATCCAAGTTTTTGCTATAAACCAAGATATCATCAAAATAAACTACAACAAATTTACCAATGAATAGACGAGCAAAATATGATTCATTAATAGCATGAATGTACTAGGAGCATTAGTTAAACCAAAAGGTAACACTAACCACTCATATAAATCATATTTTGTTTTAAAAACAGTTTTCCATTATCACATTCTTTCATTCTAATTTGATGATACGAGGGTGGTAAACCAAGGCTTTGGCCGAAAGCCTGTAGTAAGTAGTAGCCAAAAGGTCCGATTTTGGCGGGCCAAAATGTTAGGCAAGTGGCGGTCTTGTCAAGTTGGGGTAGAGGGCTTCTTCCCCTATATTTTTTTTTGCAAAATTTTGCTACACACCAAAAATAGTAATAATAATAAATATTAAAAGTAATAAAATAATTTATAATAAACAATAATTCTAATTACCTACATTAACTACATATCTCAATCAATTAAAATTTTAATAGTATTATAAATTACTTTCAAAGTATATAATCAAATTTGATTTTTAAAATTATACTTTAAAATTAATTTAATTTATTTAACTTTAAAAAATGCATTCATGACTCCACTGAAATATTGTTCAAGAGATATCTAATTAATTTCCAAGATTTACACTTTGGAACTTGGAGATGCCATGATTTTAGCAATTTGAATATTTAAATTGATTTTCGTAAGATTTATTATGACATGATTTTAGGTATTACCCAATATCTCATTATTAATTACCACATCAAGTAAGAAATTTCAAACTACAATTATTATTTACTACAACTATAATAATTAAAAATATATTTTTATATCAAGATTGCATTAAAAATAAATTGTTGTTGTAGCTCAATTGGTTTGAACTCTTATTTATTTACTTACAAGTCTTGTGTTCAAGCCTCAGAACCCATAAGTAAATAGCAACATTTTGTTTTTAAAAAAAGAATCACGACCACGTGGTCGGGCCAAAAACTACCCAAATTTTATGGGCTAAAATCACGGCTTCAAAGCCCAAATTGGAGGGAGTGGCGGTGTCATCCCATGAACTGGGCCATCTTTGCTGTGTCTAATGATACGTGATATTTAAATCAATTTTTGAAAACACACATGATCCATGCAATTCGTTTAACATATCATCTAAGCGAGGAATAGGATGTCTATAATTTATCGTAATATTATTTACCGCTCGACAATCAATGCACATGCGCCAGTTCCCATCCTTCTTAGGTACTAAGATCACGGGAATTGCACACAGACTCATACTCTCTCTTACGAACCTTTTTCCATTAGTTCACCAACTTGCTTTTGCAACTCCTTCGTTTCCTCAGGATTGCTTCGATAAGCTGGTCGGTTAAGAATGGTAGCATTGGGTACTAAGTCAATTTGATGCTCTATTCCCCGAATAGGTGATAACCCTTGTGGAAGCTCCTCAGAAAATACATCGGCATAATCCTGCAAAAGAGATGCAACAACACTAGGCAAAGAAGAGTTAATCGGGTTAGTATTTAAAAACGTCTCCTTATACATAAGTATAATCATCGGCTATTTAGAAACCAAAGCTCTCCTCACATCACTCTTTTTTGCAAAGATATTTGTTTTTCTCTCATCATCTCTCTTTTTCCCTTTTTCTCTCTTTTTTCCCCTCATTATTTTTTTCTCTTTATTTTCTTTTCCTCTCTCTCTCCTTTGTACAAATTCTTTTTGCAAATACAATTGATCTTCATGAACTTGTTTCAGTGTCATAGGACAAAGAGTAACTTTCCACTGATTATACACAAACGAATACTCGTTCGTAAAGCCATCTTGCTTCACGCGCCTGTCAAATTGCCATGGTCTCCCAAGTAACAAAAGGCCTACTTGGATTAGAATCACATCGCATAATATTTCATCCACATATCTCCCACTAGTGGAAGAAACCAATACCTGCTTAGTCACTTTTACATCATCACTGTCGTTGAGCCATTGCAATCTATACGGTTGAGGATGCTTGGTTGTTGGTAGCCCTAGCTTTTCCTCCATCGTAGTGCTGGCCACATTAGTACAACCCCCACCATCAATCGCCACACAACAAATCTTCCCATGAACAAGACATCTAGTGTGAAAGAGGTTTTCTCGTTGCTCCATACTTTCTTCCTTCACTTGCTTGCTAAGAGCTCTCCTTGTAACCAACATTGCACCATGTATATGTATAGCGACCTCCTGCTCATCTACCTCCTCTAACGGTGGCATAGAATCGGTGTCACTATCATCAGCCTCGGTCTCCACCTCACCATTATTAATCAAAATCATGGCTCGTTGATTCGGACATTAACTTGAAATGCCCCTTGCCTTAACATTTAGAGCATCTAATATCACGATTACGACTAAAAGAAGGTTCAATTTTACCTTGATTTCCATGGTTAGTCCTTTCTAGTTTTGGCTCTACTTTAGGCTTGTTCACGGCTGGCTTCTCCTCTCGCTTCACAACATTGAGCTTCCAAGATTAACCCGAAGTGGAAATTGATTTCTGGCCTCCTCTTGAGTTGCTTCTCAATTTTGATAGTCATGTGTACCATGTCTTCCAATTTTACATAATGTAGTCGCTCCACCAAGTCCGCAATTTCCCAATTTAAGCCTGCTGAAAATTTAGCCATTGTTGCCTCATGATCTTCAACTATGTTTGCTATAGTCATCAACATCTCCATCTCCTTAAAGTAATCCTCTACGCCCCTACTCCCTTGCTTAAGATTCTGCAAATTTCGGAATAGATCTCGGTGGTAGGGGCTGCTTGGCACGAACCGCTTCTTCATTACGGTTTTCATCTCCTCTTAAGTTTCAATTAGAGGTTCTCCACATCTCCTTTGGCTAGTGATCAGTTGATACCACCAAATAACGGTATAATGAAAACTCCGTGGTTGCAAACTTGACTTTTTTAAGCTCTGAATAGTTGTGGCAAACTAACACCCACTCTATCTTCTTCTCCCACTCCAAGTATGCCTCAGGATCACTCCTCCTTTGGAAAGCTGAGATTTTCATTTTGATGCTATCCAAGTTGTTGTCCTCTCAATTCCGACCTCTATTCCTTGCTCCATGTCTCTGATGGATGAAGTCAGATTCACGGTCCTCTTCTTCGCTAATCCTGCCATCATAGTAAGCTTCCTCCGTCCTAGCTCCCCGTTGTCGGGTCCTTTCCTTTTGATGTCCACCAGGAGGGTTTTGAGATTGTTCTCCTCGGGTGTCGCTCATCTGGTCAAGGCGCTCATGCACCTACTCCATCGCCATGCCCATTTGCCGGGAAAATTCCTTCATCATAGCCTCCATCACAAACTTCTGATCAAAATTTGTTTGGGATTCCTCAACAACTCCTTTATCCTTTGAGTTAAACATGATTTGATGCAAAATAAGGGTTAGTAGATAAAATTCCGCTCAAATAATAAATCACTCGTGTATCACTTGTTTGACTTTTACCCTCGAATGATCTCACACCTCTTGCCTTTTACCACTCAGAAAGTCTCTCTTATAGGTTTTTTTTAACTCACCAAACAAAATCACAATTTACTAATTAATTCAAAAATAACTTATCAAGAAACAAAATATAGCAAGATATAACTATGGTTACCAACAAAATTACGGATTGATTGTCTTGAAATTTTCGGGAAAGCTTATTAGGCTTGCGGAAATTTATAGGCTTCGCTTGATTGGAATTGATGAATGAATGCTCGGAATATCTCTGCTGAATTTGTTAGCAAACAATAACAAAAATCTGAAAATTTTCTATATATATATATATATATTTTGCTCAACAATTCAAACAAGAAAATTAAAGATAGATAACTCGCTAGAAGACTTAGTTTTGATACCAAATGATAGACTCTACGGTATATTTGCGTGAGTTGGTCGTCGCCCGGATCGTTTCTAGCAAAGTTGTATGGTGGAACACGCTCGACACCTCAACCCTTCGTCTATATTGAGACGAGAACCTTGGTACAATCAATAGTGTAATGAAATCTTCGTTGAATGGAACACCAACGCAACCCAATGCTTATATGCAAGCAAGATTAATCTTGGTAGAATCGACGGTTGATGCGGTAGATGACGCCACACCCAACTATGTATTGTTGAATGATAATTCAAAATTGAATCTCAAAGAAAGATTAAGAATAGCTTAGAAATTCTTAAAATACCAAAAGATGAGAAAATCTCACAAGTAATTGTATTGATAAAAATCAGAATGTATCTTCTTAATTACATCATCCAAGTCCCTTATTTGTACTAGTAAAAGTAGCCCTAATCCTATAAGAAATTAAGCATCCAATTTGCAATCAATTTGGAATGAAAACCTAGCTAAAAAGCATCCTAATTACATTATAATTGGGAAAACTACTAAAAACATAATAGAAATCAACTTGGAAAGATTTGGAACGAAAAAATCATCACTGGCTCAAACGCATGCCCCAAGGTATGCGGTGTTTCGCTGAGTTAGAACTCCCGGACCATCAAATATAGGCTACATTGCTCAAGAACAAATCTTGGCGTTACAACGCCAATCTCGAAAAGTCAATTGCTTTTGCCCCTCTTCGAATCTAAGTTCTGGATTTGTTTCTTGGCGTGGACCATTCATTTGAACCATGTTAATGAGCTTAGAATCCACTTCCATAGCAAACACCTTCGATCCATTCTCAGTCCAAACTTCTTGAATTATTAGTCCTTCCTCAATCTTTTGGCTCGTGGCTTTCGCCACGGGACCAATAGCACTTGCATTGATCCGCCCACGTTTGACCTCTATGACTCCGGGCCCATATCTGAAAGCTAGGCATGTCCTCATCACTTAGGAAGGAAGTGGTGCAATACTTTTAAAACATTTTAGAACAGAAGTACCATTGAAGTGATCTATCAAATTTAGTCTTACACTGAATTAAACTATAGCGTACTAGTTTAAACTTTCCTTTCTAAACTCACAAACAAGAGGAAAGAACATTACAATAATTACTCCCTCTTTTCTTCAATCCCTTTCTCTTTCTTTCCTTTCTTTTCTTTGGCAACTCACAAACACAGTGTAAGGATTTACAAATTTATTCTTTTGCTGTTGTCGTGAATGTTTGATATTATATTTTACTGTCTGAATTACACATACATAATATAGAATAGCTTCTAGATATGGATGGCAACATCACCTTTGCAAGTGAAGAAATCACTCTTGCCATTCCTCCTTTTTTTTCTTTTTTGTTGTTGGAATTTTTCTTTTTTTTTTTTGGGGGGGTTTGAGTTCTACATGGTATAAAACTAAATAGATACAAACTAATACATAAGTGGTAAAATAATTCATTACTCTATTGATAAAGCAATTTATAGAAAGCTTTCAATTTGCTACTGAAATGATTACCACCATAATGTAAATATGCTAATCAAGGGATAATAGAGAAACATTCTACCAGTAGCAGCTTATGTGGTACTTCTTAAATCTTTGCGTGTGATGGAGCCAATATTCAAGATTGCTAAATAATTCTTGGCAATATTTAGATGCAAGACCCTAAATGCGAAGATCGATTCAAATTTGATCCTTCTATCTCAACATATCCTTGATAGTCTTCACTGGGCCAATAAGTTAAAAACATAATATAATGAGAAGAGATCATTAGATATGGTGGAACATGTGTGTAAGAGGGAGGTTTGGGGTAGGTTATTAGTAGCAAGTTCAGTATGTAGATGTTATGGGGTCGTACTCATAACTGCATCAGGTCTCCAAGGTGAATAGCCTCTGATCGATGGAACAATGTAGGCAAGGGAAGTCGGCAAAATGGATCCGTAACCTCGGGAAAAGGATCGACTCGAGGGTCAAGCACGGGGTCCCAATCCCAAACCCGTCGGCCATTTGTGGATCGCTTGAGTTGTTCTCCGCTGCTAGCGTGGTCGCCATGTGCCTACCGAGGATTTGATTGGGAACTACCTCTTCAGGGGGGCCTTCCTCAAGGCGCCGAACAATCGACTTCGAATCGGTACAAACAAGGAAAATCCGACTTGTTTAATTAAAACAAAGTATCATGATGGTCCTGCGATGCTAATGCAATGTGATTTACTTTAGTGCTCAATGTAAAAGTGAAGAAATTCAACCAAGCGCCGGTAACCATGAAGTAACTTCACGACTCTCTTAAGGTAGCCAAATGCCTCGTCATCTAATTAGTGATGCGCATGAATGGATTACCGAGATTCCCATCGTCTCTGCTCTCTATCCAAATGAAACCATAGCCAAGGATCGGGCTTGGTAGAATCAATGAGGAAAGAAGACCTGCTGAGCTTATTCAGAGTCCGACTTTGTGAAATGACTTGAGAGGTGTGGATAAGTGGGAGCCAAAAACTGCGAAAGTGAAATACCACTACTTTTAACGTTATTTTACTTATTCAGTGAATCGGAAGCGAGGCACTATCCCTCTTTTTAGACCAAAGGCTCGCCATGGCCGATCTTAAGCCAAGACATTGTCGGTGGGAGTTTGGTCAAGCACATCTATTAAAAGATAACGCAGGTGTCCTAAGATGAGCTCAACGAGAACAAAATTCTCGTGTGGAACAGAAGGGTAAAAGCTCGTTTGATTCTGATTTCCAGTACGAATACGAACCGTGAAAGCGGGGCCTACGATCCTTTAGACCTTCGAAATTTGAAGCTAGAGGTGTCAGAAAAGTTACCACAGGGATAACTGGTTTGTGGCAGCCAAGCGTCCATAGCGACGTTGCTTTTGATCCATTGATGTCGCTCTTCCTATCATTCAAGGGCGAATTCACCAAGTGTTGGATTGTTCACCCACCAATAGGGAACGTGAGCTGGGTTTAGGCCGTCGTGAGACATGTTAGTTTTACCCTCACCGATGATGAAGTCGCAATAGTAATTCAACTGAAGTACGAGTGGAACCGCTGATTCACATTAATCGTCATCGCGCTTGGTTGAAAGCCCGCTGGCGCCGGGCTACCGTATACTTGATTATTATGCTGAAACGCCTCTAAGTGAGGATTCGAGCTAAAAGCGACGCATGCGCCCGTCGCCCGTTTTTCGACCAGCAGTAGGGGCCTTACGCCCCCCAAAGGCACATGTCGTTGGCTAATGAGTGGGATTTATACCCACGAATTAGTCCCTTTTACTGTTAGATTGTTGCCTGTTTCAATATTATATGTAGCTTTTCTATATTTTTATTAGTGCATGCAAGTTCGAGTTGTCTACAGGTTTGCTTTGCAAATTGGCTACCTTTCTTGGTTATTTTTATATTGGCCAGCCGCCAAGAGTCGCGCCGGCAAGTAATGCCAGCCGTTATCAAGATTTGGCGCCATTTTGAACTACATCTCGCGACCGTCGCCATTCAAGACGCCTTCCAATAATCTCAGAATCTCGTGCCACGTGGCTGGCGTGCTCGTACCCCGGTGCGTAGGCTCCCGCAAGCATGATCCAAAGGCTCAAACAAGAATAAGTTTTAATGACCTAGAGAAAGGGAGCTGCTTATAAATAGAAAGCGAAGCCGCCTACATTAAAGGATCGAAGATCAGAGATAGTAAAAAAAGAACTTATTTTGCAGCTTAGACTAGATTTCCTTTCTGTCATTTTAATTTTTGAGGAGAGTTAGAAGCTGGGCTACAAGAGAGCAGTTATTACTTTCTGCATTTACTCAGAGCTTGCACGTGTAGGATAGATTTGGAGGAAGAACATTTCAAAACAGGGGTCTTCTTAATCCAAATCTCTCATTTCTTTGTATTTGTCTGGGAATGTGTAAAGTATTGAAAATATTTGTTAGTCCCGTAGTTATGAACTAACTCCATTTTTAGGAGTGCAATGTAACCTTTTGTTTAGCTTAGTTAACTTTCTCTCCTAATTTATATAATGAATCATTTTGGAATGGGTTGTTGTAATTCTTACCTAATGACTGATTGCTTGATAAATAAATTGGTATTGATAGTAATGAAAATTGACAAATGGACATTATTATCTATCTCTGACTGCAGCAACACTTCTTATGACCATGCCAATGGTGTACATAATATGCTCATAGGATAGACATATCCCTATTTGTCTTGTGTGACCTTGAGACTTAGCTTACTGACCTTGACCTAGTTATTACCACCAATAGACATATTGTGTTGTAGCTGGTTAGGGATGTGCATTTAACCTTCAATAGAAGCTTATGCGTATTTACAATTCTTGGTTGGCCATTCTTTGATTCGTTTGTAATGTGGAGAGTTAAGAGATTAGGCGACGCATTAGGGGAGTTGTACTCCTATCTTGACTTCTTAGCAACCATTTCTCTCGTTCTTTTCAGTTGTCATCATATAGCTTAAGCCAACATCTTAATTCACTTGTTTAGATAAGATTCGTAGCAACTATACCTTAGTATTTGTTTTCTTTTAAGACTTTGTCCTCGTGGGTTCGACACTTTACTTACTTATATTACTTGTGGACCGCGTATGCTTGCGCGCGATTTGGCAATAGCTAATTCGACCAACAAGTTTTTGGCGCCGCTGCCGGGGACTTAGTATTAATCGTTTCTCAATATTAAAACTAAGTCATTACGATCTTACTTTAAGCTGATTTTTTTGTTTAATTCTCTTTTCAGGTAGTCTTCTCCGTTTATGCCACCTCGGAAGGGTCGGAACATAACGCCTCTCGATCCCGAGGTTGACAAGAATCTAAGGACATACAGACGACTGAGGAGAGAAGAATCGAGGGAACCACCTGCTCCTATCATAATGGCTAAAGAAATTCAGAAATCTCTGAGGGAGTATGCTATGCCTCGAATTGACGATCTCCAGGCGAGCATTCTAAGGCCCGCCATCCAAGCTAATAATTTCGAGATCAAGCCGGGAACCATTCAAATGTGCACCAACATCCAATTTGGGGGACTACCGAATGATGATCCCAACGATCACTTGATTAATTTTGTGGAGATCTGTGACACATTTAAATGCAACGAGTTTCGAGATTTATGCCATCGACTCTCAAGTATTTCCATTTACATTAAGGACAAGGCCAAGAGTCGGCTTCATTCATTACTTGCCAGCTCCATTACCACGTAATGATACGGCACGTAAATTTGTGGTGAAGTTTTTCCCCTTGTAAAAAAACAAAGCTCTGTGCATGATATCACATCCTTTGTTCAGTTCGAATCCGAATCCTTATACGACTCGTGGGAGCGTTTTAAGAATCTTCTAAGAAAATGCCCACACCATGGATTGCCAGAATGGTTACCCATCCAGACCTTCTACAATGGGTTATCTAGATCAACTCGATCGAGTATTGATGCCGCGTCTGGAGGGACATTCATGGCCAAACATCACACGGCGGGTTACGAGCTGGTGGAGACAATGGCGACCAATAATTACCAATGGCCAAATGATAGGCAAGCCCCGAGAAAAGTAGCAGGGGTCTATGAAGTTGACTCTTTCACGTCTTTAGCAGCTCAGGTAGCAGTGCTAACAAAAAGGCTAGATACAATGGGACCTACAACGGTTCAAAGTGTGCAAAGTGTGGGGATGCAATGTGAATTATGTCAAGGGAGCCACCCTACTGATCAGTGTGCGATAAGCCCTGAGTCAGTTCAATTTGTGTCCAACTACGGGCGGTAACAAAATACTAATCTTCCCACGCACTATCACTCTGGCCTAAGAAATCATCCAAACTTCTCATGGGGCAACAACAACACCAACAGTAACAACCCCAATCAACCACAACCATCATCTACCAGGCCGAATTATGCTAACCCTCCTGGTTTTCCATCTCAGAATCAGTTCACCCCACAGCATCAGAACACTCACAATCAATTCCACCAACCACCTCCCCAACATCAGAACTGTTCAATACGAGTATGTTCTGTTTATACATGAATCGTTATTGTTAAGTCTGTGCTAACGATTCTAGCCAGACAGAATATGTATGGAAAAAGGTAGAAGAATGAAAGTAGTTCAAAGAGTATGTGACGAATGTTTTAAAATGATAGGAATTGGAATTTTTCCTATTGTTCAAGCTGCTTCATAACCTTTGTTCGGTTATTGAAGTCTTAAAAGAATGTCTAAATTCTTGAAGTTGTTTGGTCAACTGCTATGACTTGCTGGGCAATTGAATGCTCACAGTTGCTTTAAATAAAAACATGTTCAGCAAACAATGTTAGAAAGAACTTAAGGATCCCGTAAAGATCAAGCTGAACAGTATCCAGATGAAGTGTCATTCAGTATGTGAATGTGCGTGAAGATCAATCGAAGACTTGTAATGTAGAATAGTTTAATTGAACTTTAGATTTGTTTAATGAACTATTATCTATCCTTGGTGGCGGATGAAAGTCACTCGTGTAAGATGTAAAGAATAATGTAATTATCATTATTTGTAATGAATGAGGTTATAAGGTATTAGAACCTGGGAATTGAGAATGTATGTTGTTATATTTCACTATATAATGATGTATATTTGGAAAGGAATGGGACCGCGACGTACGGAATTCGGGTGTGAAGATAGACTGAATTTCGGGGCGTTACATCTTAAATTCAGAACTTTTCTCCATATCCATGAGCAATCATTTGGAATTTTAATCACCCAAAAGTTTTGGTCTTTAAGCATATTGGAATGGATCCAAGTAGCCCAAAAGCTAGAGGGTAGGGGTTGAATAACTTGCCATAATTGAAAGAGGATAAGAGACTTATTCCAATCCATCAAGTTTTTAATGTCAAGACCTCCCTCAGAGGTAGGGAGAGTAATATTATCCCATGCCATTTTCGCTTCAAACTTTGCAAGAGAAGCCCCTTTCCACAGAAATCTGTATAAAATATGTTGGAGCGCAGTTAAAACTCCCTTCAAAAGGATAAAGTGAGCAACCAAATAAGACTGAATAGAGAATAACACAACTTTAATAAGTTGAAGTCTGCCAAAGTAGGAAAGAGTGCAGTTGGTCCACGAGGTAACTCGGGCAATAATTCTATTAATAAGAGGGATGCAATTGTGGAATGGCAACCTTGAAGAAATAAGAGGAACACCGATAAATTTAACTGGAATAACACCCAAAGGATATCCCACACAATCAAGGATAACAACTTTTTCAGCATCCAAAACATTAGCAAGATAGCAATGGCTCTTATTAGGATTATGATGCAGGCCAAAGTATAGAGAGAATTCAAGAATGCAGTCTTGCATAATTTGAACAGACTTCAAATCACCCTTGCAAATAACTAATAGGTCATCAACAAAACATAAACGATTAGAAAATTGTTTAATCCACAACAGAAATTATTATTTCCACAACAAAAGTGTCGCTATAGATCCTCTAGCGATGGTTTTCACCGTCGCTGTATATCTATAGCGACACTTTTGTCTGTGGATTTAACAATTACCAAATGATTATTATTATTAGCCTTAGCTATCCAATGATGAGAGACATCAAAGTGAGTTGAGCCTTGGAGAAGTACTCTAGACAAAATTTCCATGGTCATAACAAAAATGTAAGGGGAGAGAGGGTTCCCTTGTCAAGCCCCTCGGCCACTGTTAAAATACCCACATAAGTCGCCACCGAGCTTTCACGAGAACATAGCAATAAGAATAATGTGCTCGAATCCAATTAATAAATAGAGGAGGAATTTTGAAAAGGTTAAGAGCCTTAAAGAGGAAATCCCAAGACATAGTGTCAAACGCCACAAAAATCAATTTTGAAAGCACAACGAAAGGTGTGTGTGACCCCCCCAAATTCGGTATCTTCCAACCCAACAGAGTGCTACACTAAGACTATAATCGCATACATTCATTCTATTGAAACAACATCAAAATATGTGTATCATCGACATTCTTATTACATTAATAATATTACATCCCGTTCCCAGGTTCTGACACCATTACAGTCTTTCTTCATCATAATATAATACATACACTTACTAGTCTATTACAAGATAAACTAATCATTCATCTTCGCCTTGCCTTTATCTTTACTGGAACCCTCAGTTCCCTCGACCTTAGCTGCAATCATATGATTCAAGCAAGAAGTGAGCAAAACTAGCTCAGCAAGTCTAACAATATATTATATAGATACCACTTCGAGATTCATATGATTATTCGTCAATAACTAAACAATAGTTATGAAGTACTATGAAACATTGAATAACACTTCTCATCTCATAACACAATTCTGAAGTACATATAGTAGCTTGGAAATTCTGAGTAGGTCCATAGACCATGAACATTCCCTTTAGTTTTTATTCATGAAAAAGATAACATGCTACTAAGACCGTAAGTCCTATATTTCTTATGAGTACTTCTAGGTGATTAACCTATTGTACTGTTGGTAGATTTCGCAATCAATGAATATGTGCAAGTATACACGGTCAACAAGTAATAAAGTGAAAGTAGAGTATCGTTCCCACGAGGAATTATTTAATAAAAATCACCAAGTACTAATTCTTAACCAAACTAATTTTATTTAAACAATCTCAAATCGTGATTTTTCTAATTAAGAAAACTAAATTAACTAATTAAACTGAATTGCTTTATGAATGAATTCAGATAAATAAAGATTAAGACTTCAATATCCCCAATTATGAACTATAAATCAATTATCCAATTATCCCAATTATTATGTGAAACAACCCGGGTCAAATCTCGAGTCCGGAACAAATCTTGGGTCAAATCCCAAGTCCGAATCGAATCAAATCCATCAAAATAAGGCCTCAACTCATCGCCCAATAGTATCTTCTTGGGTCATCTTAGCCCACCACAGTGCTCCCAAAAGGTCACGACTTGAAGGTACTATTGGTAGTAACTTATTTCCTTATATGCGACAAAATTTTTCCCTATCTTTCGATGTGGACCTGAGGTGTTACAAACTCCCCACTTAAATTTCTCGACGTCCCCGTCGTAACCAATCACACACACTACCCAAAGATCTTTGCCTCTCTAGCCATCAGGGGATAATACAGTCAAGCTTCCGTGTCCCCACCTCCCACCTCCATCTCTCCATCAGGGATAATACCACCACCTTCGTGTCCCCACCACCGCAAGAACCCGATCGGATGACCCAGGCAGGAGAGCTTTTGAGCTCGGCTTTGATACCATATGAAACAACCCGTCAAATCCAGAGTCCTAACAAATCTCGTCAAATCCTAAGTCCGAATCGAATCAAATCCATCAAAATAAGGCCTCAAACTACTGGCCCAATAGTATCTTCTTGGGTCATCTTAGCACACCACAGGCTCCCAAAAGGTAATGACTTGAAGGTACTATTGGTAGTAACTTATTTCCTTATATGCTGACAAATTTTTCCCCTATCTTTTGATGTGGGACTGGGGTGTTACATTATGCCTACTGAATTGTTAACAAGAATTCTCAAATGCCAAAAGTCCGTTTCCAAGTGATCAATTGACTTCTATTTAATCCAGATTAATCTTGCTATATTCCTATGCAAAACAATTGAATTAAACTCCTTCAATTCCAATTCCTTATGTGTTACATGCGGTGAACATATATTTCCATTCAATTCACAAACCTAATTATTCACCATGCAAATAACTAAGTCACATGTTATCATGCCCAGTTCTAACCCTAGAATTCCTCTTTCAATTCCTTCTAGAGTAACAAGGTAATTACTGATCAGATAATTAATCAATAAGCTCAAGACAAGATAAACAATTTACTTTAACATAAATAATTGGAATAAATCAAATAACTAATTTATAGACATAAAATGTTCAATTGAAATCTTAATAAAAGAGTTAGTTCATAATTAATGAATTGAAACAAAGAATCCACAACTGAATAGACATTAAAAGATAAAAGTATGATAAGAGAAGAGAATAAAATCTGTTGTCAGCAAATCTGATGCTCCCCTCTTGCTCTTGATCTTCAGTGTTCTTCAATTTGCTTCAATCTCTAATGGCTAATTAAGAATTAGGGTTTATATTATAATCTAATGGAGTGTTTTATCTAGTCTAATCTATGTAATCTCCCTTTATTTTATGCCTTACATCATGTATTTATAGGTTACAAGTTCAATTTTTAGCTTAGGAACAAACCCAATCCTATTTAGAGTCAAAAAAGTGTCAAAATTCACCCCAAAACGCGTCCAAGCTTGCCCAAAGCTTGCCTTAAAGATTTGGAGGCACTATTTGTATGGAGAGACTTGTGATATCTTCACCGATAATAAAAGTCTTAAATACATTTTCACTCAGAAAGAGCTCAATATGAGGCAGAGGCGTTGGTTGGAGCTTCTAAAGGATTATGATGCTAGAATTCAGTATCACCCGGGGAAGGCAAATGTGGTTGCAGATGCTCTTAGCCGAAAGAGTTCAGGGAGTGTAGCAGCCCTTATTACACAACCTCAGCTTATTTCGGATATGGAGCGGATCGAGTTGGAGTTGTATGTACGAGGTTCAGATGGGCATTTGGCGGGTATGAGAGTGGAGCCCTCTCTTATCTCGCGGGTCAAAGAAGCTCAAAAGGAAGATGAGGAGTAGTGGAGTATGACACAGAATCTAGAGGAGGGCAAGCAGTCTGAGTTTCGTATTGATGACCATGGTGTGATTTGGTTGGGTGAACGGTTGTGTGTACCATCGGATCCAATCATTCGAGAGGTCAGTTGGGCGAGGTTCATAGTTCTCCATTTTCAATTCATCCAGGTTCTACAAAGATGTATAGGGATTTGAAGAGGAATTTTTGGTGGAATGGGATGAAACGAGATGTGGCTGAGTATGTTGGGAAGTGCCTCACCACAACGCCAAGTGAAGATAGAACATCAACGAGCTAGTGGCTTGTTGCAACGCTACATTATTCCAAAGCGTGGAAGTGGGAGGATATCACGATGGATTTTGTGACTGGTTTGCCGAAGACTTTCAGGAAGAATGATGTCATTCGCGGTCCAATGTGTGTGACTTGCCTGTGTGGCATTATTTGACTTGCCTGTGTGGCAAGGTATATTCTATTTTGTTCTGAGCTAGGTATGAAATAACACCCAGCCATTTGATTCAAATTTACTATTTCGTCCAGTGTTAGTTTTGTTCGTTTCGTTTCGTTTCAGTTCATTTCATCTCATTTCATTTAAATTGAGTTAGTTATTTCAGTTTATTAATTGTATTCTATATCCGTACTGGGCATTTGGCTCATGCTGTGTTTTTCTTCCGGCAGGTAATTAGGGGGACCAAGGGCAAGTGTGACGAGAGCTTCCTTTAATCCAATAGTTTTGATATATTTTGTTAGGTTTCAATACATTGATTTATTTAAAGTTGTAATAAGTATTTTAGATTGTGGATTGAGCCAGTGTGGCATTTATTATGGTTTGTCATATGACATTGAATTATTATGAGATTATTCTTTTGTGGTTTAGAGCCCTGTGATCTTCCTTAGTTTTGTTGTGTTATGAGTAACCTCTCTTTCTATTTTGGGAAGGGGGTGTTACAATATTGCTCGAGATTGTACTATAGCGAAACCAAGTCCAGCGGAGATGGTGACTCAAAAGGCTGTCTCAGAAAAGTCAAAGTCAACGGTTCCTAGAAGAGCGTTTGTCGTGACTGGTCAAAGTGCGAGGAACCCAAACGAGGTGATCACGAGTAGGCTAATCATAAACTCTTGCGAAGTTTATGCCTTATTAGATTCCGGTTCTACCCATTCTTTTATCTCTCCTGCTTGTGCTCAACGTTTAAACTTGATTTCGGAGAAATTAGACCTTGACTTATCTGTTGAGACTCCGTTAGGAGAAACTTTCGTTACATCTACTGTTTATAAATCTTGCTTGATTCAATTTGGAACCATCACATTACCTGTCGATCTTATTTCGTTGAAAATACTTGCATTTGATGTGATTTTAGGGATTGATTGGTTAACCACTCATCATGCTAAAATTGATTGTTTTCGTAAGGTTGTTAGTTTTCATATTCCTAACCAACCTGTTATGCGAATTCAAACAACCAAACCACTAAAGTCAATCAATGTCATATCAAGCCATAAAGCTATTCGTTTATTAAAAAACAGATGTCAAGCTTTCTTAGCCCATGTTACAGACTTGAACAAAAACACATCATATTTGAATAATATTTTTGTTGTTAGAGAATTTCCTGACGTATTTCCTGAAGAACTTCCCGGTCTACCCCCAGAACGAGAAGTTGAATTTTTTATTGACCTTGAACCTGGTACAAAGCCCATTTCTAAAACCCCATATCGAATGGCTCATATTGAACTTCAGGAGTTAAAGGTCCAACTACAGGAGTTGTTGGACATCGATTTCATTCGTCCTAGTACATCTCCTTGGGGTGCTCCTGTTTTATTTATAAAGAAGAAAGACGAGACTATGCGACTTTGTATTGACTATCTAGAATTGAACCATGTAACCATCAAGAATAGGTATCCGCTACCTCGTATTGATGACATGTTTGACCAGTTACAAGGAGTACAATTCTTTTCAAAGATCGATCTACGTTCTGGATATCATCAGCTGAAGATTAGAACTGAGCATATTCCAAAGACTGCCTTCAGAACTCGGTGCGGGCATTATGAATTCTTAGTCATGTCTTTCGGATTGACTAATGCTCTTGCGGCTTTCATGGATATGATTAACCGAGTATTCAAGGAATATTTGGATTAGTTTATTGTCATCTTTATTGATGATATCCTCATCTATTCCAAAAGTCGTGAAGATCATGAGCACCATTTGAAGCTGGTACTGCAAAGGCCTCGTGATAACAAGCTATATGTCAAGCTGAAGAAATGCGAGTTCTGGCTTGAGGAAGTAGCATTCCTTGGGCACATGGTGTCAAAACATGGAGTATCTTTTGACCCGGCAAAGATTGAAGCAACACAAAGTTGGGAGCAAACGAAATCGGTGACCGAAGTACGTAGCTTTCTGGGCTTAGCTGGTTATTATCGAATATTTGTGGAAGGATTTTCTCGAATCACTACTCTATCAACTCAGCTGACTCATAAAGATAAAAAATTTGTATGCAGCGAGGAATGCGAGAAAAGTTTCCATGATCTCAAGAGGAGACTCATTTCGGCACCTGTTCTGATAATACCATCTGGTTCGGATGGATTTGTTATCTACATCGATGCTTCAGGTAAAGGGTTAGGATGTGTTCTCATGCAACATGGGAAAGTCATAGCCTATGCCTCGCAATAACTTAAAGAGTATGAGAGGAATTATCCTACTACGTTGATCTCTAGAGTTAAGCGTAGATCATTTTTCTTGCTAAAGATCTGGAGGCACTATTTATATGGGAAGAAAGTGGAGATATATTCAGACCATAAAAGTCTCAATATTTGTTCACCCAAAAGGAACTCAATATATGGCAACGACGATGGCTCGAGCTGTTGAAAGACTAGGACCATACTATTCAATACCATCCTGGAAAAGTGAACGTGGTAGCTGACGCATTAAGTAGAAGATCATATGAACGAGTGCGATGTTGTCAACATAAAGGCCTATTTTGTGTGATTTACAAAAGATGAAGATAGAATTCAAGACTCTGGGGACCCATGCGATGATGTCAAATATACGCATAGAACCGACTTTAATCGAAAAAGTTAAAGTTGCTCAAGCCACAGACCCGGATCTGATGCGTATGAAGAAGAAAGTACAAGAAGGTGCTATTCCAGAAGCAAGAATCGATGAAGAAGGAATACTTCGAGTCCACTCCAGACTTTGTGTTCCTAATTACTCTGATTTGAAATACAAGATCATGATGGAGGCACACAATATACCGTTTGCAATCCATCCTGGAAGTACCAAAATGTATTGTGATCTTCGACATACATTTTGGTGGAACAATATGAAGAGACAGATCGCAAAGTTTATCTCGAGGTGTTTATATTAACTTGTCAACGTGTAAATGCGGAGCATCAAGTGCCAAAGGGTCCATTGCAACCACTTGAGATACCGAAATGGAAGTGGGAACACATTACCATTGATTTCGTTACGGGTCTTCCCACGGTTTCTCAAGGCATAAATGCGATTTGGGTTATTGTTGATAGATTAACCAAGTCTGCCCATTTCTTTCCTATATGGGAGACTTATTCCCTTGAACGTCTTGCTAGTATGTACATAAATGAGATTGTGAGATTGCATGGCATGCCAATATCCATAGTTTTGGATCGTGGCCCAAGATTCACTTCAAGATTTTGGGTTAGCTTACAAAAAGCTATGGGCACGGATTTATGATTCAGTTTGGCATACCATCCTCACACGGACGGACAATCAGAGAGGACTATTCAAACTCTTGAAGATCTATTAAGACTCTGTGTCTTAGACTTCAAAGGGAGTTGGGATAAGTATTTACCATTGGTGGAATTCTCCTACAACAACAGTTATCAGGCAAGTATATGTGTGGCTCTATTCGAAGCATTATATGGACGAAAGTGTCACTCTCCAATATGTTGGGATGAGGTGGGTGAAGCAACATTGTTGAGACCAGAGTTGGTACGTATGACTACGAAAAAGATCCAAATGATTCGACAACGTATACAAATGGCACAATATCGACAAAAGAGTTATGCGGATCTTCATCGAAAGGACGTGGAATTTGACATTGGGGATCATGTATTGTTACGTATTGCTCCATGGAAGGGAGTTACAAGATTCGGGAAGAGAGGAAAGCTCAATCCATGATTTATTGGTCCATTTCAGATTCTTGACCGAGTAAGAAATGTGGCCTATAAACTCGCGTTACCTCCAAGCATGTCTCGTGTTCATAACGTTTTTCATATATATTTGCTTCGTAAATATGTGAAGGACCCAAACCACATTATTGAGTTAGAACCAGATGAGATAGCCGAAGATTTAACGTACGAGGAGGTACGTGTTAAGATCTTGGATAGAAAGGAGCATGTCCTACGCAGAAAGGTCATACCACAAGTAAAAGTTTTGTGGAGGAACCATGCTATTGAGGAAATGACCTGGGAGTTGGAAATAGAAATGAAAGTGAGGTATCCTCACCTTTTCGAAACACCAGGTACGTACGTCAATTTCAAGGACGAAATTTCATAAGGAGTGGAGGTTGTAAGACCCCAACTTATTAATAAATGAAATTTAATTTCCTCTATTTATTAATTTGAAATAGTACGGGTTGATTTGATTAATGTGGTTAGTTATGGGTAAAATGCGCAAATATTTCAAATAAGCAAGTGGTTATAAAATATTCATTGTTGTCGGGGTATATTCGTTTGGTGGGAGAATATTCTTCCCGTTTGGAATATTAAATGACGGCAGCAGATCTTTTATGGGCCCCATAACTAAAAAGCGATTGGATGAAGAAAATGACAAGTATAAGTTGTTTTTAAATAACGACATAGTTGTTATCATTAATACTTGTTGGAATACCCAAAGGGTTAAAACACGATGTCTGGCGTTGTTACACAAAGAATATTACTGCGATTGCACCAATTATTGATTCTTACGTGAAGAAGCACTACTTTCAATAATTGTTACAGTAATTATTGTTCAATATTTTATTTTATTGATTCAATAATTGCTACGTTGATATTTTATATTATTGTTATTTCAATAATTGTCACTACACAATATTTTTCCATTATCAAATCAATAATTCATATTATTTGAATAATATTATTAGATAAAGATTACTTGCGATGTCTAGAAAGTTCTGCGCTTAAAGAGAGGGTTTGGTCACCTAATCAAGCCACCAAAGAAGAAAAAATCCTTATTGAAAGCCCCTCTTTCTTGGAACGACCTTGTTGTCGATATTGTGATTCTCGTAATATTATTTGTGAATAATTAATTATTGATTTATATGATAAGGAAAATATTCATTTTATGTGGATATAGATGGAGAAAATTTTTAATGTGACAATTATTGAAAATTGATATTTTATCTTTTTTGATAAAATAATTCATTTAAATATATTATTATATTATAATAATATAATAATGGCGATATTTTTACAATGAATGTGGGATATATGAGTAAATGAGGAGAAGGAGTATTTTTGTTGCAATAAATACTAAAAACATGTTAAACATGTTGGTGGACCCAATTTTTGACTGAAATTTGATTATAGCCTGTAAAATCGTCTATATGTGGATTTCGATCAATTTCTGTTTGGAATTTGGAAAAACTTAAACTTACAAAGTTGTAGAGAATTGAATTTCCTAACGAAGACATAAGATTCAAATTTTTCTGATAAAAGGGCTATTTATTATGAATTATTGATGTTCCGGAATAATTGATTTTTGAAGTTTTAATTTTTTTTTAATAAAAATGTTTTTTTTTTCATTTTGTGGGCCACAATAATATGTGCAAAGTGCTGAAATCAGTTGGTAAAAGTGGGCGTAAGAAATTTATATATATATATATATATATATATTAATATTTTATTAAATTTTCTACTTTGGTGTTCTAAGCATTTTCCTATAAATAGGGTGCTTAGGTTAGAATTGAAAATCACATCAGAAACTAAAGTTTTCTCTCTCTATAATATCGAGCGTATTTTTGTGAGTATTTTGGTACTTTGAGTGTTGTTATACGGTGCAAGTTCCTTCAGCACTATATCCAGTATTCCAGTCAGAAGTATTGTCTTTTCGAGGTAAGGGATATTATTTTTTATATATGATATTATTTCTTTCAATATCATTATGTCGGAATATTGGTAAGATTTTTCTTGTGAAATTCTTGTGTTTTAGTGTCGGGGTTACTATTCACTTATACGGCACTATTCACGTATACGACACTATTCACGAATACGGCACTATTCATAGAAAAATTAAATTTTCGTTGTTTGTCCAAGATATCTATTATGGATACTAGCTTTGTTTGTATCCATGTTTTGATCTTCATTCTTGAATTTTACTCCACTATGGTTATTTATGAAGTATTTTTGAACTTGGATTGTTTAAAGTACGAACCCTTAATATTTGTTCTTTTGCTTCACTGGATTCGTTTTCTTTAAAATATTTTTCATCATCCTCAGTCCTAAATGATGATATAACTGAATATCTTTGGCCTGTAGTGCAAAGATGAATAATTTTCTGATGAATATCTTTGGGTTGTAGTGCAAAGATGAACAGGTGTTTAGATGAACCTAACCAACTGATGAATATCTTTGGCCTGTAGTGCAAATATAAATATTTGATTCCAGATATGTATTAATTGATGTTACAGGTATAAAATATTGACGATGGACTTTTAAATTCATATATAGAAGATAGTAGATTTTATTCTCTACTTAACTCTTCTAATGAATTATTATTTCCACTGCGAATATTGATTTAAAACTGGTTGTCTATTGTATTCTATTAGATTTTCCCTATTGAGGACTAACGATAATTTTTTCTATATTATCTTAGTCATAATGTTCTTTACTGGGCTAGTTGAGCTCAACCTTTTCTTTTTTGTTCCATTTTTCTTCTTAGGAGGCGAGAATGTAGCGAGTACTAGTCGGGGTGTGGAATGATGGTTCTAGAAGTTGTTTTAGTAGTCCTCACTATTTTGTAAAATAGTGTATCAATAATTGTAATGAGGACTTATTTGAGTGTGGATATTGTCTAGATGACAATATTTGTATTTAAACTCACAGTTTAAGTGTTTTCGTATTTTGCACGATAATTGTATTAATAAAGTTGTAGTTGTTTCTGTACCATGTATTTGGCGACTCAGAATGGGTGTTGTATACCTATTTTGGGGAGTCACAATAATCATATGGTATGTTTTGAACCCCTCAGCGAATGGACGCCTAAGGTCTGTTTAGGATAAGTTCTTAAAACCTATATGATTGTGGCAAGTTACTGAAATCATAATGTATGTTAAGTTTGATGAACTGGGTATAAGAAAGTTGTGAATGGAGAATTGAGGATGATAGAAATAGATATAATTATTAAGCAATGGATCATTAGAGAAATTGAAGTTGATGATGGAAGCATAGGTATTCCAAATCTTCTAGCTATGCTAAACTTTGATGTTTTTTACATCAAGCTAAATTCGCACTGATGTGATTTTAAAAATGAATTTTGTTATCCTTAACCCATGGTGACAAGTGTGTATGTGTGGACTTCGGGCCACTAACACATCGTTACCTGTTGTGGCATGATGACACCAAAGATGATTTTTAAAGGTTTTTGAACTGTTTAAAGAAGAATATATGCTAATTGATTCGGCTAGACGAAAATGATTTGAATTATCAAAATGTATTTTATATCATTAATGCATCATGCAACCTGGTGCAAAGATGATAAAAATGATGGAGTTATCAATGCAAAATTACTTAGTATTGGATGTGATCTAAAGATCGTCAGCCCACTATAGTATGATATAGTATGACAAAGTCACCAAATGACGGAATCCTCAAACGGACTGTAAATACAGTGCGGTATCATGACGTCATAAAATGTTTTAAGAATTTTAAAGATAATTTATTGCCAATTGAATTTGGCTAGAAATGTTTCGATTGAAATTCGAATTATTGATATAAGTCTAAGATATTTGATTCAGCTATACAAATGTTTATGAAATTCAAAGTATTCTTTGAAAGCTTATGCCGAACCAAATTATTTTGGTGCGGAATCTTATGATAAGTCTGAGGTGAACAACCCTGCAAATGGGGATATACTAATTGGATAAAATAATCCAATCTAAGAACGCATATAGTCGTTCCAATTACTAAGGTACAACAGACTAATCATCTAAAGTACCCGCACCGGTAGTTTACCTTCTTCGCGATTGTAAACATACCTATTAAAGAAATGTTTCAGAGGTAGAGTACCTTTCTTTCGTAATTGAAAGAGGTAGCAGGTAGAAATACCCCTAAACCTCAAAGTTCATAGTTTTTATTATCCCTCAGACAGATATGAAAAGTTTTTATACTCTTCAAAGTAATGTTGTGGTAGTATGTGATGATGGATATGAAATATTGTGAACTCGTTGAGTACGAGTAGAATCTTAGATGATTGAATAAAGGTTATTATGAAAACCTAGTTCTGGTGAATGTATAGATGCCGTAAACTCCTAGTGAGTAGTTATGGCAAAATGTGATTATAGATGAGAAATCCTCGAATGAGGAAATTATAAAGGTTAAGTTGAAAACCTAGTTTTGATCAATAGAATAGATTCTCATGGAAGGAGAGAGCATGTTTTCATAAATTGAGGATGAAATCTTATGTGATTAAATAAAGGTTAGTAACACAACCTAGTTTTGATGAATAAAAGGAGTGGTGATTAGTAGACTGAAATTTCGAGGACGAAATTATTAGAAGAATGGGTGAATGTGACAACCCAAAAATTTATAAAATCTTGAATGATTATAATAAAGGTTAAAGAATAAAACCTAGAAGAGAATTTGAGGATTTATTTAAAATTTTCAAGTAAAACCTATATGGTTTGCTGTTCGAATGAGAATATAGAAAATTTGAGTTACAAAATTTCAAAACCCTAGAAATGAGTTAATATGTACTTGAAGGAATATCAAGAATAAGGTATTACGATACCTATAAATTCTATGTCTAAGAAATGTTATATAAGTACATATGGAAATTTTATTAAGGAAATAAGATTTCACACGAAGAGATGATATGATGTTAAACGAAGATGAGTATATGTATAGAAATATATATACTTAGTAAGGTGCTATATATATTTTAGCAAGAGGAGTGATGAATTAAGTTAATGATATAAGGATCAATATAAAATTATGTTAGTAATTAACATAGTTTGAACGTTGGCCTTGACTGGCAAATAAGAATTTGAATAAGTATAAAGTCGTTAATTAATACGATTAGCAATAAGAAGGGAGTAAATTAAAACTCAAAATTTGAGTTAGAGATAGAATTTTGAAGCATGGACTGCTCGGTTGCGTCTAGAACGTCAAGTTTAGTCAGAAAAGACAATTAACACAAAATGTATAAGGGTTGACTTTTTTGGTCAAAGTCAACAGTTGACTTTTATAGGAAAAAAAAGGTCAACATTGGAGTTAGAAGTGAAGCATGTTATGATTATGTGAATTATGTATATGATTAAATATATATACATTATATAATGTGAATACATTTATTTTGTATATAAAAGTGAATTAAGAATTAAGTTATGTAACTTAATATATATATTAGGTGTGATAATCAATTAACCTAAGAGGTTATAATATGGTAGAATATTAGTATATAAATATATACTAATTTTAAGAGATTTATTTTATACATCTAAGTTATAGCAAGTCTAATTGGGTTAAGAAAATAAATATGCATAAGTAAGGAATTTATTTTCTAGTGTGAGAAAAAAAAACCCTAATTAAATAATTAGGGATAAATAGAATTAAAAGTAATGGACTATAATAATATCATACCCTAATAATTTATTTAGAGTCCAAAAGAATTAGATTTAATGGACTAAGGAGGTTATATTATTTAAACAAGTTCAATTAATTATTTAATCATGTGACTTGTGGATAAAGTGATTAAGGGCGATTAAATTGTTAATCTAGCCCAATATATTATGTGTGGGACATGTATTATAATAGCCCAATTACATTTTTTTGGTAGAAGTCCAAATTTATTTTGTTAGTAAGCAAAATAATAAAAATACAAGTCCAATAGAATTTGATTAATAAGTGGCCCAAATTTTTTAAACCCAATTAGTGAGGGCATTTTGTGTAAGGCCCCTACTTTTTTATAAATGAAGATTTAATTTCCTCTATTTATTATTTTGAAAGAGTAAGGGTTGAATTGATTAATGTGGTTAGTTATGGGTAAAATGCGCAAATATTTTTAAATAAGCAAGTGGTTATAAAATACTCATTGTTGTCGGGAAATATTCGTTTGGTCGTGGAATATTCTTCCTATCGGGGAATATTTATACTGACAGTATGACCTTTTTATGGGCCCCATAACTAGCGATTGGATGAAGAAAAGCGACAAGTATAAGTTGTTTACAAATAACAGCGTAGTTATTCACAATTATCTTGTTGGAATACCCGGTGGTTAAAACACAAGAATACGCAGCGTTGTTGCAAGAATGACACCAGGTATTGCACCAATTATTGATTCTTACGTGAAGGCACTACTCAAAATTGTTACGATAATTCTTTATTCAATATTTTATTTTATTGATTCAATAATTGTTGCGTTGATATTTTATATTCTTGTTTTTTCAATAATTGTCACTACACAATATTTTTCATTATCGAAGTAATAATTTATATTATCTGAATAATATTATTAGAAAATATTATTGGCAATGTCTAGAAAGTTCTGTCTAAGGAGAGGTTTGGTCACCTAATCAATTGCTTGTAGTAAGGAGAAATTCTTATTGAAAGCCCTCTTTCTGAGGAGCAACTACAGTTGCCAAAGATTTGTGATTCTGTAATATTATTTGGGAATAATTAATTAATGATTTATATGATGAGGAAAATATTGATTTTATGTGGATATAGATGGAGAAAATTATTAAAGTGACAATTATTAAAAATTGATATTTTATCTTTTCTGATAAAATAATATTTTATTATATTATTATAATAGAATAATGATGATATTTTTACAATGAATGTGGGATATATGAGTATATAAGGAGGAAGAGTATTTTTGTTGTATTAAATGATTAAAAGATATTTTGCGTGTCGGTGGACCCCATTTCTTGACTGAAATTTAATTTTTGCCTATAAAATCGTCCGTATGTGGATTTCGGTCAATTTCTGTTTGGAATGTGAAAAAACTTTCTTCTGCAAAGTTGTAGAGAATTGAATTTCCTATAAAAATTCGCGAGATTCGAATTTTCTGATAAAAGGGCTATTTATTATGAATTATTGAAGTTCCGAAGTTCCAGAATAATTGATTTTTGAAGTTTTAATAATTTTTATTAAGAAAAACGTTTTTTATATTGTTGGTGGGCCCCACTGGAGTTGAATGCATGCTGAATTCAGATTCTTGGTGTACGTAGGAAATTTATATAAATATAATAATATTTTATTAAATTTTCTGTTTTGGTGTTCTAAGCAATTTCCTATAAATAGGGTGCTTAGGTTAGAATTAAAAAACACACCAAAAACTGAAGTTTTCTCTCTATTTCTCTCTTTATATTATTGAGTGTATTCTTGTGAGTATTTTGATATCTTGAGTGTTGTTATATAGTGCAAGTTCGTTCAGCGTTATTTCAGTCAGAAGTACTGTTCTTTTGAGGTAAGGGATAGTAAGGGATTGTAAGGGATAGTAAGGGTTAGTAAGGGATAGTAAGGGAGATTATTTTCTTCATGAATGATATTATTTCTTCAATATCATTATGCCGAAATATTGGTTGGAAATTTTTATCAAATTTGGAACTTTTCTTGTCGGGGTTACTATTCATGAGTTACTATTCACGAGTTACTATTCATGAGTCACTATTAACGAGTTATTATTCACGAGTACTATTCACGAAGCATGATGATTTTTTTTTGTGAAATTTCTATCTTTTGGTGTCGGAGTTACTATTCACGTATACGACACTATTCACAAATACGACATTTTTCACAGAAAAATTAAGTTTTCTTCTCTGTGTCCAAGATTGTCCGTTATGATTTCTATCTTTGATTGGATCTATGTTTTGGTCTTCATTATTGAAGTTTACTCCACTCTGGTTATTTATGAAGTATTTTTGAACTTGGGTTGTTTAAAGTACGAATCCTTAATATTTGTTCTTTTGTTTCACTGGATTCGTTTTCTTTAAAATATTTTGCATCATCCTTAGTCCTAAATGATGATATAACTGAATATCTTTGGCCTGTAGTGCAAAGATGAAATGATTTCTGATGAATATCTTTGGCTCGTAATGCAAAGATGACCTGTTGTTGAATATCTTTGGCATGTAGTGCAAAGATGACTTGTTGTTGAATATCTTTGGCATGTAGTGCAAAGATGTCTTCTTGATGAATATCTTTGGTCTGTAGTGCAAAGATGACTTGTTGATGAATATCTTTGGCCTGTAGTGCAAAGAGGACTTGTTGATGAATATCTTTGGGCGTAGTGTAGGGATGAATTTATTAGTAGGATTATGAACATGAAGTGTGATTTGGTATAACCATGATCTTTGATGTTTTAGGTGATGAAAATTAACTTTGTCCTGAATGAGGAAAGGAATTTAGAACTACAATTACGATTATGAGTTATACAGGTGACTGTGGACTGGAATTGTTGATTAATGTTACAGGGATAAAACATTATTGGTGGACTTTTAACATGGAGAAGATAATAGACTTTATAGTCTATTTTCGACTCTTCTAATGGATTGCTTCGTTCACCTTTAAACTATGGTTGAAAATTTTATCATCTACCATATGTTCTAAATCTCCGATTTATTCTTGATGAAGTCTATTGATAATGTAATTATCTTTTGTCATGATATTCTTTCTTTGGGCTAGTTGTGCTCACCCTTTTGCTTCACAATTCCTTTCGTAATCTGAGTGTAAATTTGGGTCGGCGGGGGAATATGAGGAGAATAGAGCGGTGGTCATCATTTAGTAGTTATATTTGTTGAATCAAATAGGTAATACGAACCCAACGTTGGAAGGTGTTTTGCCACTATCATACAAGATGTCTAATGACATACAACCTCGTATCATCATAAAGACGAGGATGTGCTCATCCACTTGTTGAGTATATATACGAGCACTACCTATATAATCTTGGAGTTTGGTTGAAGTATAATTCTCAATTAGAGACGGTGGAGATAATGATATGTCAAGAGAATATACACCATTGGGAAGAATATGATAGTAATCTTCTCGTTTTCTTTAGGGTCTATTAGGGTCAACCAAGGATAATTTTATGGGCATATGATATCTATAATAACCTGAGACGCACGGCCTCCCATGTACGAAGGTTTCTCGAGCACTTCCCAAAGATTCTAATTTCTAAAACAGCTTTTCGACTATACCTTTATGTAAGGTGTCATTATGAGGTGTCATTGTCCACGGTTGGGACATGAGTCATGATTGGTATATATTTGTATTTAAACTCACGGTTTAAGTGTTGTCGATATCTTGCACGACAATTGTATTAATAAAGTTGTAGTTATTTTATGTACCATGTATTTGGTGACTTAGAATGGGTTGGATGGAATGAACCTATTTTGGGGGGCGTCATAGTTGGTATCAGAGCTTAGGGATATGATCTCTGGCGGAGATCGGGGAATAGAACTAGGAGGGGAGAGACGAGTAATCCTTCGCTAGTGTGTCCTACCTAAGCTTATTTGTTGGTCGGTCATAATATAGGGGTATTATGTGATTTGTTAATTTGTTTAATTAACCCTTATTTTATGGCAGTATTTAAGAATGTCAACTGAGAATGTTAACATTGGAGTAAATGAGACCGTGGAGACACTTGTACTCACCAACGAGGAGAACGTGCAACAGGCTGGCAATGTTCCTCTTGTGAACAACACCACTGAGCAGATGACGAACGATGGTATGTTTAAGAACTTTCTAGAATTCATGAAAAAACAAACGAGAGAGACTCCTGTTCAAAATGCAGGTGGAAACACTGGTAACTCACTGATGGTCACCGCTAAGCAGTTCAAGGATTTAAGACCGCCAGAGTTTTTGGGAAGGCCAGAACCACTTACAGCAGAGACGTAGATAAAGCAAATCACTAAAATATTTGATGTCTTGGAATGCTCAAAGGAGCAAAAGGTTTATTTCACCACCTTCATGTTATGAGGAGAGGAAGATTATTGGTGGGAATCCGTAAAGCGTACTCAGCCTACCGCACTGAAGATGTCTTGAGAGAAGTTCCAAGAATTGTTTAACGACAAGTACTTTCCCGAAAGTATTCGTCACATGAAGGAGGTAGAGTTCATCAAGCTGGAGAAAAACAATATGAATGTGTCACAGTACGAAGCTAAGTTTTCTGAGTTGTCCCGATTTGCATCCCATTTGGTTGATAATGAGGAGAGAATGACACGAATGTTTCTGCGAGGTTTGAAACTCAAAATACATCAATACCTCATTTCTCACAAACTTTGTTTATATTCAGATGTTGTGAATAGGGCTCAGTTATTGGAGCGCGATAATGAGTCGGCTCAACTGAAGAATAATGACCAACAACTCAATGATAATCGTACCGGTGGTAACGGTCATCGGAACAATGATAACAATCGTGGAGGAAATTAATCATGCCAGAAATGGTAACCACTTCGGTGGTAATCATGGCCAAGATAATAGAAGAAATAACTCAAGCGGAAATTTCAAAAAGAGAAGATTTAACAATGACGGGAAGACGTCGGCAGCAACACCAGCAACGAATTTTAGAGGAGAAAGACCGCCAGTTAGATGCTACAGATGCGGAGAAGAGGATACATAAGTCCAAACTGCTCACAACCTTCTAAGGTATGTTATAATTATGGAAAAGAAGGTCATATCGCCGAGATTATACGATAGAAAACCCAATCCAATGAGGATGGTGACTCAAAAGTCATCTGGACAAGTCAAAGTCGATGGTTCTGGAAGAGCATTTTTAGTGTATGCAGTCGTAATGCGAGGAACTGAACGAAGTTAGCACTTGTTAGTTAATTATAAATTCTTACGAAGTTTATACCTTATTAGAATCTGGGGTTCTACCCATTCATTTATCTCTCCGCTTATACTCAACGTTTAAACTTGACTCAAGAGAAAATTAGACTTTGACTTATCTGTTGAAACTCCGTTATAAGAAACTTTCGTTACATCCACTGTTTATAAATCTTGTTTGATCTTAGTTGGCACCATCACATTACCTGTTGACCTTATTTATTTAAAGATACTTGCTTTTGATGTGATTTTAGGGATTGATTGATTAACTACTCATCATGCCAAAATTGATTGCTTTCGTAAGGTTGTTAGTTTTCATATTCCTAAGCAACCTGTTATTCGAATTCAAGTAACCAAACCATTGAAGTCAAACACTTTCATATCAAGCCATAAAGTCATTCGTTTATTGAAAAACGAATGTTAAGTTTTCTTAGCCCGTGTTATAGACTTGAACAAAAATACGTCAGATTTGAATGATATTTCTATAGTTAGTAAATTTCCTGAAGAATTTCTTGGCTTACTCCCAAAGTTTGATATTGAATTTTGTATCGACTTTAAACCCGGTACAAAACCCATTTCTAAAATATCATATCGAATGGCTCCTATTGAACTTCAGTAGTTAAAAATTCAACTATAGAATTTGGTACCTTAGCCTCTATCTGGTGACTTCTTTTGTGGAATGCACCGAAGCCAGACTCTCCATAGGGGACGACATATTCGTACGATAGTAAACTGATAGGTACCATGGTGACGTGCTATCCAAGATTGGGATATGAGTCATAGTTGAGAGCAACCTAAGTCAGCAATTGAAATACGTAGCTTTCTAGGCTTAGTTGGTTATTATCGGAGATTCGTGGAAAGATTTTCTTGAATCGCTATTCCATTAACGCAGCTGACTCGTAGAGATACAAAATTCGAATGGAGCAAGGAATGTGGGAAGAGCTTCGAAGAACTCAAGAGGAGACTCATTTTGGCACATGTTCTGACCATACCATCCTGAAAAAAAAATGAACGTGGTAGCTGACGTGTTGAGTAGAAAATCGTATGTGGTTACGAGTGCGATGTTTTTAACAAAAAGACCCATTTCGTATGACTTACAAATGATAGAGATAAAGTTAAAGACTCTATGGATCACGTGATGACATACGAGTAAAATCGACTTTAATCGATAAATTTAAAGCTGCTCAGGCTACAGACCTGGAGTTGATGAATATGAAGAAGAAGATGCAAGAAGTCCCTATTCCAAAAGCGAGAATCGGCGATGTGAGGAAAGCTCAAACCTTCGATTTATTAGTCCATTTGAAATCCTTGATCGAATAGGAACTGTGGCCTATAGACTCATTTTACCGCCAAGTATGACGCGTGTTCATAACATTTTTTGCGTATCGATGTTACGTAAATATGTGGACAACCCGAACCATGTTATTGAGTTAGAACCGGACGAGATAGCTGAATACTTAACGTATGAAGAGGTACCTGTCAAGATTTTGGATAGGAAAAAAGCATGTCCTACGTACGTTAATTTCGAGGATGAAATTTCATAAGGAGGGGAGGTTGTAAGCCCCCAACTTTTTATAAATGAAGATTTATTTTCCTCTATTTATTATTTTGAAATTGTAAGGGTTGAATTGATTAATGTGGTTAGTTATAGGTAAAATGCGCAAATATTTTTAAATAAGCAAGTGGTTATAAAATACTCATTGTTGTCGGGGAATATTCATTTTGTCGTGGAATATTCTTCCTGTTGGGGAATATTCATACGACGGTGCAGCCTTTTGTGGGCCCCATAATGGAAAGCGATTGGATGAAGAAAACGACAAGTATAAGTTGTTTACATATAATCTGGCGTAGTTATTCTGCATTATCTTGTTGGAATACCGTGGTTAAAACACAAGAATACTGGCGTTGTTGACAAGAAGATATTGGTATTGTATCAATTATTGATTCTTACGTGAAAGGCACTACTCAATAATTGTTACGGTGAGTTACTATTCAAGATTTTATTTTATTGATTCAATAATTATTTGCGTTGATATTTTATATTCTGTTTTTTCAATAATTGTCATTACACAGTATTTTCCATTATCGAAGCAATTATTCATATTATCCTAATAATATTATTAGAAAACATTATTGGCAATGTCAAGAAAGTTCTGCATCAAGGAGAGGTTTGGTCACCTAATTTATGGCTTAGTAAGGAGAAATTCTTATTGAAAGCCCTCTTTCCTAGAGCTACCGTCAGTTGTCGATCTTATGATTTTATAATATTATTTGGGAATAATTAAGTAATGATTTATATGATGAGGAAAATATTGATTTTATGTGGATATAGATGGAGAAAATTATTAAAATGACAATTATTAAAAGTTGATATTTTATCTTTTCTGATAAAATAATATTTTATTATATTATTATAATAGAATAATGATGATATTTTTACAATGAATGTGGGATATATGAGTATATGAGGAGGAAGAGTATTTTTGTTGCATTAAATGATTAACACATGTTTTGTGTGTCGGTGGACCCCATTTCTTGACTGAAATTTGATTATTGCCTGTAAAATCGTCCGTATGTGGATTTCGGTCAATTTCTGTTTAGAATTTGGAAAAACGTTCTTCTGTAAAGTTCTAGAGAATTGAATTTTCTATAAAAAGACGCGAGATTCAAATTTTCTTATAAAAGGGCTATTTATTATGAATTATTAAAATTCCGAAGTTCCAAAATAATTGATTGTTGAAGTTTAAATAATTTTTATTAAGAAAAACATTTTTTATATTGTTGGTGGGCCCCACTGGTGTTGAATGCATGTTGAATTCAGATTCTTGGTGTACGTAGGAAATTTATATAAATATAATAATATTTTATTAAATTTTCTGCTTTGGTGTTCTAAGAAATTTCCTATAAATAGAGTGTTTAGGTTAGAATTGAAAAATACACC